>JABTXL010007601.1:6037528-6081987 GCA_025134845.1 Neodon shergylaensis | reverse complement strand
CCACTAATCATCAATGGACCCTGCCTCAGGTCTCTCACTGTCCCACTAACCATCAATGGACCCTGCCTCAGGTCTCTCACTGTCCCAGTGCAAAGCTGAGGAGCTCCACATAGCTCCACATATAAATACCATTTTCTGTTCCTCTGACTTTTAGGTACCAGCTTTAACTATGCTGCTTTTGTGGTCACACATGGGGTTATCAAATATTCCTCCAGGATGGTCTGTCTCTATTGAGGCATCATGAGGATGCTAACTATGATGATGCCAGTGGACTCCTACCAGATTTACTGGTGGTATCAGTGTGGTTCTGATGCAGAGGCCCCTGCAGGACTCAGAATTATTTCTCCATTGCTCTGATAATGCATACAATATTCAGGCAAGCGTGCAAACACACACACACACACACTAAATGTCAGAAGACTCTTCTTGGGACCAAATACTTCTTCAGGCTGGATAGGAGATTTTCAAAATCTTGGTGCCATCCTGAACTAGCAGAGAAAAGGGCTGTCTTTGTAGACATTCAAGTACAGAGGAAGCTGATTCCTTCAGTCACCAGATCCTGGGGTCTGTCTGAAAAAACAGAACCTACCTTCAAAGTCCAACAATGTGGATCAGAAAGACTCCAAGTTCATCCTGAGGGAGGGGATGAATTGTTTATAAAAGGACTTTAGCTAGGACTGCTGGGTTGGTGGTAAGTTCAAATTTCAAATACAAGAAACACTTTCTTCAATATATATATATATATATATATATATATATATATATATATATATGAAAATACATATACTAACACTTCATTGCTTCTTCAAAATTCAATTCAGTTTTTAAATGCACATCCTGTAATCCCAGTACTTGGGAGTGGTAGAGATAGGGGGATCAGAGGGTCAAGGTTGTCTTCTGTCTCATAAGGAGTTTGAGGGAAGGTGAGCCTGCATAAGACCTAGCCTCAAAATAGAACCCTAATAAAAAAATAAGTAAAGAAGCAGACATCTCTTATTTTATCAAGCAATCCACTCCTAACTCACGAACTCTGATAAAGTATATGTCTTTGTTTTATGTGAAAAGAACATCCCCCAAATCTTTTGGAGTTTTATCTCTCAACTAGCTGTCCTTCAGAAAGCAGTGGTCCAACAATTTAAGAATTTCTTCATGAATGGTACAGTGCTGGACAATCAAGAACACATTGGTAATGAGCAAGAGCACCTTTATCCTAATCCTCCAAGAATTTCTACAAAAGCATTACAGAAATAATTTTAAATAATTAAAAATTGAGAAGCACCAACAACCACAGAATAAGACTATAATGTCTGTGGATTTTGAAATTCATGTGTGTGACTTTTGATGATGTGTAATTATTAAGTTTTGTGAAGCTAGTAGAGGAGAAGAAAAGGTGGAGGAGTGATAATGCGTGGCTTCAACAGTTACTATAAACTGTAGAGATCGTGGCACTGCAGTATTGTAAGTAGAGGAGCTGAACAGAATAGAGATCCTGGGAATGTCCCAGGTGAACACGATCTATCGACTTTGACATAGGAGTAGAATATTTAGGCTGTAGCAAAGATCATTTTCTCAACACATGTGTGTGTGTGTGTGTGTGTGTATGATGAAAAGATAGCATCTTGGATCTAAATGCAAAACTCAAAACTATAAACCCAGTAGGTACTAGGTAAACACCTCGGTGACCTTGAGTTTGATGAGGTTTTAGATCTAACATAAAAAGCCTGGTCCATGAGGAAGCATCCATATATGCTGAATTCATCAAAATGAACATGTGTGTTCATTGAGAATGAAAATACCAGTCAGGTTCTGCAAAAAGATCTTTGGAAAACACAAACACAATGGGGGAATAAAATTCACAGCATTTACAGAGCCCTTAAAACTCGTCCTTCACAAACAAAAGAACCCACTTACAAGATGAGCAGCAGACCCGAACAGTTGCTTCACCAGGAAGACCTACAGGTGATAAATCAGCTCCCATAACTCATAAATGAAAATTAGAAACACAGTACACCTATGGAAATGGTCAAAATCACACCACCAATAGCAAGTGTTGGCAAAGATGTGGAACAGCAGAAACTCATTGGCTGTAAATTGAACAGCAATGTTGAAATAGATTTTTAGGTTCTTATAAGACCCAAACCATCCTCGTCATACAGTCCAATAACCACTCTTCTTGTCATGTTTCCTCAACTCGAAAACTTGTGCCCACACCACAGCTGCCTGAATGACAGTATTATTCACAATACCTCGAACTTGTGAGCAATGCATACACCCTTCAGTCAATGGCTGGGTAGATAAACTGTGGTTCATCTGGACCCCAGAGGAATTATATCTGAGGATAGCAATGATTCCCTAAGCCACAAATACACATGGAAGGTGGAAACACATGTTCTATCGAAGAGAAACAATCCCCATACAAGAAAACCTGTAAAAAGTCTAAATATTGTGTGGTTCTGACTCTGTGACATTCTAGGAAACAGTAACACTGAAGGCAGTGAAAAGACCAATGATTGGCAAGGCTGGGGGAGACAGAGTGGCACAGAAGACATCAGGGGGTGGAGCCATTCTGTCTGATATTGTGGTGATGGACAGCTGTCAGTAACCACCTATCAAAGCTAATAGTCTATAAACCACAAATATTGAACCTTAATCAAATTAATGGTATGATCACACTGGCTCCTCAGCTGCACACGCCTATGGTGCTGTCTGGGGGCGCTGACACCCATAGCAAAGGAAGGGGAAGAGATTGCAGGGGGACTCTAGATTTCTTGTTTAGTGTCTCTGTGGACTTAAAACTGCTCTACAAGTAAAGTCTCTTGATTGAGAGTTCTGAAAAAAAATGTATGTTTATAAAATTTATATGCTAAAATTATACATTTGACAAAATAGGAAAAATAATTACATATATAATACTTAAGATTACAAACTTGGTTAATGACTTACTTGGTACAATAGTCTGAATTGGAAAGAGAATTAGAATACAGAGTTTAAGAAATCACTCTGACTGTAGGAGAAACAAAAGAAGGGAAAATCTGGTAGCAGACACAGATAAGGGGCTGTCTTGTCAGTCACCCTGTGCTCGTGATATCAAGATGAACTCCAGGACAACAGCCCCTGGAGACTTACGAAGAAGGCAGAGTCTTGGACCTCGAACTTGGACCACAAATAGAGCTAAGGCTGACACCTGTTTCCAGCATCCCATTGAGTAGTTCCAGTGTCTGTTCTTCTTAAGAACTTCTGGGCTAGAAAACAGTCTAACACCTGGACCACCGGTGCGTGCTTTGAGGGGGCACCATGCTTTTTGATTTACTGCCTTTTCATAAGGACCTGATTGCTTCAAATAGGTCAAGAAAGTACACCTGATTCCCTGTGTCTGCAATGGAAACCATATCTGTCAGGTGGAGAGACCACCAGCAGGCTCACATTTGCTTGCTCTGGGTTACAACTTAGGTGGGTTGTATGTGGAGTCACGTGATTAGTCATAAAAGTTATGAAAAATTTGGCTGCTCGTCAAAGATTTCTGAATATGCAATCAAAATTAATTCAAAATCAAATGCGTCATGAATCTGAGGTATTCCCTTGGTCATGGAAACAAAACGCACAAGCATTGTGTCAACCATTCAGTGTCAACTAACACAATGTCTGAAACACCCAGAAGCAGATTTGAGACTTTGGCATATTGTGAATTGCAGGTTTTTTTTTACTAGATACATAAAATGTTCTGTTTCCAAAGAAACATGATTGTTTAATTACAGAACACAAAGACTTTTAATATTTCTACACCACCACTCCTCAACCAATACAAGATTTGGTTGAAATGTTTGGTTTTATAAATTCCTATTGAGTTGTTGACATAAGAGTTTTTTCATTTAAGTTTTGGTTTAGAATTTAGGAGAGAATTTTCAGCAATTTCTGAAAGACTGTAAACATTTTTCATCTTGTTTTGCTGTGTATTTATATGAAGTGATAGTCTTAGCATAGATGGTACAATCATCTAAATATAGATCGGTTCTAGAAAAATGCTGAAGATATGCTGTCCTGCAGACCAAATATTCAGTTATGACTTCATTCTTCAAGTAAAACCAATGAGTTTACCCTCCTCAGTATGTAAATTTGCCATTATCACAAGTAAATGGTAGAATCCTATGTATAGCAAAGAATTACTTCGACACAAATGTCTTCACAATTTGTTTCCAGGAGATGTGTGATTTGTACATCAGTTTAATATCAGTATATTCCCTAGATTGTGTAAAATTTATTTGTATGAAAAGCGGTCACAGCAGAAATGGGTTAAGGAGCCTGGTCTTTGTCAGTCAGCCCTGCCCCTCATGGGCCTGACTTACACTGGCTTCAAGTCTCTTCTTATATGTTCTGTTGGGCATAGTCAAGCCTCTGAGGCATTGGAGACTATTCGCATCTTTGACAAATGTTGACTATAGTATTGTGTTAAGATGGCCGTGGCATTTGGAGAAGCGTTTTTGATGTAGAAGAGAAGGAGGCTGACTATAGATTCAGAGGTGACCGGGTGCTTAAGACCTGCTGCTAGAGACTCAGTTATGGCTGAGGTAAAACTCCATCCCAGCTCCACTCCCCACAAACACGGATGAACTCGCTTGTGTTGAGAATGTTAAAATAATCACAGAAAGTTTAAAGTTGGTCCCTAGAAAATTACACTTAATAACTTCACAGCATTAAGCTAGGGAAAAATTTGTTAAAGTGGGCACCAAATGCTGAATTCTTGAAGAAAGCAAGGAGGACATGGATGGGAACCTCTTACTACATTAAATGAAGCGCTCCCCTGTCCCAAAACACACAAAGAAAACAACAAAAGATAAACCATCACGGGGGGATCAGATTTCCAATACATTTATCTCACAAAGGATTAATCAGGAAATATGTATTTCAAAAAACAACTTCTCAGATCAGTAATAAAAAGGCAAGCAACCTAATAGATTCACTGCAGAGGGAAAATATGGCAAACAAACACAGGAACAGCTGCTTATTCTCATTAGTAATCTGAGAAATGCAAATTAAAACAATAATGAGATGCCATTTGCACCCACCAGATTGGCAAAAGTTCCGAAGTCTGACAGTCCTACTTGTTGGTGAGGGCGGATCCCTGTGAAGACCCGGGCTTGGCTGCCGAAGCTGGGTCTGCCATGACTTTGGAAATGTTCTTCTCAGGGCCTGGGGACACTTGCTGTGGCCACACATTCCGGAGAACACTTATGCAGGTTCACTGTCTTGCTGGGGATGGAACATAGCAGTAAAGGTGCTAGCTTGTTCTCAATGCGGAGACCAGATAAGCCAGTAGGTTTATCTCTGGAGCATAGCATCGTGGTTTGAAATGAACAGACAGGGCTTGGATAGCTGCTTGAACCTGGGTCTGGACCTTTGATGTTAAATTTAAATGAGGCCACTGTGCAAAATATATTTGAGTAGTCATTTATGGTCAATTAAAATACTTTTCAATGAGTAAAAAGTATTCCAACTTACTTTCTGTTTCATTTTGATTATTTTAATCTGGAAAATTTGAAATGTATTGTTTGTCCCTAGAAGGGTTAATTCTTCCCAACCAGTTAGCACATCTTCTAAGAATATTAGCAGATGATAAGGGTGAGCTTACAACACTCCAGTGTCAAAGGAATCAAATCCATGTGTTCTGGTGTCAGAGCTGAACATGTCAATATATCGAAGGCCGCTGTATACAACCTATTTATGCTTTTGTTCTCATCTAAGAAGTGTCTTGAACAAGGATGGGAGTGGGGCATAAAAGGCACCTTAGGTTTGCACAACAAATTTGGAACAAGAGTAATGACGGGCTTCTGCTTCACTGAGGGTGAGCTGCCTAAGATGCATGCGTGAGTAACGGAAGCCAGAAGCTGTATCTGGTGTGTGTGCGTATGCGTGCGTGCATGCGTGCCTACGTGTGTGCATACGTGCATGCTTGTGTGCCTTTTCTGGGCTCTTTACTGTCCGTGAATTTGTTTTCGGGACTCACCTTGCATCCACAACTGTTTCTTCGGTCTTCCCCACTCATTCTGTTACCTGTGGCTCCTTAAGAATAGAACTCAGCTGCGCTTGACAATGTCAAAGAGGTAATGAGACGCATTCCGTGGGAATTATTGAGAGAATATTTTGGGGAGGTGTTGCTGCCTTCCAAACATGACATTTCCGAGGTTATTCTTTTTTCATACATCCCCTAATCCCACTTTAACTCAAAAAGTAACTTGCTGTAAAACATTCCAGGGAAAGACATACTGTTTCCATAAGACGGAAAGAAAAATGGCTGACTGTTTCAATATTGTAAAGCATCAGGTTGAGAATACAGGCAGCAGAGATCCTGCTAAATCACACAGCCCTTCCCTCTGCTCTGCCCTGCTGCCCCTCCCCGCAAGGAGCGTCTCCTGGCTGAGACGACTTTGCTGAAATCATGAACACATGGGTAGGAAATAACCCAAAGATGGGGACTCTGAAAATGCAGGATTGATAAAGTAATTTTAATTTGGCTCTACATATGTTAAGGTAGTTAGGGTGACTCGTGAAGGAGTCCAACTGTGTGAAGACAGATGTGCTGGAGCTGATTAAAAGGCACACAGCCTCTGCTTGCAGCCCGCTGTCTACACGGAGGCGCCAGGCTGAGTTCAGTTCCCACTGTGCCACAGGAGCCCGGGCATCCGGAAGAAAGCTAACAGGCTGAGGGCTCACTGAGAGCACCGCAGACAGTCCACACCTCTTGCCACACTTCTGATGGGAAAACCCATCTCTGGCCAGAATGGACCAGGGTGAGGGGAACCAAGAGGGCTGGGGAGATGCCTCAGTCAATAACATGGATGCCTTGCCAGTGTGAGAACCAGAATTGGAACTCCAGAACTCACGGAAATAAAAAAAAAACAATCTGGGTGTGGTGGCATGGACTAAAAATCCCAGCACCGGGGAGGCAGAGACAAGCAGAACTCTGGGACTTACTGGCCAACCAAATAGCCTACTCAGCAAGTTCTAGGCCAGTGAGAGACACCATCTCAAACCAAATGCAACCCAACCCAACCAAACTAAACCAAAAATACAACCAAGTACACCTCCAAACAAATTAGATAGTTTCTGCAGAACAACAGACCCTGGCTAACACATTTGCATTCATGCATACCCCCCACATGCACACCTGCACACACACACACATACACACACAGCAAGGAAATTGCAGTTTGGAGCCAGTAGCCATAGTATAGGCCTGACTTCTCTCCTGTGCGGCTAAGCATTTGCTTTTCCTCCGCATTGCTAATAATGCTCAAAAGTAGCACAGCTAACACCCGCTGCTGCATTGATCCTGGCACAGTCTGGGGCCAGAGAGGCCCAGACAGCACATGCTCTCACTGAGGCAGCTGAGCCCCTGCTGTGGCTGTCCTGTCCCAGGGAACAACCAGGGCCACATGCCATGCAGAGCCACCTGGTGTCCAGGGAAACAGAAAGAAGATCAATATGGCACCAGAATCTTGGGGGAAGGGCTCCTTCCTCTCTCAGTCCAGCAGAGCATAATACAGCTGCCGAGACCTGTGTAAGAATGGCTTCCTCTGCGGTCCTGGGACCTGACTCCAGAGCTGGGTAAGCAGCCTGCTACTCCGAGGCAGGTCAAGAGGTTCCTGGTAGCATCTGTCATATCTGTCATTTTGCCTCTGAAGACCTTAAACACTAGGTTTAGAGGACTTAGTGAGAGGGGCATGACCTCTGAATTCGCCACTTCTGTGACATCCTATCTAAACTCTGCAAAATGTTGGGTGTCCTAGCCAATCTGAAGCCCATTTTTCTATCAGTCTCAGGGTGATGGCTACATTCATCTCTTTATTAGACCATCAGGTGTTTTAGACAGGCATAGTAACATAGCTTCACAGAGTTAAACATAGCATAAACAAAAGTTACACACCTGAAAATAATATCCCCCACCAGGCCGGGACTTGTCAGGTAAGCTAGGCTTTCTGGTCAGTGAGCCTACAGATAGGCCTGCCTCTCCTTCCCCAGAACTGGGATTACAAGCTTTCATTGCTATTCTAGGCTTTGGTAGATGTGAGCTCTGGGGACCCGAGCCTTGTCATCATACTTTCAAGGCAAACCATTTCACTGAGCACACCACCTCCCCAGGTTCCCTCTCTCTCATTTTAAAGGCGTTGGTCACATTGGGTTGGAGCCAGCCTTATGACCTACTTGAGCTTTAACCATTGCTTTAAAGACTCCAAGCATGGTCACATTCTTCACGTGGACATCTTCATACCTCCGTTTATTCCAAAACTCAGAGGACATCTTCCTTTAATGTATGCATCTTCTTGGAGTCTACTTTTTTTTTTATTTAAGGGTGTTTATAGGGTCTCAATAAAATATAGTGAAGAAAATACTTGTTTCGAGAAATTTTTCCTGATATTCAGAAGGTTGCTCATTTTCTTTAAATATGTGTTTCCACTAAGTTAAAATTATTGCTTGTTTTCATCTTTATGTGAGATGTTTATGAAGACCTGTTTTGACAGTTTCTGTGTTCAGAATAACCATAAATTGAGGTGTTTTTTTTTTTTCCGTAAAATGATGTGTTGGCTAAGGTTTTGATTTTGCTTTGTTTTGTTTCTGACCCATGTCTGTTCCATTTCCAGAACACTCAACCTTTGTATTAGCTCAGGAGTGAACAGCAGCTGCCTGCATTGCTTGGTTCCATTCAGTCCATAGGAACCTGTCTTATCCCGCCGTTTCTTACCCATGGTTTTACCAAAAAGCACACTATGTTGATTTGTGTAGCTTTCTATTAAGTCAGCAATTATGCTGGGATCAGCCTTCTCCCTGCCTCTATCTCTGACTGACCTTTCAAATGAGTCGATGTAAATCATTACATAAAAAAGGAAGACGAAAACCTTTATGGCACTCTCAATAGATGCTCAGGGCACGACACAATTCAACAAGCGGTATATGATGAACTTTCAGAAGCACATTCTTCTGCACATCAGTGACATCCACAGAGCTACAGTTGAAAATGCAGTTGCTGGAGAGATGCTGGGGGTGGATAGAGACATAGAAAAAGATGGAGAGGAGAGGGAAGGCAGAGGGAGAAATCTCACACTTACCCCAGTAAGTATTTATTTCTAGTTAATACTGTTGAATCCTAGTAACCATAGGAAATTAAACAAATGCAAATATCCATTGCATCACACATATAGGAGCAATGACTGACGGGGTGTGTAAGGAACAATGACCAACAGGGATGTGTGAACAATGGCTGATGGGGGTGAGTGTGGTAATGGGTTTGAGAAGTGGCACCCTTCAAATCTTGGGATTAAGAAAACCCCTTCTACATATCAAAACAAGATCTGGCAGGTGTGACAACCACAGGACTGTGCCCTAACTAAGAAGGGAACCTGCTCCTACAGGCAAGGCCCAGTGAGCCATCCCTGTAGCTGCAGGCCCCTGAAGGGCAGAGAAGCTGGGACTAACTGCATCACTGTTTTTAGTGTGCTTACTGTGCACTGTCACTATGGTCCTTTAAGCTTACATGATTTCCTCCTAGGACAATAAATGTGTATAGTTCTAAATTCTAAATGAGCACCAGAGATAACTATGGAGGGTAGCACAAATAATAAAAACCCAAAGTCAGATATTGGGGTTCAACCAGAAAACAAAATAGCCAAGTCACTAGAGAAGTGTTACCTCTACCAAGGCTGGACAGCTGCAGACTAAGACTCTCTCTCCTCCTGTTTTATATTCCTTCTAGTACTGGGACTAAAGACGTGTGACTCCATAGTCCTGGGATTAAAGGTCTGAGTCACCACCACCTAATTTTGTTCTGGTATTGATCTCGTATAGTTCAGGGTGGCCTTGAGCTCACAGAGATCCTTCTGCCTCTGTCTCCCAAATCCTGGGATTAAAGGTGTGTGCCACCACTGCCTGACCTCTAGAGGCTTTAGCTTTGCCTCTGGTCTTCAGGCAAGATTTATTTATTAAAATGCAAATAATATGCCATTATATTAGAATCTTAGTAACATATGTTTGAAGCACTGAGTGATTGTAACACATTCCTTGACCACAGTAGTGCCTCTGTCAGTCAAGAGAGATGCCAGCTGGGCAGGCATCCTCTGCAGTGCCCAGAATCATCTTCTCTCCACTAAGATAGCACAGTCAGCTGTGGAGAGCAGTGTGACTTTCTGGCTTTTAATTGAGTTTTTTTTGTTTGTTTTATTTTATTTTTTTTTTGTCCATTTAACATATTACATTTTGGTTTGGGTTTGACATTCTAATACTTGTTTTCAACTAGTGTCATCTACTAGAAACACATTTTTGCTTGCATATATGTGATGTGCATGCATATTTATGTGTGATATACATGTTTATTTGTATGTATATTAGTATTTGACATTGTAGATGTGTGGAGGTTAGAGGTTGTCTTAGGGTTACTACTGCTGTGATGAGACGCCATGGCCAAATCAAGTTGTGGATATAAGGGTTTATTTGGCTTATGCTTCCACATCACAATTCATCACTGAAGGAAGTCAGGACTTGAATTCAAACAGGGGAAGACTCTGTAGACAGGAGCTGATGCAGAGGCCATGGAGGGATGCTGCTTACATAGCTTGCTCAGCCTGCTTTCTTACAGAACCCAGGACCACCAGCCCAGAGATGGCACCACCCGCAATTGCCTGCGCCCTCTGTCATCAAATACTAATTTAAAAAATGCCCTATAGGCTTGCTTACAGCCGGATCTTAAGCAGGCATTTTCTTATCGACAGCCCCCCTTCTCACATGTCTTTAGCTCGTGCCACGTGACTCAAAACTAGCCAGGACACAACTGTTGAAGGCCTTCCCAGGCCCTGGGACTCTACTCCCCGGTCCCACTTGTACTTCAAGCGTTCTCACCGACAGTAATCATTCCTGGCTTTTTAAAAGCAGAAACATTAGTTACTTTTCTTGCTGCTGGGTCCAAAGCAAGAGAAAGAGCAAATTAAGGAAAGAGGGGTTTAGTTGGTTGATGGTTGGAATGCATTGTGGAAAAGGTGTTATGTATCGAAAAGGTGTTACAGCGAGGTAGCTTTTGGCTATGGATGCTGGAGTGAGAGGCTGCTCATTCTTATCAGGGAAGATCAGGAAGCAGAGAGAGGGTTCCTGATGCCGTCAAGGCTTCCTCCTTTTCTGTTTCCTTTAGTTAGGAACTAAAAAGAAATGGTACCATTCTCACAGAGGGTGGAATTTCTTTCTGTTACACCTCCCTGGAAATAGCCTTACACAAAGAGCTGTATCTACTAGGTGGTTCCAAGTTCAGTAAAACTGGCAGTTAAGATGAATCATCTCTATGGGGCTGCTTGGCAGTCAATGGCTTCTAGAAGACATGGAGACAGCTTTCTTCAGAAAAGTGGCCCTAGAAGGTGGTCCATGCTCCAGTGGATGGCCCTACACCCGTGTGCATACAGACTCACTGGATGGGGGTGTTTGGCATGATGGCACATGTCTAAAATTGCCATCTTTTAAGAGGCAAAGGCACATGGATCTTTAGAAGTTCTAAGACCAGTATGAACTGCATAGCTAGTTCACAATCAGCCAGAGTCACATAGTAAGACAAAAAGACAAGGTATTAGAGGGGAAAAGAGGGGTGCAGAATCTGGGGAAGAACATGATGTGGAGGAGTTGGAGTTGAGTAGGGAGTAGATACAATCAAAATACATTTTATAGAAGTATGACATTCACAAAAATAAATGTAAAATATTTAAAATATATTAGCTATCACAATGGATAATTGGGATTACTCAGGATTTCCAACTTCCATATCAGTTGCACATGGCCAATAAGGTCCTTTAAAATCATATGAATTCTTCTTAACCTAAAAATAAAATGTGAGGCTTTTCTTGTATTTTTTCCTCCATTGCTTCACAAGAAATAAGAAAGACCTGGATCCAGTTTTTTGTAGAAAGAATGGATTACTTTCCTGGAACACAATGAGTTTCTATTAAGAACCTGGCCATCCACTCAACCCCTCATCTGATTTTGGAAATGTTTGTAATTCTTGCTATTACTTTGAACTTTGAAAATAATCACCCATTCTTCAGAAGTTGAATGTTATAAGCATCAAACTGGAAATGGTTGACATTTGAAGTAGTACTTTCTACAACAGTGTTTTTCATATTTAAGTAAAGGATTTCTATAAGTACTAGAGTATCTGGGCTCTGAGAAGTTTCTGTCAACAGCCTGGAGCCTGTTTATTGCTCGAGTATGCATGTATCTAGACCTCTGTCTTTTTGCAGTTCTGTGCTTTCACTTCAATTCAAAGGCAAAATAAAAACATACAATAATAAAAGAGTAAGCTTTGAAATTGAGTTTATATATGTGTGATTTCCTAGTAAATTCACTAAATTTGGATGCTATGAAATCATCTTTTCTCAATTTGATACTTTTTCTGCATTCAGAATGAAGCAAATTTGAAAGTGAGGATATATCTCAGGACTTGTAGTTTGCACAAGACCCAGGGTTTGATCCTCAGAACTAAAATAAAAAATATTCAGAAAGGAGAATATAAAATCATCATGATAGAAGGTGTATAAAATGAATGCATAAGTCAAGATATTTGAAAAGGCAGTTACTTAATATCGGAGCTAAATCTTGCCTCTCATTTGAGGTCTCAATATTTAATTGGACTTTGCAATGCTTTATAGGGGTGTCCTTTGGAATTCTCTGAAGGTTCCCTCTGCCCTGCAGGACCTGAGCAACAGTGCAGTTTGCCATCAGCTTCAGGAATCAACCTTTTATTTTTTTATTTTTTTTAAAGATTTATTTATTTATTATGTATACAACATTCTGCCTCGATGTATGCCCACACGCCAGAGGAGGGTGCCAGATCTCAGTACAGATGGTTGTGAGCCACCATGTGGTTGCTGGGAATTGAACTCAGGACCTCTGAGCCATCTCTCCAGCCCAGGAATCAACCTTTTAAAACAAAGAGTTAATCTAGTACTTTCCTTCAAGTTTTCTAAATTGTTCTGAATAAAATACAATACAAATTGAGAATGGTTGTTTATAAAATGTTAGATCTCACTAGTTGATTTGCTGAAGAGCCTTCAATGATTGAATGATTCTATATGATTGACAGCCACCACAACAGGAAGTCCAGCCCTTAAACTTAAATGTCATTTGACAGCCAAATCCAATGCTATTCTCCCCCAAGAAATACACTGCAGCCCTTCTGTGTTTCTGCTTCCCCCAGCGGCATCAAACCTTGCCTAGAAGTTGGTGAAGATTCAATGGCTGCAAACTATCTTAGATATGTTGTTGATGAGAAGATTTAATAACTTAGAAAAATTGTCATCTTTGTCATGAGGTTTGCATTTTCATCATCAACACCAAGCAGATAGTTTTGTCACTGATGCTCCTCTTTTGTCTATAATTGTAAAATTCATAAAGGCCTCATAAATTCAGTTATATGGAAAGGTTTGGAAAAAAATTTACCTTTTTTAAAAAACAACTTTTCCTATTTAGAATTATTTTTTTATTGAAAAATTTTCTGCCTCCTCCCTGCCTCCCCCTCCCTAGAATTATTTTTATTGATTTCAGAATTCCACTCATTTTCTGCTTATTGAATATTAGATAATACATAGGCAGGGTCTGGATGGCTCAGCAGTTAGGAGCACTTGCTGCTTTTGCAGGGAACTAGAGTTCAGTTTCAGAGCTCACATTGGGCATCTCATGACAGCTCCAAAGAATCTGATACTCCAGTTTGACCTTCTCAGATACAGCACACATGTACATGATCTGGCCTCAAAGATACACATATGCACATACATAAGTAAAAATAAAACAAATCTTAAAAGAAAAAAGCCATGACAAAATCTAAAAGTAGCTAGTTACTATGTACCAAACTCACCACCATGTGACAGCCCTGACACACACCCCTATATTAATTTTAGTGTTAGTAACGTAGTTTAAAGAAATACTGAAACACAATCTTGAAAATGAAAGTGAATTTATATCTAGTCAGCTAGATGGGGATGATAGAAATATCAATCAAGAATCCATAGATAGGAGAGCAGATAATCACAAGATTTGTTCTAATTGAATACATTTGGAACAATCAAAAGTCAAATGGCAGATTGAGGCATATATTGTCATTAAATAAAACAACGTCACTATGCCTTACTTTCATCCAGAAAAAAAAATACATTCTTGGAAGTTTTTCAAGCAAAATGTCAAAACTGGATGCAAAACCACTGCTGGCAGAGTCCACAAAGCGGGTACCTGTTTGAGGAATGATCCACTGACTGCATCACTCCTAACATTTCATAGTGAGTGACACAGATTGCCGCAGCGGTTTTAAATCAAGAAACTGGAGTAAAGTGATGGAGTCATTCATCATAAAAACTTCAAGTCACACACAGTCACATTTTTGAATTCTACTTCCACCACCCACCTCCCTCATCCCCCAAAGATGTCTTTATCATTTGCACAGGAAATTCCAGGCCCATAAGGAGACATCATTTCTACTGGTATCTTTGATCCTTTTTTAATGGGATTTGGGTATTTTTTTCCTTCAAAATTTCAATGTGTTCAATGTCCACAAATGGTCATGAAACAATTTTTGATGAATTAAAATTGGTGTTGAGTTTTACTTTCCTTGACATCTTCACCTGGGAAGAGAGCAACAGTTAGCTCTCCTTGAAAGTACAGCCAGAGTTTTAGGGTAGAGACCTGTATGTCTCCTTTAGCGAGGATTTCACTACAGGGCACACTGTGAAGAGAATTGGACCCTGAATGGTTAATTGAAAAGGCTCATCAAGGGAAGGGACATCCCAGACCTGTGTCCTGAGAACTTTCCCGGCTCTCTACTTGTTCTTCTGCTCCCATCCCCTCCCTTGCTCAGATGGTCATTGGTTACATTACTGAAGGACAAATTGTGGTGGGATTTTGATCCATTTAACCAATGACTTTTGTGACAGCAAGTCCTAGGACGTGGTCCTGTCTGCCTACAACACACTTAAAAGCTGAGGGAGAGGATTGGGCATTCTCTCTTCCTCTCATGTTCTCTTGGGTGGTCTGAGCAGAGGAAGGCAGCGGAGGATTGCTGGCAGTTGGTGCTCTGCACCCCTGGGAAGAACGGCTGGACAAAGGCAGCTGGATCAGCAGCATCTGATTTGTTTTCTATCTGTGAGTTTGTCTTTTCATTGCTCCCCTTAATAAATTGGTTATTAGTCTTTTGTGGGTTCTCTCTTCAGGAAATAGAATATTACTTGTGGCCATCTCAAATAAAAGTGGCACATTTAACACCTTAATGGACTTCAGACCATCTCCACTTGCATATCCAAATACCCAAATACTCTTACAAGGGTGCTGTGTGGAGTATGGTGGCTGCAGGCATGAAGCCAGACTGGCCTGGATTTGAATTTCAACTGTTTGACACACTATGATGCCCCCATACATTGAAAATGATTCCAAGTTCCTGGGGATAAATGAAATAAGTTAAGAAAAAATGGATGGTGGTGGGCATGTTGCCATAGTAACAGTTACATAATTTACAAGTGGAATATTGAGGTAGAAGATGTAAAGAAAATATATACCAGTGTTTCTGCCTGGAAGGGAACCTTAGCAGTCATCTGATCCTGCCTCATATGGCAGACAAAGAGGTCAGGATCAGAGACACCCAGGATGCGATCCTCAGCTTCCTCAGTTTCAAGTCCAGAGCTTTCTCTGACACATTGCTGGTTGTTAACCTGGAGGTGACAGAATTAGAAAAAGGATGCGGAAGAGGTTATTGAAAATCAAGACGGTGTGGAATGGGATGTCCACCTAGGGTGGACGGCCAGTCTCAAATGAAGGCCTGGAGTGGGAAGCCAAGGAGACCCACGAAAGCCGTGGGATTCAGAAAGCTGCTTCCTCTGGTCTGCAGGCGTCACAAGTGCACACACATGTGCACACGCTTCCAGGCCATCATATTTAATGACACCCTTCAAACTGGTGTGTGTTACAGACTGTGTCCTCAGCAAACCCAGGGTCACCTGGGAATCTGGCCCGCAGTCTGACTCTTGCAGGGTACTGACTTCATCACTGACTTGATTGTGGCTTTTCTGAGGCTGAGCGGATGGACCAAAATTGCTCCCTAACAAACAAAGCCATGTTTTCACTCTTTAAGTTTCACGTAGTTTGTTTTAAAGTGCAAATGTTACGCACTCAGTGAGCTTCAGAGGATAATTAAGGATAAAACCTACTGAATCCACACTGAAGTCTGAAAGCTAGTTTGGAAATGAGTCTGGTTCACTGGTTAAATCTACTTAGAAAAGTAACATTTTAAACTGTACAGCCAAACACCTCATTTCTATAGCTATTCATATTGTTAAATTTTCACCCAATTAAATTATGTTTTTAATATTTAATTTACTTGTATTTTACTTCAATGTATTCAAAGTTTCACAATACACTGAGTACAATATTTGATTTGGGTTTGCTGACTTTCATAAGAATCTGTCATTTCCTCTACACTTGAGAATGTTAGGAAATTACCATGTATTTCAGTGCCTTCCTCTAAATATTCATTCTCATTTTTCTGGGACATGGGTTTGTGAGCTGACTGTGGAGAGAATTCTCAAGTCCTAGAGGAGCCATGTGCCCGAGTCTCAGAGCCCAGGTGTCATGGTCAATCGCATTCTCTACCCTGGTGCAGGGTGCTCTTCTCATCCTGACACCAGGAAGGAAGCCCGGTGTGCTGAGAGAACAGACAGCAACTTATTAACTTGACGGACGTTTCCTACTTGGCTTTTTCCCTTGAAGTTTTGATTACCTGTCAATTATTTCCCCAAAGGTAGTATGTCATCTGCCTCGTTATCATTTTTTGAAAATCTAATAAGCTTATAAACACCTGCCATACCCTGGGAAGAGCGAAGCAACCCGAATCCACATTCATAAAAATCAAGCGCAGTATTTAAAGGGTGGGCTGAGATTCTCATTTCATTTTTCAATCTTGTTTTTCTTGCTCCCTTCACAAATCATCACAGAATCCTTTGAAAATATTATTTGTGCTAGGTTTTCTGTTATTGAAATCTATGTTGCCTCTGGAAATTCTTCATAATTTAAATTGACATATCTATATCTATTGCTATACACACCTATACATAGCTATTTTTTATTTCTGACAGTTCAGAATGAGGGACATTTTGGTGGATACAAGACTTTTTTATTTTGAAATATTTTTATGTTTCAAAACATAAAACCTTTCCTATTATTTCACATGGTACTCAAACGGATGCAGTTCTTCAAAATAGTGTAAACTCACACATCATGATGCTGTGGACTATGAGCTATAAAGTAGGGTGGATGGAAGGGAAGGGAGATGAGAAAGCAATAGATTATTGGCAGAGAGAAGGATGGTTTGAAGGTAAATGACAGTTTAGTTTGGCTTCTATCGGTGTGATAAAACACCACGACATAGAGCAACTTATGGAGGAAAGAGTTTGTTTCCACTTACAATTGTAGCTCATCATGAAAGAAGTCAGGGCAAGAGCAGGAACTGAAGCAGAGACCATGGAGAAACTATGCTTACTGGCATAATCCCCATAGCTTGCTCAGCCTGATTTCTTATACAGCCCAGGATCACCTGTCCAAATGGCTGGGCCCACCCCCACCAATCACAAGTCAAGACAATGACCCATAGACCAGCCTACAGAGCGATCTGATGTAGGCATTTTTCTACTGATGGTGCCTTCTTCTAGATGATCCTGGTTTGTGTCAAGTTGACAAAAAATTAACCAGCACAGATAGATAGATGATAGATAGATAGATAGATAGATAGATAGATAGATAGATAGATAGATAGAAGATAGATAAATAGATAATAAATAAGTAGGTAATTAATATAGAGAGATGTTAGACCTAATTAATGAAGAATGTTTTATATGGAAGTATTCTTTGTTCATGAAAACACTTTCTTGGTGTGCATTTGCTTTTGGGTCTGAGTGTATAGTGGTGGCATTCTTACCTGCTATGTGAAAGGGGGCTTGGAGGTCTTTCCAGTGGATGTTTTCAAGGGAGGGATGAAAGCTGAACCTAGAGTGTCTCTGCACTGGTGGAAATCGTCCTTTCCCTTGTGTTATGAGCAAATGGGAACCAGGTTCTTACCCCTGAGGCTGTTAAATGCTTCCTAAAGCAATCGTTTCTGTTCTGCTTAAGAGAAACAAAGCAGTCACAGTGTCAGCAAACGCAGGTGCCCGTCATCCCATACTCTGTGCAGAAACTGCTTTTTCAGTGGCTTAAGTAAAGAAGGTGCCTTTGGAATGGGTCTCAGAAACCCTCCGAGCAGCCCCTTCAATTATTAGATTGAGTGGATTTGACAAGGAAACCCAAGTCCCTGGAGCTCCTTCAGCCCCTGGGGCAGAACCTAGCTTAGAGAACAGCATTAGAATGTGTGCACGTCCTTGCTTTTCATTCTCTAGGGGGACAAAAAACAGCAGCTCTTCACAGGTTACCTGGTCACCATTTATTAAAAACCAGAATTAACAGTGAATTAATTTAGTCCCCTAAGCACTCTCGCTAGCATCAAATTATCTTATGTATGTACGTAGCAAGGGCTATAGTATAGAACCCTGATTGGACACAGGATGGCAAGAATCCTTGGGAGATTCGTATGTGACCTCAACTGGCAGTATTTCTGTACCAGGCAAAGCCTTTGTAAAGCAATATTCTGCTGTATCAGACTGGAAACATTCTGTGGAGTAGCATCTGCAGACAAACCCAGGTAACTTTCCAAGACATTGCCTCCTTCAAGACGACTACTGACCCTACCAGGCAGCTGTTACCATCTCTCTCATGGTCAAGACGACTAACACCAGGTCATTGAGTAAATTGGGGGTTCCAGAGAGAACTACAATCAGAAGAATTTTAGTGGGGCTAAGGAGAAATAGAGGCCCCACCAATTCTAGGCCACAGAGTGACTTTCAGAATGCCACAACCTTCTTTCAGAGACCATTCTCCCCAGGTATAAAGGCTCAGCTTTCCGCATTTGACCCTCCCTTCCTTCATTGTCTAATCAATGTAGTATGTCCCACATCATAGAGAGTTACAAGAAATGAGAGACAGTTTTCCAACCATCATATTTTTGCCATCATTCCAATTCCAAACAGGCCATAATGTCTGGATATAAATTGCTTCAGCTTTAAGCACAGCTTTTTGTTTGAAAATGCAAACAAGAACAATAAAACTTCAAAGTCACAAAGATTACTTTTAGGTGCACCCAAATGTTCATAAATGTGGACTATCGAAAGCATAAAAATATCATGTATAAATTCATTGGATACACACACACGTACATGTTTATGAGGAAGTCTTAAGTGCAATGCAGATACGAAGAGAGTCGATTGAGCATTTTAGGCCACTGAGTTCATCTGGTGCTTGCTTTTCCACTTGAGCCATTTAACTCTTCAGCATCTGTTTGCATTGTTTCCCTTCCTGACATTTGTGACCATAAGGCTCCTGTCCTTGGAAGGGCATCTGTACCTCACTTCTGAATGCATCCTGAGAACACTCTTGTTCCTCACAGTAGGGGTTACTTTTGATAAGTGATACACGTAGTCCATTGCCAGAGAGAGTTCGCTGCCAAGCAACCACACAAGGATTAAACAGGCTCAGCATTCTTTGCTAAACCCAAGAGTAATCAGAAGACTTTGGTAAAGGTGTGACCGCATCACATAAATCCTATCTGAGTATGACCGTCTCATATTGTCCCCCTGCTTGGCAGGTTTTGTAGCATTGGCCGTTCAAGTTCTTTTCTTCAAAGGACTGCTTTTGTTTTTCATTTTAAGAGCATGGGAGCATGGAGGATAGAAAGGAGGAAAGCAGGTGAGACAAGACAAGGAGTCTATGATTCTGATAAGGAGCCTGGAGGCTTGTGATATTCAGGCTAAACTCATTTCCCACAAGATGCATTGCTCTAGACATAGAGATTACTCTGTGCAGCTATGCAGATTTCCCATTTCTTCACTTAAGCAAATGTTCCTTTGTGTGGAAATCACAAAGGGGCTGGAGACACAGGAATATAAACTTACTGACCCCTTAGGAGAACTCCCCAGGGCTCCCTCCCACGCATTTCATATCCCACAGTCAAGACGCATCCTGTGAGAAGATGGGAGAGTTTTGTCCCCATTTCACAGGTAAGCCCACGGAGCCTAAGATGAATAGCAGCTACCCAATACCTGCAGGCTCTAAACAGCACAGCACAGGACCAGGATGCTGTGGAGGAGGGTGTTAGAAAGCATTTGCGGGTACCCAGGAAGAGGCAGCAAATAACGCACTCTCCCCTAAATGATCTCAGCGGAAGTGTTCCCCGCAGCTCGGCTGCCACACAGTTCATCATGACTCTTCTTTCCTAAATGGTCCCACCTAAAATATGAGAAACCAGAGGAGGAGAAGCACGTTTAGCTCCGTGCGTACTCTCATAGACCAGAGACAATGACAGCGAGCGGGCTGTGGAAATACACAGCCTTTGGAAACGGATTAAATGCACATACATTTTGTAATGAGTGACTGTAATGAAAGTCAAATGAATTATAATAAAATATGGAGTTTTAAAAAAGAAAACTATTCCATGCATAATGTTGCTGGGAAAACATTTAACAGTTTTTCACTGCGTGCTATTGTCAAAGTAAATAACTACCCAAGACAAACTTACAAAGTGGTTTTAACTCTAATGTGATGCAGAAAGTCAGTCATTTAATTTGTTAATTAGTATTATGCCAGAAACTATCTATTCAATATGAAGCAAATATGTTTACAATCTTATCTGCCATCTGTTTAATAGATGGGAGAATACTTAGGGCTGGATTCTCAAAGAGGGCTGCTGAAAATTTGTTCCACAATTAGTGGAGCAGATTTTTAATTCTGGATGGATTTTGCGTGTGTGGGGAGCACCTCTGCTGAGAAGACAGTACATCACAGCCCTGCTACCCGGGAGGAGCGGGCCCGTAATGCGTCCCAGCAGATGCTCGTGGATCCAGAAGCGGAGGCATGTTTTTGAAAAGAGATACCTCTGGATAGTTGATATATCATCACTGAAGAATGCTAGCTCCCGGAAAGTAGAACTGATTTTGCACAAAACAATTTTAGGCTCAGATTTATAGAGAAGGTAAGATTCCAGCTCACAATATATCCTTTTTCTGCATTTAGCAATTTTTCAAGATTTCACGTGAGGAAGCTTCAATTATGCAGTGTGTGCTCCCCAATAAAATGAATTCTCAAGGTACTTTTAACTGCTGCTGGAGAGTGGATTTTAAATCATTATTTGGAAGAGGTTTGAAAATAAAATTGGTAATAATGAAACATCGTGGGCAAAGGGTGCTGCTTTTAATTTCACATGGTGATCAGGTGATCAGGCTGTATCAGCGGGCACCCACAGTCAGTGACCCCAGTACCAGGTCTGCTTTCAAGGCAATACTTTCCCCTCAGATAGGAGTACATCACCCTAGTGCAAATTGAAAGTGTTTAATTCTGGGGTGATTTTTTGACACCATGTGCCTTTTCCTCTTCCTGTTTTGTTGAAGTCATTTCAGGTTTTACAACCGTTACGGTTTTTCATAATATCAATTATCCATGAAGTGCATCCTGAAGAATTCCGCTAAACACGTCATTCGGTGTGTGTGAGCAATGCTGCTCAGATTCAGCCCACTGCCAGTCCCTCGCGCACCCGCCTGGTTTGGTTTTGCCAGTGTTCTGAATTATCGGCATGCCATTTTAACTCTTGTTAGAAAATCAAAATACAAGTTTCAATATGGCATTTACCCATGGTGAGCTCTCCCCCTGCCATTCGCTGGCACAGCTAGCATCCATTATCTATTTCAGCTTGTCAATTAACTTCAAAGCAAAATATAGTTTCTGTATTTAAAAACTTACTTAAACATGTTTCGGGTGTTCGCGCGTGTAGGTGGCCATTCCTCCATAGTTTCCTAAAGATACACAGTTCTTGTAAAGATGAAAATGGTTGTCTGAGGGAAAATTAATTTCTTTGTTAAATGGCAATTTATTCTATTCCTTTCTCTACCTATTTCCTCCCAAGATATTCTCCCAGACCTCCCTGGGTAAAGAGAGGTAGTGCTTATGTGGTAAGCAAGGCATGGTATCTAAGGATGATTGATTGATGTCGTGGAGACTTAGCAGCATGGGAAGCATTTTCCTACTGAACCTGTTTGGCTCTCTGTGTGGAATGGTCCTCTGTGCTCCGGCCTTGGGGAAACACTGCCTGGATTCGCGCCGCTGCTAGACTTGTAGTGGCTGCAGCAGGGCGCAGCAGTTTCTGCCTGCACTTCCATCACGAACACCAGGACATTTCCACACTGAGAAGGGATCAGTTGGTCTAGGGACGTACTGTCCTTAAATGGATTACTCTATAACGATCACTTAATTCTCAGAATTTTGGGACGACAAGATCCACGGGTAAGCTTCTCTTACATTCCTTTACTGGTATCTGCACCCTGAATCCTATTGCTTAAAAATGTCGGGGCCCTCCCTCTGTTCCAGGATGATTTTTGTATAGGCACTGCCCTCACCCCTGCCCCTGTGTCCTTTAAAAAATGTGTCTCGAACTCATAAGGCTTAGCCACATGGCTACCTGATTCCACAGAGCCTTCTGAACACAATACAGTGTCCAGTGTCGACATTACAGGATTAAGTTCATTGTAGCATTCTGAAACTCAATTCATCTGTTCCTAATAGCACTTCAATAGTATCCTAGTAACCCCTTCTCCGAAGCTTCGTCTGTTGTGTATTTGCAAACACTGTGAGGGATAGGCCTTGCATTCAGAGGCAAGGCTGCGCTAAATCCTCCTCCGAGCTGCTGGGGAGGTGCAGGCGCCACCGTGGGCAGGCACATTTGCCAACGTGCCATATGGGAGTCATGGCTGGGACTTTTTTTTTCCTAGAATAATTAAATGTTGATGGCAGAGTTCAAATGGATCATTAAAATTCAAAAGTGTAAGAAACAGATTTTTTCTTATGTTGCTGAACGCTCCAGAGGGCTGAATAGCTAGCAGAAGTAAAGCAGGCTGCCGCCCTGCGATCAGGCTGTGTCGGGATGGTGCTAATTTGATCATAATATAGTCATCTCTGAAGATTACAGCTATTCAATTAAATATTCTAATTAACCTGAAGTATTAGGCAAATGATACTAATTACAAATATTCTCCTGAGATTCACCGCAATGAAAATCCCACTTGCAGCCGATGCTTCTAGCCAATGTTTCGTAACACAATGTCCTATATCATAGGCTTTCAGAATATTAAAATGCAGTTAATTTGCCTAAACCTCATTTGTTTAATGGCATTAGCATTTTGTTTGAAATTGTAATAAACGTACATCCCGCTTTCAAGTAAAATTTAAAATGAGTGTACTCTTGGGGTAACTTAAGATTCCTGTTTACAGACCTGGTACTTTACTCAGTGAGCGGAACACTTTGAGCTTAACTTTCAGTCATTAAACATATTGAAATTGTTTAAAAATGCTAATAATTTGTCTTTTCAAATAAGAAAAAAAAGATATTTTGCAGTAAAATTTCATGATGCGCCCATGTGACGGGCTCCCACTGTGCGGGCCCTAGCGCTTGAACTTTCCTTTCTCTTTCTGGGAGAGAGCTGCTCGCAGGAGGACAGACTGCTGGCTTCCCAGGACTGTTTTTCGAGGGAAGAATTGCAGAACCCTTCCGTGCACTGTGCCTGCTTCTCTCTCCTCTTTACATTACATTTACGGCCCCTAGCCCCTCCACCCCCACAAGGAGGCTGGATTTCTGTGCTGCCAACCTCGAATCCCAACAGTTGTTCTCTGCGGAGGGAGCTTTCCATCCTTAGCCTCCCGGTTCCCCTCCTGCTTGTTTCTTCCCAGCAATTCTCAGGAGATAAGAGCCCCAGCCTAGCAAGGCAGACCCTCAGTGGCCAGATAGCATCCACGCTCAGCTCGGCTCATCCCACGCTCAGCTCGGCACCGGAACTGCTCCTGTTCCTAGCTCAGAACTGGGTACAGTGCAGGAGAGAGCTCAGGAGTCTGCTGTATGTTGTTTTGGGTTTCTCACGCTGAGTTGCTTGGGGAAGTGAAGATTGGTTGGGGTGGCGCCTGGCTCGAGGGTTTTCATAATCACGATGCAAGATGAGTTAGGAGTCAAGGGGAGGGGCTCATCAAAAGCTTTAATTTATGACCTTGTCATGGGGTGTGGAAAGGCCAGATGGGTGTGGGCACCGCTTAAAAGCAGAGGCACAGGTGGGCATTTTTGGAGATGGCTGTGCCCTAAGAGGAGCGTTTGAGAATCAGATATTGAAGATGGCTGAATTGACATCTTTAATAACATAGTGATAAACATAGGATTTGGGCTAAAACCAGGGGAAAAGGTAAATAAGACAAGAACATCGAGTACCTAGAAACTGACACGGGCCTCTGCATCCTGGGCCAACTACGTGTCCCCTGGGAACAGACACTGCCACCCTGTGTATGTGGCACTGAGGAGGAAGCCAGCAATAAGATAGCATTGCTGGCTGGACCTCATACAGTGTGCGGTTGGGAGACTCATCCTCTGTGGGAGGGGCCTTGCTAGGATAATTTATACTTGCAGACATAAATATCATAAAATCTCCACGTAAGACATCCATTTCTCATGAGCAAAGGAAGTGAACATAGAGGAATAGCGTACTCGGAAGGAGCAGATACTGCCTCATCCTGCAGACATTTACAAGGGAACAACACTGAGAAGGTCTGGGCTTCCATGGGATGCCTTTCCAAACCAGAAGTGTGAACCCCTCCGATGGGGAATGAATTGGGCTGTGGCGCACTGCTATTATCTGTTACTTCCTCCGCGATGTGCAAAATCTTATACTGAGAAAGGGGAGGTTTCCATGATCACCCGGATGTTGCACCACAGGGAACCCTTGGGGTCAGGCCTCCCAAAGACTGGTGTACAGCAGCTTCACAAGAGCAAAACAGCCCAGTGTTGGAGGATTCCTCCAGCTCCCTCATCCCTGTGCGGATGGGCTCAGTGACAGGAGATGCCCGGAGATGCTGGAAAGGCGACAGGCATGATCTCCAAGACGCTTCTGTGTCTTCCAAACAGTGCACCTCACTGGCATACAACCTATCTCCTGATTCTTCTCAAGGCGCCACTCTCTGCTTGCCCCACTTTGTCCCGGAAACCACACCTATGCGCAGAGGAAGAGCATGCGCCCTGAGATACTGGGTGCAGACTTCAGTCATCTATTCCCGGTCTCGGGAACCTTTGCTTTCTTTCTTCTGCTTTCTACAAGGGGTTTGGGAGAGTCGCAGAGACACACATTTTCTGTGACTGCAAAATGACAAAGATGGAGGTAAACCACCATTTGATGGGAAGACAGAGGGGCACGGGAAAGAGTTAGGGAAGGAGACCTTTAAAGAGGAACAATCAGAGGACGCTCTATCCTGCTTTCAAAGTGGGGAGACCTCCAGTTCCAGAAGGTTCTATCTTTTCCGTCTTTCAGAACGTGGGGAGTTAGAAAAACGTAGCTTGAGAGTTGCCAGTGAGGACAGTCTGCTGAGGGCCACAACAGCCAGGAACAGACAAGGCCTGTGTTGGGAATCTTTCATTCATCTCTTTTGGACAGTTAGCAGGATGAATATTGCGGGGGGGGGGGGGGGGGGCGGAGGAACTGGGCAATTCCTGGAGACCTTGTGCTTGTTTCATTTTAATAACAAAGAAATCAATCCCCCGATTTCTCTAGGAACTGTATAGGTGTTTACCCAGAGACTAAGCTTTTAACTGAGGTGTCTCTTGAAGAACTGTTCTGCAGGACTGAGTGACACAGCACACCCACAGCAGCAGCTTGTCATGGAGCACTTGGAAAAAGCATTTCAGCCACTGACCATCAGAAAACTAGTGTGTAATCTCCACTCTTCTGTTCCCATGCATTTCCTGAGCTTGGTTTTATTCTATCTGGAAGACACCATGCCTGCACTCTGGCTGGGGAGGAACTGGGTGGTGGCTGGAGCCACAATGTAGCTAGCTGGGAGGTAGCTGGAGGGACTGCATGGTAGATGGACCCTTCATGGCCTCCCTTTTAATAGAGTTAGGGATCGGAGCATATTCCATCCTCAGAAGCTGGAGACAGACACCAGCACCTCCAATTACCAAGCTGCCCTCAATTCTAGAATTCTCTTTACCCAAAGAAGCCATGAGTAACCCTATTTTCTGTGTGCCTGTGGGATGTGTGGGGTGCACGTTTCGCCTCAGCTGAGCTTTGGGTTCTAGAGACCACAGCTCCCTATTTCCCATGATTCCATATGCATTTACACACTCCTGGATGTATACGGCTTGGAGAATGCTCCAGTGTGTAATGGGAAATCAGAAAACACATACAACCCCACAGGACTGTCAGAGCCACCAGAAGCAATTCCACACAGAAGACTGCGCTAGGGAGGAGGGGTTGAGCATACAGGCTGCAAGTAAACAATTTTGTGACATGTTTTTATGACATAATTATATTGATCTGAGAGACAGTCATCCAGAACCACACAACCTTTTATACCCCAAGAAAGAGACCTGAGCCTGTATAATCTTTTCAATCACTTGATATTCATAGTCTTACTCAAAGGTCTCTGAATATGTCATGTGTGTAATACCGATGCAAAATTTGGCACCGTAGTCACTACCAGCAATATGTTTCAATAAGGTAATTTTCTCGCTGCCTGAGAACATCAGCAGGGTGCAATCGGGAACAGAAACAGAGTATGACATCTTATTCACGCATACATCTGGAGGACAAAACTATACTTTATTAAAGGAAAATGGGATTTCAGGATTGTTTTGACAAGCGGGAGACCCACACCTCAGTTTACACACAGTGTGGCGTGGGGATCTGAGGTGTTTTTGTAGCCCTGGAGAGCAAGGCCCCCATCAGGGTGTGGGCACAGGGCAGGCACAGACCCCAGCAGGCTGGAACATGTGTCCTCCGGGCAACTCTATGCCCTTTTGCAGATACCCCTGCTGCCTCTGGGACAGGAGGCAATTTTCCTCCCCTTTAAAAAGGCAACTTATTCCACTTCTGCCCGCCTTTATACATTAGCCCCGACCTGTCTCTTTACATGGGAGAGGAAAAGAACATATTCTTTGATTTCCCCAAATCAATTTAATCACCAAAATTCACTTAATGAATACTAATTATTAAATTTATTTATTTAATAAAAATAATGAATAAAAATAAAAAATAATAATAAAATTTGAAATGAAAATAGCAGCAGGTTTTAGAAAGACCAGCTGTGTGCTCACACTCAGCTTCCTGTAAATCTGTCTGTGCAATTCTCGTCGGCTTCACCACCCTGGACCGCAGCCCTGGCTGATTTTTATGGGTACTTTCCCACATTGCTTTTTCAAAATGATCCAAACTCTCACCGTTTCTCTGACTCAGAGCAGCATGAATTCCGGGTTAATCACCTACAAGTGTGCAGAAAAGAGGCCAAGGCAACCGGAGTGAGGCCGGCTCAGACTGGAAACCACAAGACCTGCTAGCCAACCATAGTATAGGATCGGAATCCGCTTGCCTTTTTGGCTTGTGGAGAAAGTGCAGATGTTACTTAGAAAAGAGGTTGGGAATATTAAAAATCAGACCAAGCCTAATTAGTCATTAAGAAGTACAAGTAGACACAGAACAACTCTAAGACAGAACAACACAACCGAACATCTCACTGCAAAAAAAGAAAAAAAAAAAAAGAAAAAAAATCAGACCGGACTGAATCCTGTATTTTTCCACAAGTAAATTATTTTCACATTGCCAGATTTTGTCACTATTTTGTCTTCACAAATGCATTTTATTTTTGTCAGTTTTGTAAGGATAGAAAAAATGTATTATAAACAAATTTTCAAGATTCGCGTTGAAATAAAACCTGATTGAATTCCTACAGGGGCCGTGCAGTTCAGGGTCGCTGCAGGTGCACAGGATTCCCAGGGTCACTCGTAAGCAAGGTGAAGACGCTTCCACTGCTGTGTTCTGCGGCATTTGCTCTAGAAGTCCCTGGAAGTCTGCTATTCTGACTGATGGAGAGCGGATTTGTCAGCCAGCAACAAATAATTAGACTATCGTGCAGGACAAAAATAGCAAATAACGCTGAAATTAGGAAGGTTTCACACACATGTTATCGGCTTTTTTTTTTTTTTTTTTACAAAGCGGGGACTTGGGGCCTTTAATTAATGGCATAATTCTTTAAGAAGCAGAAATAAAGCTACGGAAAGACGAGGGGGAGACGAGTTATGGGCATCATTTAATCACCCCGGCACAGCCATCAGACGCTTGTGTGGTCAGAGTGAGTTCTAGCTGCTGTCTCCGAAGGGTCCACTGTAACAGAGAGAGAGAAGCAAAAGGAGATGTATTCTAGAAGGTGGAGCTTTGGGGCCAGGCTGACTGCACAGGAGGGATGATGCCATCAGTGACAGTGGCAGGTTCCTGTCCCCTCTCTTCAAATATTGGGGAGGAAGCAGAGAGTTCAGGTGAGCTCCCAATGTCTTTGTTTACCCTTGTGGCATTTCATTCAACAAAAGACAAAAGCACTTTTGGCTTCTATGCTTTTATTAGAGGCTCCCAGGTCTTCAGAAGAAAAAAAGAGGGAGGGGCCTAAAAACATGTTATCCATTGTGAAGAAGTGCACAGATATACAGGAACCTCTGGTATCATTCTCAGATGAGCAGCAAACTCTGCAGAGCCATGTCCCATCCTAGAGACCCTGAGATACTCACACAGAACTTTACAGTGATCTAATTTTTCTGCATTTGATTAAAAACAAAGCAAAATTCCCATCTCAAGACACAGAAAGTACAGCAGGGTGTGTCCACTCTGTGGAATGAGCAGAAGATATGTTAAAACATAACTTTATCAAAGTCATAGGTAATTTAGCACTTTAAACTAGTTATGTAGGATTGAAGCAGTGTTTATTAACATAGCCATGGGAAGAAAAAGAAATAAACAGTGCTAGCTTCCCTGTTTGCACACTGGTTTTCTTGCTTCTCAAAGAAAATATCCCACCCTCCCCAGGGCTTGGACTGACCTGGTGAAGCCAGGGATAAAAGCTTTGTCTGATACTGAGAACTGGAAAAGAAAGACACAAAAGAGATGCTTTTCCAAATCCCATGGGGACTGTGGAGGAACCAGGAGGTGGGGACAGGCTCATTTTTTATAGACCATCACCAAAAACTCACAGACGTTCATGTCATATTTCTGACCTAAGCAATGAATAGATATGCCCAAGCCATGTTCTGACATGCCACCTGATTGCCACCTCCTGAGTCACCCCTGGGCTTGTTCTTTGGGTC
The DNA here is from genome assembly GCA_025134845.1 of Neodon shergylaensis. Taxonomy (NCBI): domain Eukaryota; kingdom Metazoa; phylum Chordata; class Mammalia; order Rodentia; family Cricetidae; genus Neodon; species Neodon shergylaensis. The sequence continues at coordinate 6,052,697 of JABTXL010007601.1, read as the reverse complement.
TGGGCATGGAGCAGAGAAGTGGTGTCAAGTTTGGTGGCCACGTCAGTGCAGGCCACTCTGGTGCTGGTTCAGAACAGGAATGCCTTACGAAAGAACAACCCCCAATCTTGACCCCATGCCAGGTCTGAGTCCCCCTGAGAACAGCAGGCCATTAGCAACACCAGGCCCCAGGTATACTCATCCAGATAATAGCTCCAGAGGCCTGCTTCTTAGACATCTGCTAACTGCTGGGCACTGTGATTTGGTAAAGTGGCAATCTCTCTCTACCTTTTTTCTTTAGGGAAATACTCAAGGAAATGGGGCAGATGGGTGGACAGCCTGATTTCTAGAATGAAATCAAACTATTTAGTTTCATACTAGAAATTGTAAAACACAAAATATACATCTTTAGGCCTGCTTCCTATTTCTGGCTTTACTCGGAAGCTTGGAGAAATCCTTTGTACTCCAGATTGTATTATTTCATTTTTACGCTTTCACCCATCGTCAGTTCTTAATCCAGCAGCTGATGTGGGGAATGTTCTGGCTCAGTACCCTAAGCCTGTGGATGATGGCCCCAGGGAGAGGAGGCTTACCACCATCCTCTGTGCCTTCCCGATGGTTGCTGGCATGTGAGCCTGTGCACAAGCCAGCCTCACACCAGAAAGCCCCCAAGAGCGTTCCCATACAGTTCTCCAAGGAAAAGGGGCAGTGTGTGTAGCAAGACTGGCCCGCTGGATAGCTGTTTCTATCTACCAGATGCTTTCTGGAATTCTGGGCCTTTCCTCTGCCCACTGAATCTATTGGAATAGAGCAAGCAGGTGGGTACGGAGGAGTGTATTCTGGAGGGAGCTATGATGTCGGGACTAGGATGGTGGGACATCCTCAGTACCCATCCCTTGCAAGCAGAACATGGTGAGTGCTTCCTCATGGAGATCTTGACGTGATATTGAGAGTAGTCCTCAATGCCCAGCATGTGCTGTGTCAGCATCTGAGGTTCCTGAAGCACTTAAAAACTAGAGTGCTTTTCAATCAGAAGGGATTGGTCGGGGGCCCCACCCACAGTAGGCAGGCAGTGCGTGTGTTATAGTTAGTGTACCAGTTATGTTATCTGGATGACTATGTTGGAGAGGGAGTTAGTCAGGGTCACTACACACCCCGGACACTGTGCAGAAGTGTCTAGTCCATGATCACGTGTATGCCAAGGATGCTAGGAATTAAAATAGTTTGATGTAATGCAAATATTTCTGAAAAGAATTTCTTAACTTATTTAGTTCAATAGTTTGAATGCCATAAGAAGCACCCACCCTTGAATTCTGCCTGAGAATCTGCCCTTCTTTGTCTTAGTTTGCCCCACTACAAAAATACAAGGCTTTTGGTGATTTGTTTGCTTGTTGTTGTTGTTTTGTTTTTTCTAACTCTATAGAAAGTCAGCAAGAAATCTAAAATCCTTAGAGAGTGGACACACCTGGTGATGTGGGAGACCCTCTGTGTGCTGTGATTACCATTAATGAATAAAGAAACTGCCTTGGCCTGTTGATAGGACAGAACTTAGCTAGGTGGTGGGGAAGACAAAACTGAATGCTGGGAGGAAGAAGGGTGGATTCGGGGAGATGTCATGGATCTGCCACCAGAGATAGACATGCTGAAACTTTAGCTGGTAAGCCACTGTCATGTGGCAATGCACAGATTAATAAAAATGGGTTAAATTAATATAAGAGTTATCTAATAAAAAGCTAGTGCTAATGAGCCAAGCAGTGATTTAATTAATTTAGTTTCTGTGTGGTTATTTTGGGGCTGGGCAGTCGGGAACCAACAAGTGTCCCTTCCACCAACAAACCGGTGATGGCAGGTATGCTAGCTTCATTGGCTATTCCCATGATAAAATACCTTGACAAAAGCACCTTAGGGAGGAAGGGCCTCCTTTAGTTCACAGTCCTGGGTCACAGTTTATCAGGAAAGGGGACTCAAGGTGCTAGGATCTCACAGCAGGGAATTCCGTCATGCCCACAGTCAAGAGCCGACTGCCCTGAATCAATGCATACATGCTGGTTCTTAGCTTACTCTCTCCTTCTCCTTGCAGCCAGAGCCCAGCCTATGAAATGGTTAACAGAGGTAAGGAGACCACTCATGGCATGGGCGACTCATCTCAGTTGATCTAAGTAAAAAAAAAAAAAATCCTTCGCAGTCATATCCACGGGCCAACCTAATTTAGGTAGCTTCTCATTGGTATATTCCTTGCCAAGTGACTCCACATTTTGTCAAATTGGCCATTAAAACCAACCATCGGTAAGAAAATAATAAAATTCTTTGTTAACTATAACCAAAGCATTATGTTTCTATAAGAGCGGAAAAGTTGTGTATGTCCAGTCAAAACACTGCAGTTCAAGACTTGGAACGGTCTTGAATCTCAGCCAAAGGGTTCCAAAGAGCGTTTCCTGGTGTTGCATGGTATAACACAGTGCCAAGAGTATGCAGTGAAGCTGGGAGATGGGATGTGGTCACAAACCCCCACAGCAGCTCAGATCCGTTAGGTATTTGATTTTAAGAGAACTTTGGCCATTGTGTGCTCAGCAGTCTTTCGCTGTTGCTGCTTTCCTCTGACCTGTACATGGAGTTACGTGACCCACAGTTTAGGAAGCTGTGTATTCAAATTTGTTCATTTCCATTGGAAGAAACTCGGCCTCCTCCTCATCAACATGACCCAAACAGAACAGTGTGTCATCCACCACTCCACCAAACGTTGTCAAAGTTATTGGCCATTGTCTAGGGAATGGGAGCCATTAAGCCTACCCATGTGTCACAGTGAGGTGCACACTCATGACCTCATGAAGATGCGAATTCTGTCGATGACACCCTGAACCTTATTGGGCACCTTTGGGTTATGTTTAAGCTTGAAAAGCATCACTGCAATTGTTGGCCTCTCACATAAAGCCTCTTCCTTCCTATGACTTCAAGATGTCTTACGACGCTTGCTGAGCCAATGGCCTCTCTGCTCATTATGAACCCCTAGCACACCAAGATGGTGTTTATTCAACTTGGCAGTGATATATAATGCTTATGTTTGCCCGGCCACTCTGAAGACAGATTGCTTTTTTAAGGCATAGTTTTGGTATATTTGGAGTTATAAAACTAACCCCCTAAGACCTGGCATCCTGGGTGCAGTATACTGATGTGGTAATTAATTATCAGCAAAACTGGTGGATTGCTATGTCCTGCTAATGACATAGCATGTGATGGCTAATTCTGATTGTCAACCTAATTGGCTTCATAAACACAAAGGGTATTAAGGAGGCACCCCTTTGGGTGTGCCTATGAGGCTGCTTCCAGACAGGTTTGACCGATGGGCATGTAGGATGAAATTATAAAGGGAAGAAGGGGGGAAGACAGATGGAAGCTGTGTTTTCCTGTCTCTACTCCCTACCTGCTGAGATATGAACAGGCAGCCTCCCACTCCTGCGGCCACATCTGAAGGTATTTTCATCACTGCTGTTCTACTGTGATGAGCCACACCCTTGCATTAGGAACCAAAAGAACCTTTGTCTCTTGTTTGGAGAGATGGCTCACTGGGTAAGGTACTTGCTGCCGAACGGTGAGGACCTGAGTTTGGATCCTCAAAACCCATGAGTTTGGAGCCACACACCTGTAACCCCAGTGCTGAGAGTCAAAGACAGAAAGAATACTGAGGTTTCCTGGCCACACAGTCTAGTTAGTGAACCCCAAGTTCAGTGGGACACCATGGGAGAGAGAGGGGGAGAAAGAATTGAGAGAGGAGAGAACTTTGATGCTGACCTCTGACCTCTACTTGGTATGCAAGGGTACCCATATACACCCACGTGTACACAGACAGACATAAAACTCTCTCTCTCTGTCTCTCTGTCTCTGTCTCTCTCTCTCTCACACACACACACACCTCTTCCTCTTTCAAGTTGTTTGTACTAAGTACTTGGTCACTGCACTAAGAGGTAACCAGTACACCCACCAACACACACAGTAGACATTGGAATGGCCACAAACTCTGCCACTCTGAGATCCAGCCTATGCCTGTCTGTTATTTAAAGTGTTTTTCCTATGTCCAGCCTAGAACTGGCTCTTGTTTTAATCCTGTATGATAAGCTCTGTCTATTAATCATAGACTATATTAATTTAATCATCCACATGGTTGGATGAGATCTGTCATTCTGTTAGCTTGCGGTTTTGTGACACTTTTCATTTTCTATAGTGTTACAGTGAAACCCAAGGTTCATCAGCATATCCCTACATCCCAGGTGGAGTGCAGTTTTGCCCCCCTATGTGTCTGGTCCCATCCAGACTTCTTGGGCTATGCCTTTCTGCAATTTGTCTTTGCACATACACCAAGTGCATACTTGTGCTGGTTAATCTTCACTATTGACTTGATTGAATTTAGAATTACCAAGGATATGTGTGTGTGTGTGTGTGTGTGTGTATCTGAGCGTGTGGTGTGTGTTCGTGGTGTTTATGTATATGTGTGTGATGTGTGGTTTGTGTGTATGTGTGTGTGATGTGTGTGTGATGTGAGTGTGGTGTAGGTATGGTGTATGTGTCTGGTGTGTATGATGTGGTGTGGTGTATGTGTCCCGTGTGTGTGATGTAGTGTGTGTGGTGTGGTGTGCTCCTTGTATATGTTTATATGTAGTGTGTGTGTGTGTGGTTTAGGTGTGATGTGTGTGTTCAGAAAAATTTAAATGAGTACAACAGACCCACCCTGAGTATGAGTGGCCACTCCCCCGGACAACATCTTGGACTGAATAAAAAGCTAAACACCAACCATTATCTTTCTGATTTGTGGCAGTGGACCAGCTGCTTCTTGTTCCTGCTACTATTGTTTCCCTGCCTTGATGGATTGCACCCTTGATCTGTGAGCCAAAAGAAGCCCTCCTTTCCTTGAGTTTCCTTTGCCATAGTAATGGGAAAGTACTGGTTGGTACAGTATTTTTGCTTCTATCTTTATATCACCCTTGTAGGTCTCTTTAAGGTTTCTGAGATCTCAAGAGATCAAGGTGCCGGCTGCCCCTTCTCCAAGCCTTTGGGGTTTGTTTAGGGTGCTTAAAACTTTCCTTGAGTGTATCCTAAGTCCTACCCCAGGCGTGCAACTGAAGAGGTTCTTTTTCAGGCTTCCTGCTAAGAGTCAGATGTGGAGAGAAGGGTCAGTAGGGGTTTTGACACTCTGTTTGTCAGTTCTCTGGCCCCTGTGTCTCTCACAGCTACCCATGAACTTCTGTTGCCCTGTAAAAGATTTAGGTGAATCAAATTGCCTTGCGGTTTCAGAACTCACACATTTTATTCTCCCATTCCTAGAGGTTTATCACAATGCTGTAGACGTGTGTAGCTCCTCCCCGTGTGTGCACACAGTGCTGTAGACGTGTGTAGCTCCTCCCTGTGTGTGCACACAATGCTGTAGAAGTGTGTAGCTCCTCCCTGTGTGTGCACACAATGCTGTAGGAGTGTGCAGCTCCTCCCCGTGTGTGCACACAGTGCTGTGGGAGTGTGTAGCTCCTCCCTGTCTGTGCACACAACACTGTGGGAGTGTGTAGCTCCCCAAACTGTTCACAGGGAGCCATGTAGATAGCAGATGCTGAGTCAGGCACCCACTAGACCGAAGCCAGGACCAACCATTTGGAACAGATCGCTTTGTGCTCAGTCCCTACTTGATATTAAAACCCTGAAAGACTTCCACAGAGCTGAGACTCTCATTCACTGGGCTGAGCAGAGAAGAAAAAAGCCACACCACCCCAACTTTGCCCCTGCACTGTGCTGCAGGGTTTTCCTCCGTGCTCCTCTGTTTTATTGGCAATTTATTACACCCGGCGGAAGGCAGAGGAGCTCGACAGCAGGATCTTCTGATGTACAAACAAAAAGCATTTAATTTGACTCAGTGTATTACCAGCATCATAATCCCCCTTTGACTCTGACATGATCGACTAATCTCATCTGTTCAGAGGGATAAACCCGTCTCAGCCCTTATGACAGGCTTAGGGAACAGAGAAATTAGGGCATTCTCAGAGATTATGCTCTGAGAAGGCAGATTTGGCTGGCAGGGCTTGTCCACAGGTGGTTCCTGAGGACCTGTGTTTACAGGACAGGTGCACAGTGGCCCTTCCTGGGAAATGAGTGCAGGCACTGGGGGAAGGGGGTGGGTAAGGAGGGTGAGTGATAGCTGGCCTGGTCCCTGTATCTTAGCTCACTCCAGGAAAGGAACTCACCTGTGTATGGAGTCAGCTTCCTTAGGGATTTAGCCACAGGCTCTTTTTATAGAACTCCTTCTGAGTGTGGCAGAATTCAGGGGACCACTCAGGCAGTCATGGTAAGAATGGGATCATGGAGAACTGAGAGGAATAGGGGAGGAGGGAACCCATTAGCTGAAGGTCCCAGATAAGCACACTTCCATGTGAGCACATTTAGATAAGCACACTCCCATGTGAGCACACTTAGATAAGCACACGTCTACACGAGTGCACACTCACACATGGCGGGGACTTTTCAGACCCAATTGTTGGGAAACGGAGGAATGTTTTTGGTTATTACTTATGTTCAGAATATATGCCGAATATTGGACAGTATCAAAGAATAGCCCTTCCTTGTACTGCATAAGAATCTGAGTGGTAACCTGAAGGCCTTTCCCACACTATGTTGGCACATGCTACCGGTACGCCTGAGGCAGTGGGTGTCAGCTGTCTCTGGGCTCCATGGTAACAAGAGATGGTGCACAGGAAGTCCCAACTCTGCAGCTAGATATCACACTTTTCTGGGACAGTTAGGTTCCTGGGTGTTGCTCTTGGGCCTTGAGCAGTGTTGCCTCCTTTCCATGGGCTACCTGCTCTAGGAGATTGTGGGACCTTCTAGATATCTTCTGATCCATAGAGTGACTATGCTACTGATCTAGCTACTAGTGTCCTCTCAAGTTGGCCTTTCTGCTTTGGAGTCTTGTCACGTTGGCTTCTGTCTTCATGAGTGCCCAGCAGGACTGTTTTTTAGGGGTGAAGTGATAGACAGGGATTCTTAGCCTAGATAACTGTGGACTAGTTAAGGATAGAGTTGGGTTGTAGCTACGGAGGGAATGACCACATGGGGATACCTTCAAATCCAAAAAGATTTGAGCCAATCTTGTTCTGATTTGTGGGTGGTGGGGTAGTTATGCGGGAGACACCCCCAAATCTCTGCACATCTTTAGCAAGGATGACTAGGACACACCAACCTGTATACAGCCTTTTATACAAACCTCTAAAGGTTTTTTAGAATCTTAGATAAAATAATTTTTAAAATAAAAAGAACACCAGTGCTCTCACAGAGTAATGTTTTGGGACACCAGGGCAATTCAGGGTATGCGAACTCAAACGGGGCCACTGGGAACAAGCATCTTCTCTGTGGGGCTTCCCTGATGAGACACTTTCATCCCCAGAGAAGGGAACAGACCATTCGTCTCATATCTGGGATTTTTATTCCACCCCTTGAAGACTTTTGTTGAGGACATAAAACAACTGAGGTGGCAATGGGGGGCCATCACCTTCTCATGGCAGGCAAGAAATTCCAAAAATGTTTAGTTTGTTTTGCTCCATTCTCCCGAAGAAAGGTTGTATTTCCTTTTTCAGTGCCTATAATCTTTTTAGAACCTGCCCTTTATGGAGCCCATAAACATCCCAGGGTAGTAGGAAATCATCACAGCGTGGAGGACACACATCAGCCAGCCACCGAGCAAACGATGCTGAGAAGTGGGCCTGGGATTCTGAGAGAGGTAGCGTTGTGATGGCAGCAGCAGCAGCTGACACACGGGTGGATTGTCACCAGCAGACTGTTAGATAGATGAAGTCAAGTCGGGATGACATTAAGAAGGCTCTAGATCATGAGTCACATTTTCCAAACATTCCTCCCATCGTCCCGTCTTGTTTAACCCCATACACCTTTTCTGAAAACCTCCTTTCCCTCACGCTGCTTTAAGGCGGCTGGTGGGGCTCACCCCAATTCAGTCTCTTGGGCATCTGACTTTTGACACATCCGGCTTTTCCCTCTATGCAGTCAGGCCCCTGCCACATCTTGCTCTTGTCATTCATCCTCTAGGGATGTGAAGGATATTACGGTGACTGTGTTCTCTCTCCCACCCCATGGTAGGGGCAGGGAGGATTACCTGAGAACAGAGATGCTTCCCAAGAACATGGTACCAGGTCTGAGTGCTTTACTGCACGGATACAAAGAGCAATCCACCAGTTATCCTAATCAAGACGTTACAGTGATGATCTGGGCAGTGGGGCCCAGCATGGCCCATTTAGGCAAGAGTGGTATTGGGGACTGCGGACCACCAGACTCTGACTTTTCTTTAAACAACTTGTTTTCCTCTGCTCTGAGCATCCTGCAGCTGCTCTGAGCAGGAGACCCTGATGGCAGGGGCGTGGGTTCTGATGGGTCTGCAGCTGAGAGATCCTGAGAGCTGGGGAACGGCCAGAGCCCTATATAAGCTGCACCTGAGCACAATAAAGTGGGCATTCTTGGCATTCTTGTATCAAGGATGACCCGTGTCCCCGTCTGTCTGTGTGCGTGTGTTTTTAAGTCTCCAGCTTAGTTCCTGGCTCGCATAGCATCCCGTAGTGCAGGCGCTACAGAGTGGAAAATTTGAGCTCATGTACAGACTCATTAGAGAATCCAAATCCATCCTTTTATCATCTAGTATCCTCATTCAGCCTTGACTGTTAAATGTAAATTGTAAAGGTGTCATGAAGTATGCTTGCTCCAATTTCTTTAGTATCATAGACAAATTTGATTGTTCTTTGTTCTTTCAAATACTTACTATTGATCATTTTTGTTTTGTTTTCCTTATTTTTTTGTTTGCCTGGTTGCTTCCTTTCCTCTCTGTTTCTTTGTCTCTCTTTCTTTCTCGCATTCTCCCTATCTCCCCCCTTTCTTTCTTTCTTTGAGACAGACAGAGTCTCTTTATGTATCCCTGGCTGTCCTGAAACTCACTCTGTAGTCTAGTCTGGTCTTTAACTCACAGAGAGATCTGCCAGCCTCTGTTTCCCAAGTTCTGGGATTAAAGGTTTGTACCGCCATACCTGGTTATATTGGTCATTTTTAATAAAAGCATAGAGATCTTTATTAAGTTATGTTGTATCATATGTTAATAAGAAATTATTTAACAGGGTTCTCACCATTGATATGTGTGCAGATCCAGCTTTAAAGGAACAGATAGGAATGTTCTGGGTTTGTTTCTTCTTCTTCAAGACAGGGTTTCTCTGAATAGCCCAGGGTGTCCTGGAACTCAGTCTGTAGACCTGGCTTCGAACTTGGAAATCCGCCTGTCTCTGCTTCCATCTCCCAAATGCTGGGATTAAAGGCATGTGCTGGCCACTGCCCTGTTCTGTTGAGGTTTTATATTTAAAGAAATAATTTTGAGAGTAAATTCAATCTGAGGATTGAATACATGCTTGTGCCTTTGCTATACCTCTAACCCTCACAGTGACCCTTCGGCGTCTAGGTAATCCACACCTTGTGTTGTATCAGTTTCTCATGGACATTTTTATGGTGTGTCGACTCTTGGCTGAAGGCCTAGTAACCCATATAAGAGTACACTGAACCAAGGCAGAAATGCAACCAGTAAATCAATCAAGACCATGTTGATGCTTGTACCATTGACCTGTGGTAGCTCTGGGAGGTTCTGAGATGAACACACTTACATGGCTGGCACATGTCTCCTTCTGGTGAACAAACCCAGGCAAGGCTGGAGGCTTTCTGGAAGTGGCAGAAGTTGGTTAGTGTGGGGCGTTTTCCCTTGGCCTCTGTGGACCCAGACACACCAGCCGATTTTTGTCCCTTGATATTTTCTATTTAATGCTTCATAGTGTTTTTTTAATTAGTTAAAAACTGAGAAAAAACCCTGTGCAACAAAGAGGCCATAGCACAGACAGAGGGCTGTGAGAGGAGAGTCTTTTGTTTCTGAGTTTTTTCCAATATGCATCTTTCTCATTTTCAAAACAGTAAGAATTTTCTTTGCCTTTAAACCATATTTGGAGGAATTCACTGCAAAGCTAAAATTCAGCATATTGCTCCCCATAGGACTATGCAGGATGCCTGCCAGAGATTAGGAGGACATTAGCAGTGTGTTTGCCCAAAGGCAAGCGGAGGAATCACATCAGAGCCGTGCAGCCTCCAGTAGGCATCAAATAGCTTTGCGTTAGCTTCTATTGGTGTCATTAATGGCACTTCTGAGTCCTGGAGACCTTTTATTTCCTCCTACCTTTTAATAAGGCGAAGGAAGAGATGGCTCACGTGGACTCGTACCGTGGCTAGTGGTGAGCTGTGCCTGAGCGCTGAGGGACACTTTGAGTCAGTCTGCCTACTGTGCAGGGCTGGAGTGGCCAGAAGAGAATGTCCCTGGCTCAGGCTCCCTACCATCCCTTAGCAGCTACGGGACTGTGGGAAGGCAAGGGGTTGAGAGGTACCTGTGTGCTGAGGAACTCGAGTGGAACGTCACAGGTTTCCTGTGAACTCTTAAACTTTATGATTCTTTGAGCAATTAAAGGGACCACAAACAACACAAAAAGATAGAATGGGGCCTCAAGCTTTGGAATAAAGCACACAGTTCATGTCCTTAAAAACTCGTCTCTGGGTAGTCTAAGGAATGTGAAAATGAGAGACAGAATAGCTAAGCCAGAAAGAGACCACGGGCGTTTGCAGAGAATCTGATGGCAGAACACCCATGAAGGAGCCTGAAGAAGCTGCAGGCTCGTCTGTAGTCACGATTGCAGAGAACAGAAAGAGAATCCAAGGGAATAGCTGCAGCAAAGAGTCAGGAGGCAGCACCGACACGTCTCGCTGTCTAATCCTTTTCCTCTTAACCATGCTGTTTCCCATGTGCTCCGTTCTCAGGCTGATTCCCCAGCAGAGTTGTTAGCAGTACCAGCGGGACTGAAGTGGAGTGCACCACATCAGAGGGGCTGCGGGCCTTCTGCCTGTTTATGCTTTCGCAGTGTAAACAACTTTGATCTGAAGGAGGAACTTGGCGAGCCTGGGCCTTGCTATGACCTAATTGTTTGAAGTAACACAGCAAGTGACCATGTGCAGCCTTGCAGGGGCTCTGCAGAAGATGTGTAGGGGGTGGAACTGAGCCCCGAACGCTGCTGTGGTCTCCCTAGTTCTCTTACACCCCTCTGGGTACGGACTTCCAACATTCATGTCTTTTACTTACTTGTTTGTGCGTCTGAATGTATGTGTGGATGTGTGTGGATGGATGATCACATGTGTTCGTACGGTGTGGAGGTCAGAGGATATCTTAGCGTTTCTATTGCTGTGAAGAGATGTCATGCAATGGCAATTCTTATAAAGGAAAGCATTTAGCTGAGGTGGCTGCCATACAGTTCAGAGGTTTAGTTCATTACCACCATGGCAGGAAGCAAGGCAGCATGCAGGCAGACATGGTGCTGGAGAAGGAGCTGGGAATTCTTACATCTTGACTCACAGCCAATAGGAAGTAATCGGAGACACCGGTTGTGGCTTGAGCGTGTCTGAGACCTCAAAGCCCGCCTCCATAGTTACATACTTCCCCCAACAAGGCCACACCCCCAACCGTGTTTCTCCCTGTGAGCTTATGTGGGGGCCAACTACATTCAAACTAGCACAGAGGATAGTGTTTGATCTTCTGCAGTTCCCATTCACCTTGTCTTTTGAGACAGTATCACGGACCAGGAACAGGCCGAGAAGGTAGGCTGGCCTGCCAGCAAGCCCCAGATGTGTGTCCACCTCCCTGGTGCTGAAGTTACGGGCACAAGCCACCCTGCCTGGCTTGTTTTATGCGGGTTCTAAGAATCAATTTCGGGTCTTCACTCTTGTGCTGCAAACACTTTCCTGAGCCATCTCCTTAGTCAGCCCGCCAAATCTTGAGTGAAGGGGTCCTCCATGCACAGTGACCTCCAGCCCCACGCACTGAGGACGCTGCTCTTCTCCTGGTGTCTGAGGAGCCAGCTGCAGAACTCCTCACCAGCCCCTCTCCAGGCTTCTCCAGGCCTCTCCAAAGGCCACCAGTGTTAACATGCTTTCCCTTTCCACACAGACAGTTTTCAGGGTTATTATTGATTTATCAAGCACATGTGTGTTTCCCCAAGAAATAGTAGATTAAACTTGTTGTGATGCGTCATGCCTATAAATTAGCACTTGGAAGGCAGGGAGATGGCTGCAGGTTCAAGGACAGCTTGGGTACCAGAGTGAGGCCTTGCTAACCTCCCTGTGGAAGCAACTCAGTTAAGTTATAAACAACGAAGGAAAATTAAATGCAATAAAGAAGTGGGATCTGCTGATTCACTTGAAAGAGTGACAATAAGTTGTGTTTCCTAGAAGTTTCCTTCTCTCTCTCTTTTTTTATGCTCCCAGCATCTGAGACTCTGTTCCTCTAGGTTCCCAGCAAGAAGCCTTTGATCTAAAAAAAAAAAAGAAAGATAAAGAAAAAAAGCTGGGATTAATTCCAGCACTGCCACTAGCTTGGTTTTAAGAAGACAAATGCACAGAGTCCCGGGACTGACTCTTTCATTCTTACAGAAAGTTCTGTATTCGTCATGTAGCCAGGTGACATGGTGATGTCCAAATCTGTAAGTTACATGATAAAAGTTGACTTTAATATTTTTTTAACAAGGAGGTTGAGCTAAGATCAGTTAGGCAGCAGTTCATACTTCCATTTCATAAATGAGCTTTGTGATGTCCATGGAATTGTTTTGTTCAAGCTCCATTTGGGAACTGGTCCTGTTATATTATTGTCCTTTTCTGTATCTGGTGGTGATGTCCACAGACTTGCTATATAATATATTTGACTGTTGGGAGCAGTGAGACCCCAGATTCTGAATTTCTTGTAATCCCCTGATCTGAGTGCCTACAGCTGCTCTGAGCACGAGACCTTCAGGAGTTCCTGATGGCAGGAGAGTGGTTTCTGGTGGGTTTGGCTGGGGCGTGGCTATCTCTATATAATCTGCCCCTGAACACAATAAAGGGGGCATTCTTGGGGAATTCAAGGATGACCCGTGTCGCTCTCTCTCTGTCTGTGTGTGTCTGTGTATTTTAACCTCCAGCCCCTTGCCCAAAGCTCGCGAACTGGGTGCCAGCGCACAGAGCACAGACGGGGGGGGGGGGTGGGCTCGGTGTGCGGCATTTGACTGTTTTTTCCTTTGAGATAGCATCTCACATAGCCCAGATTGACCTTGAATACACTATGTAGCTGAGGATGACCTTGAACTTCAGCTTCCCTTGCTTCTGTCTCCAGAGTTCTAGGGTTATAGGTACGTCCCCTCACACCCAGTTTCTGGAGAACAAGGGACAGAACTCAGTGTCCTGTGCATGCTAAGCCATTGTCCTACACACTGAGCCACAACCCCAGTCCTGCACTGCAGCTTAAATCATTGGGTTCAACCAAGAAAGCCACGGTTGATGGTATCTGTAAGCGTGGGAAAACTTTAGATCGTCAGCTCTTAAAAAGTCCTACCTTCAAGGCGCTTACTTCCTCTTGGGAGAAACGTGTGACAGACACAATTTAGGCTGTGGGGTGCTTATGGCCCTGGCAGGAGACAGAGGAGAGCAAAGGTGTCTCTTAGAAGGAAGGGGACTGGCGGTGCGAAGCTGGGATGCTCCAGTTAGCTCCCAGCAAAGAGAATCCCTTCATGGTGAAAGAGCGCTGATTACACTTGTAGACTCATTGTTTGAGCACAAAGGAGGCATTGTTTCCCCATTAAAAGACTCATCATGATTCCCATTGATATATTAATTCATAGCTATTATAATGATGCTGGCAATTAGGTTTTGCTGCTCCTCTACTGTAAACATTGCTATTTTGTGCCCTAATTATGATGTTTGCAATAACTCATCCTATTAGAATACTTACTGATGACTCTTAACTTCGCCGCCTCAAAAAATGTGCCCATCTTTGAGTTTTACAATATCCAGGTCTGCCCTGTGATTTATGCTACGCCAGTAAGCCGGACCCACTTGGACTCCATGAAACGTCAAGCCAGAGAAACAACAGCGCTTTATCACCTCGCGAGCGAGCGCAAGCACTCATTTACCATTTTATGGGGCACCCTCTCGATGCAGGGAACTGGGGGGACTTCTGAACTCTTTAAAGCCATCTTTATAAAGGTTTTCCTGAGCTAGTAATTTTAAATGACGATGGTGCCTGTCAAGGGCCCTTAATTAAAATCATCTCCCACATGTCAGCAAGAGGGATGGAGGGGAGAATGATTTAAAGACTGAAGACAAGCCTAGGTGAACGTGATTTTCCCTCATTTTAACACTTGTCTTTTGCCAAAGCGATCAAATGGATTATTTATGGAAATCCAGAAAATTTTCTGGAATTAAGAAAAAAATAATTCGATCTCATTTCTGTTCAGCACACTGCACTTGTCAGAGGATAACACGCTAAGGGGGAAATGTCTGTCACACAGCATCCAAGGTGTTCTGGCCCGAAACTCACTACATCCAGGTAGATTGGCTTAGTTCATCTAAGAGATGCCTGGGCTGTGCAGGCCTTTTAGTCTCTGTAATTCTGTGAGCCATGGCTTCTCTGAGAAATGGGGTTGATCTGGTGGGACAATACACACTTTTATCCCAGTACTAGGGAGGCAGACGTAAGAGGATAGCAAGTTCAAAGCCAGCCTGGGCTGCATAGTAAAAACCGGAAGTGCAGAGTACAGTGGGAGAAGGGTAGAGGAAAGCTTGCTGTCCATCCTCAGAGCAGACACCCAACAACAAACCACAGAAAAGCCTAGCTGCCACAGAGGGGCCGGTGGGGAGACGACAGACAGCGCTAGAGGTGTTACAGTCTTTAATTCTTGGTGGGAAGGGCAAGGCCATGCTCTCTCTGACTGGGATTGAACTTGGATTTGCATGGCCTCTCCCTCAGCTTTGCAGAGATCCTTCCTGTGCTCTAGGGCCCTCTTTCCAGAGCAGGGCTCCTCTAGGCTGCAGTCAGTTTGAAAGCCTACAAATGGGGCTGGAAGCAGACACCTCAGAGCAGGTCCTGCCTTTTTCAGTGCATTCAGGCCTGAATGATGGGTGACGATGAGTGTCTCTGTGCAAGAGGTGGAGGTACCTTCCTGCCATGGGCCCTAGGAGAGAGAAGAGCTGCAGGAACAGGATCTGCTTTTGGATTCCTGTTGACTGTAGACCAGTGTGTCTCAGGGCTAGCTGTGGTCCTGGGTACAGGGAGCCT
>JABTXL010007601.1:6013858-6035342 GCA_025134845.1 Neodon shergylaensis | reverse complement strand
GAAGGAAGGAAGGAAGGAAGGCAAGCAAATAAACAATATTCCCCCAAATAAGCAAGGAGCCAGGAGGGACTGACCCTTAAGGCCTGGAGCTGTGGGGGTTGCTGGGAGCCCTTGGGCAGGAGACCTGTATGTGGTTTGCAGAGCCCAGGAATGACTGGTCCTCACACTCTCTGGACAACCTTCAGAACAAAGTTACCCCTTAGACGAAGCTGACAAAAAGAGAAAGTAAAGCAGATTCTATCACAGAAGCCCTGTTTTACTGCAAATTACCATTGATCTTGAGGGTCACATCCCTCATGCTACAAAACATGGAGTGATGGCGGGATTTTGAGAAAATTTCTGTGATCTTACTGGAAATTCAACGTAGGCAGTTTCATTAATCATCTCTGTCAAGTGAGCGTTAGGATACTGTGGGGAGTATTTAATTTACTTTCTTCAGTTTATTCCGCAAATTAATGCTTGGTAATTAAATGAGCCCCAGAATGTTTATATGTATTTGAGAAGCAGTGCATTCCCAAGGGAGCACTGGTGTCAGTCTCCCCCACCACCTGGAGAAGGGGGAGCTGCTGAGGAAGAGTCTCCTCCTCAAAATTCCTAAAATCATGATTGTATGGAGTATGCTTTCCCTGCAAGAGCACGCATGAGGAGCAAACATTACTGCTCTGAGTACATGCTTCAGGGTGATGAAATAATTCTCTAGTAATAACCAGAAAATGAAAAAAAAAGGGGAAGAAAGGGAGAGGAAGAAGGAAGAAACCTGGGCGGTTACAGGGTTCTCTGGGCTCTGTTCCCCTCAGAGCTGTTCTTTGGCACTCCGTAGACACCATACTTTCAAGGATCCCCAATTCTTAAGCCGCATAGCTGGGCAGTGTTCACTCTGACAAATACTGCATCTCCCATGAGAATTCTGAGGTGAGCAGGCATCTGTGGGACACAGGCACCACCCTCTTCTTCCACTCAGCTCCATCACCCCAGGTGCGCACTCTTCCCCCTTGGCTTATGCTCACTTGAGGTACAAACAGAGGGTGATGGTTCTCCATGCTCTAATGGCTGGTGATTCTCCAGCCCTGACATCCCTGAAGGGCGCATTTGATGGGCATCACCGTGTGACCACCCACAGTTCCTCTCCACTCACAGAGGCTCCACCTCCTCCATATGCCTCAGGACACCGCCCTTCCCATGATTGGTTGTCACCATCTCAATAAGACAATAAGTGGAGTGGAGCAGACACAAACTCCACCACCCCTCGGACTCCTACTGTGGGAAGAACTCACTTCAGGTCTCCATCAGGTAGGGACCGCAGGTCTGCTTCCTTACGATCACTATGGCTAAACAGATGAAGTAGGCTGATGAAACAAGTCTAGCATCATTTGACATGCAGCATCCCCTAAGTCACAACAGCTTGGGTTTTTGAATTGTGTTAAGTATACCATGCATAAACGTTTTTGGTTAAAAAAATTACAATAACATATACATTTGTACATAGCTCACCCACTACATATCCATATGTACATCTTATAGCATGTTACATTCAATATTTTCAATCAAAGTAGCTTTGTATTCATCTTATATTTAATGCTACATAAAATGTTCTATGGCTTCCATCTTTATAAATCTAGCTAGATAGCCTTATAGAACACATCTGTCTGTCTATCTATCTATCTATCTATCTATCTATCTATCTATCTATCTATGGTACATACTTGAGTTTTGAGCTCTCACTTAGATTGCTTCATAATCAGTTCATTTCAGAACTATTACCAGAGGTTAACTAGGGCCTCTATGGAAACTTCCTGCAACTAAAACACTGGGAGACATATGCAGAAGGACAGAGGGATAGGACAACGGTACACTGGGACTCCATCATCTAATGCTGTGATTCCAGGCCCGAAGGCAGGAATAGGAAGGCATAGAGGAAAGGGCAGAGCAGAGCTGAGTGGACCCAGCCTGCTTATTTCCAGGTTTGCATCAGTGGTGTAATAGCTGCTCAGAGAGTAGGAGGAGCAGAAGTATGAAGTCCATAGCTGGTGTGGTGTACGTGTAGATGAAAAGAAACAAAGAAAACCTTCTTAACCTGTCTCCAGGTCCTACCGTTCTCCCTCCATGCATTGCTGAGGACTCCAGAGTGTCTGCCCAGGGAGGTTCCCTGAGAGCCGCACGGGAAGGAGGCATGCATGCATGATGCACTTTCAAGATTCTGTAGGATAGTGATTCACAGAGTGGACCTTGAGATCTGGGAAAGGTTGAGTGGCTGAGACAAGAAAAGGAGGAGGCAGTGTCCAACTAACAAGAGCATTTCTCCATATTGGGAAGCCAGGGTGAGGAATGGCTTCCAATCTGTCCTCAACTCTTTTCATACTGATCATATTGTGGGCTGCAGCCATACTGAGTGCTGCATCTGTTGCTGTAATCTAAAGAGCTGGATACCTGTGGAAAAGGGGGAAGACTTCCGCGAACCATTCAGAAGGCAGACTGGGTCTGGTCTGAAAAGTCTCAAAAGAAAGAACAGACAGGTCTGAAGTGCAGAGATTCTTGGTGCAGAAGGACGAGGGTCAGACGGAAGCTTCATTCTTGAATGGCGTAGATCCCTGGTGGAGAGTCATGACTGTTCAAGGTCTGTAAATGGCACTGGCCATGCTAACGCCATCATGAGATGCTCCTGTTACAATCTCCTCATTTAGCACATCCAAAACCTGTGATCCACAGATTAGAACTTTAGAAAAGTCTGGTGGACATCCACACACGCCTGCCCACAGATCGTGAACACCCTCACTCACTGGGAGACAGTCTTGGTCATTGAAATGCCACAAACAAATGGCATTTTGTTATCCAAATCACTCTTGGGGAGAACTCTGTAGGTATTTTGCAGGGTCTTAAGGGTGACTAGATCTTAGCGGAAGACCAAGCCAAGAAAAGCTCTCTGGAAACTCTGGTGGGGAGGCGTGGAGCTGCAGGAGGGCTGTTTCCAATCTGCCATCTCTGAGTCTAAGCTGCTTCGGATTTTCCAGCTGCAGCGGGCCTACCTCAGAGGTTGCTGTATAAACGGGTCAGGAGAGTGCCTGATAATCAGTTGCTCACTGGTGGAGGATCTGTTTCTAATGAGTTCAAAGGCTTTGGTTCCCGTGGGCAGCTAGAACATGACCACCTTGCCCCGCAGCTGGGCCACATTGCCGCAGCCACATAGCTGTGGTGGAGCATGAATTCATTTCACCGTTTACTGTTGACACGCATATGTCTCTAGCTGACACCACCATGGAAGGCAAGCAGCCTGAGCGATGGAGATGAGAGACGCATTGTGTTTGTATTCATGTCTAAATGTTTAAACATTTATTAGTGCTTACACTGTTTTCTAATTTCTTGGATTTAGCACTTGTGCTGCAGAATCAAGTAAAAAAGATACAGACAAAAGCACAGAAAACAAGAGGCTGGGATTTAAAAAACAATAAAGACAGGTTTTAAATGAAGGACCTCCCTCTTAATGGCAAACAGTTGAGGTGGGGAGGTTGTTTATTTACACAACAAAGACGGATGCTTGCCAGTGGCCTCAGCATCCACAGTCATCTCTCACTTTCATCACTGAGTTCTTCCTCATCTGGGGAATGCCTTGGGATCAGGAACTAAGCCCTTCCAGGGAAGACACAACAGAACAAAGGGGACTGCTTCCCTTACCTGGCAGCAGAGGCCTTCCCTTGGAAGCATGGATAAATTCATGTCCTGTGCAGTTCTCATGAAATTAGTTACTACTAAAAAATCTCTCTTTCTCACACACAAACACACACACACACACACACACACACACACACACACGAGAAAGAGAACATTTGGATTTAAATGATCAGACCTATATTTACAACTGATAAAAGCTTAAAACTTAGAAGTCAGGAATTTAAAGCAACCACTCTGACCTATTTATATTTGTAAGTCTTGGGATCCTGAGATACACGCTTCTTTACCGACTAGTATCCATGAAAGAACTCTGTAAGGAACACAGTGAGAAGTTCATTGGTCATCCTTGTGGCTCCTCCATGTCCTAAAACATTAAATAAAAACAAAACAGCCTAATAAAATCCTGGTCTTAGCTGCATTACCCCCTCTTTATCTATATTGCAGTTTACTGACCAGATATGAGAACCCCCATGAGATATCCAGAGTGTTTCATGACCCAAGCAGCAGCTGGTTTAACCACATCTTGTTGAATACCAACAGCTTCAAGTTCTCCTTTGGGTGAAGGGCTATGGGAAAGGGAAGGGGAGAGCAGATGAAGCTCAGGAGGGAGGAAGCTGGGGTCTTTGTCTATAAAACCCAGAATGAGTGTGTGACCATACAGACAGACTACGTCAGTGGTCATGTTCTGGAATACATAGAAAGCAGGAAGTATGCATGTGTTCACCACATCCTGCGTAACTGCCACTGTCCTGGAGGTCATATCAGCTCTTGGGTCTAGAGTTGTAATACTATTGCTTAAGTTCTGTAGTGGCAGAAGCTGATAGACATGCAAGTGTCAGTAGAGTCAGCACTCTTGGGCCTTGTGCTGCTGGCCCATGCACCCAGTGGCATTGGAGACTGGTGTTTCAAGTGACTCATGGGGAGGTGACATTTCTATGGCATAACTGAAGGCTCGAGACACATCTGTCTATCACAGCAGAGTTTTGAAATACTTGGTATTTGATTACCAACCTTGTAATTGTCTCTTTCTGAGTAAAGTCCTAGCTGAGTAAAGTCCTAGCACAGAGACACGAAGAACTGGCATGCCACTTGGGTCTCCATCCTGTTTGTAAGGTCCTAGTTAAGCCAGTCAACTCTTTGCCATTCTATGCTCAAGGCTTCTCAGAAATGCGTCCCCCTGCCCTCCATGTTTTCATCAGTTTTCAATATTGTGATTGAAGTTTCCTGAAACCCCTACCCTTTCTGTGTGTGTGTGTATGTGCACAGTACACACATTTGAGCACGTGTGAGAGCCCATGTGCATGTCGGTGCACACATCCATGCACATGGAAGTCAGAGGACAAATTTAGGTGTTGGCCTCAGTAATGTAATCTTTCTCCCTTGAGACAGTCTCACCAAATTGTCAGTTAGTACCAGACATCTGCCCACTACTGTCTCCCCAGTGCACAGTATGATCTACTATGCTTGGTTTTTCTCCTTCCTTCCTTCTTTCCTTCCTTCCTTCCTTCCTTCCTTCCTTCCTTCCTTCCTTCCTTCCTTTCTTCCTTTCCTTGGGTTCTGGGAAACAAACTCAGGTTCTTGTGCTCATACTGTAAGCACTTTATGGGTGAACCATCTCCGCAGCCCAAACTCTCTGCTCATTCTCTCCTCTAGGCCCTGGCAACCACTTTTAATTACTGCCTGTGAGCCCAACCCCTCTAGCACTCCATAGAGCACTTCATCTGTTAGTGGCTGGTTTGTCACACTGAGTATGCTGTCCTTCTGTCCAGCCTCTCTTACAGACTGTGTCAGAATCCCGTCCTTTTTTTAGGACGAATAAATGATGGTGGTTTTAAAGACAATTAACACAATTAACGGGACCTTCCAATTCCTTTTGTTGGCTTCAACTTCTTTCTGCCTTGGTAATTTTGGAGTAGAGATGGATAGAAGGGTGGGAAGGAGAACAATCTCCTTTCTGACATGACAAATGGAAGAGAACGAAGACATCAGACACGGTCCCTCAGATGGCTTTCCAGAGAGAAGTGAAAAAGAAACATCTTTGCCTCTCTCATTAAGGCACTGAGCACTGTGGGCCAGATGCCCTCGACTCACAGGTGGCAAATCCAGCCTGTGGGTGGTCCTAGAAGTCAGAGCAAGTTGACAAAAATGCAGGAAGATGTCTTCAGAGGAAAGGTGTGGTCTTGAGTCCCTGGGACTTGTCACTTTCCTAGAAACTGACACACAATGTCTATGGAAGTAGGAGTTCCACAGACCTAAAACTTTTCCCTTCCGAGTCTCAGTGCACAGAGTGTCTTTGGAGGTTCAAGATGGTGGTGGATTGGGAAGAGGATGACAGGAATAGCTGTTTCCATGGAGACTAACTGGGGCAGGCCTATGCACAGATGACATGCATAAGGCCTAAAATGTTTACACAATAAGTTCTTATGTTAAAAAAACTTACATAGTTTTCTATTCCAAGCAAACCCACTTTGGTTGATTTGGTGCTCTTGCTGTTAGAGAATCTTACTGGATCTGTTCTGGGAAGCCTCTGATCAGCTTGGACCACACAAAAAAATCCCTGGAAGGCAATAGTGGACTCTGGACCATGTAGGTAATGTGGTCATTCTTCTGACTCAAGGTAATATAAAAAAATCTGACCTCAGAGGCTTTTGTCATCCACCTGATTTTCTGGACACCAGCAGGGGAAGGGTGGAGTACTTGCAGCGTGATTGCACATTTGGCTCGGTCAGGAGACACATACTTATTTCCCTGCAGTAGGAAATCAAGGTCTAGCATCTGACTGATGGCAGTAGGGCCAGGCAAAGCTGCTTCCTGGGAGATGCAGTGTAGGGCACACGGCTGGTATGGACAGGTCTGCAGCCGGTGGACGAGTCTCCCGGAGCCTGCAGAAAGGATGCCCGCACCTGGTAAGCAGGGAAGCAGGGCTTGGGGGGAGATGTGGTATCTGCTCTGCATCTTCGGTGTTATCGTTATGAATCGCTTGATGGTAGGAGGAGAAGGGAACCAGATGTAGTGTACAGCCGAGGGGGAAGGGAGCAAAAAGAAAGAAGAACATGTTTATGAAACTCTTGTTTCATTTACCAAAAAATGGTCTATATTAATCATTCCCAAAGAATGAGATACTGATGTGGAATCAGATATACAAACCAAGGTATTAAAACATTTTTAAAATGCGTATAGTCCACCAAGCCTGATATTTCTGAGAACAGTCTCGATTCTTTATAGTATGTTTCATATTTATTGTAACATTTGACTCCTTTCCAAATTATCTTTCGGTCGAATTTCCGCTCGTTGTTTACACGGCTGTTCAAAACAACGATGACAGAAGAAAATTAATTAGCCAAGCCATTTTTTTTCCAGTTTTAAACTTTCTCTTTAAACGTAATTTATTTGCATGCCTGCGTGCATGCAGGCGCGTGCAGTAGGTATGCCTTCTTGTGTGAATTTCACTTGTGTAGTCTCATTTGTGTGTGAGGGTGTGTTTGGAAGCCCCGGATAACATCAGGAGCTGTTCTCAGTCATTGTCCACCTTATATTCATGGAAGCAAACCATGACAGAGAACCCGCAGCTGCCCCGCCCCCCGGCTAGTGTAGTTCTTCAGCTTCTGGTCATCTCCCCTCTGCCTTTTAAGAATGGGCATCACAGAAGGATTTTTTTTTTATTAAAGATTTCTGTCTCTTCCCCACCTCCGCCTCCCCTTTCCCTCCCCCTCCCCCAATCAAGTCCCTCGCAAGCCCAAAGAGCAGTCAGGGTTGCCTGCCCTGTGGGAAGTCCAAGGACCACCCACCTCCATCCAGGTCTAGTAAGGTGATCATCCAAACTGCCTAGGCTCCCACAAAACCAATAGGTGCAGTAGGATCAAAAACCCATTGCCATTGTTCTTGAGGTCTCAGTAGTCCTCATTGTCCGCTATGTTCAGCGAGACCGGTTTTATCCCAGGCTTTTTCAGACGCAGGCCAGCTGGCCTTGGTGAGTTCCCAACAGAACATCCCCATTCTCTCAGTGTGTGGGTGCACCTCTCGCGGTCCTGAGTTCCTTACTCGTGCTCTCTCTCCTTCTGCTCCTGATTTGGACCTTGAGATTTCAGTCCGGTGCTCCAATGAGGGTCTCTGACTCTGTCTCCTTTCATCGCCTGATGAAGGTTAATATTCAGGAGGAACCTGGAAACAACCTAGATGCCCTTCAATTGAAGAATGGATGAAGAAAGTATGGAATATATACATATTAGAGTATTACTCAGCAGTAAAAAACAAGGACTTCTTGAAGTTTGCAGGCAAATGGATGGAAATAGAAAACACTATCCTGAGTGAGGTAAGCCAGACCCAAAAAGAGGAACATGGGATGTACTCACTCATATTTGGTTTCTAGCCATAAATAAAGGACATTGAGCCTATAACTCAGGTTCTAAGAGAAGCTAAATAAGAAGGAGAACCCAAAGAAAAACATATAGGCATCCTCACAGAAGGATTTCTGTGCCCACTTGGCATTTACACGAATGCTTGAGATTTCAACTCTGCTCCTCACACTGCAAGGCAAATCTTTCATCCAGTGAATTCCGGAAACCTCTTTCAACCTCAACTCTAGCTTCTACATTACCTTTGTGCACACACTTGGGTAGGTCGTATACACCAAGGTGATGGACAGATCTACAGTGAAATACCAAATCCCTGTTCAAATAGTCCCAGGATTTAATAGTCATACCGTACCGAATGCCCCATAGGGAGGCTCTACCCCTCAAGACACACCCAAGGTCAGGTGAGTGATTGGCAGATCCTCTTTCCTCTCCTGGGTGCCAAGGAATGACATATCCTTGTCAGGGTCCATGTTTTTAACAGGACACGTGTGTGCTAGGATCTTTCGAAAAAGAGTAATAAGCAGAACAGAGGGACTTATGTCTTTAAACCCTCTCTCAAGAGGCTGAGGCAGAGGGATTGCCATGAATAATGCTCACTTTGGACTATCCTGTGTTTTCTACAGAGCAAGATTCTGTCTCAGAAAAGTTAAGGGGAGTGGGGAGTGATAAGCCAGCATCAGTTTCCCAAACTCTGTGCAAGTGCACATGCGTGTGCACACACACACACACACAGTACTCCCTCAGACCCCCTCACATATACACACCACCACACAGCACACCACACACACACTGCTCCCTCAGTTCCCCCCCACATATACGCATACACACACCACCACACACTACACCATACACACACACTCACATGCCCCAACATGCATAACTCTCATTGTGTAGACCCATCTGCTTGGACTCTTGGTTCTTGTGACACAGGAAATCCACACTGGTCGGGTGTGTCACTGTCAGGTTTAGGCTGTTTCTTTGAAGCTGACCCTGGCATTCATCTAGGTGCCTCAAATGTCTCCAGGCAAACATTCCTTCTCCCTGGCTACCTTTTACAGACAATTTCCACTTATGGTACTAAGCATATTTCCTTCTTCTACAAATCAGCATGCCTATCTCAACAACTGATTTGGGCAATATATTCACAAATCATCAACATCAAATGATCATAGCGTCATTATGAAGCACACCTGCTTGAATATTTATAACCAATATGCAGGCATTCTCCATACGCCCTGAGCAAAGCAGACTTAGCAGTCGTTATGATCCCAGGTCTCCCATCAACTGCTGTCAGGATGTCCAAATGGCACTGCAAACACAGATGACCAAGGACTGCTGATAGATTTGCTTTAGCAAAACAGAGAAGCCTGGTCACACACTGCAGCAGCGGTGTTTCATAATACCTATTAGCATATTAAAGAGCCTGGAGAGCCCTTCAGAAGAAAATCAGCTTAAATCAAGAGATGTCACATTGCTTTAAGGGGTGTTAATCACAGGATCCTCAGCCATCACTTATGGGGAAGATTTGCAGGCCACACTGGATAGCAGCAGGGAGTGCAGCATGCTGGACATGGCTGATGCATTCAGTCAGACAAAGGCTGCATGCTCTAGCCTCCCATGGTTAGCTGTGGGAACAAGATGTTCCTACCATGCATGCATCCCAGCCTGGACTATGAAGATGCTCACAGGCTAGACTTAGAGTAAGGTAATCATCCTGAAGGTTGGTGGGGGAAATGAAAATATGTGAACTCCTTAAGGAGGGAGAAGGAATAGGCTGAGGACCTGGGAAAAGGTCAGTTGGAAAATGGCGGGGTAAATGAGGAGCATCTTGGAGCCCTGGTAGGCCCACCAGACTCTCACAGAGCCTTAAACATCCGCAGGTGGATTTGCTCATGCACTCAGGGCTGCTGGGCTGTCTCGGGAGCCGGTCTGATAACAACGCTAACTTGGCTTCTTCTTCTGTGTGTGTCTTCTTGCCATGTGACACCCTGCCACGTCATCCAGAAAGCCACAGATGCAGCCCTTGATGCTGGACCTCCCAAAGCTGTTCACAGTTGATAGATCACCCACCAGTGGCATTCAGGTATGGCAGAAAGATGGGCCAGGCAGGTGGGTGCTACTGTGCCTTTAAAACACACAAACAGAAGGGAGCTGGTTAGGCTTGTTGCAAACATGGGGGTGAGGAGGGGAGTTCTTCGGGATCTCCAGACCTGCACCCATCATGATCCAAGTGTGGGGACAAGCAGGCTGCATGGCTGAGATGCCATTTCCTCTGAGGTCAAACACTCCCTCCTGGCAGGTTGGCATAGATCATGATATGTAACTTAGAAGACCCAGAGGCCCCTCGCCAAGGCTGGCACACAGCTGTTGGGAATGGAGTCTCTTCAGTGAGGTAACTGCCTGCAGGCTGGGCAATACCAGTTTTGAGATTTCACCTGTGCTGGGGAGTAAAGCGTCTGCCAGTCACCCCTGCTGCTGAAGTAACCCCGGTAAACTCAGTTTCACCAAGCTGTACTTCGGTGGACTCACTTCTTTGGTCTACCACACAGTAACATGGGAGATTGCAGTGGGCATACAGTCACGATGTCTAAACACACGGCAAGACCATGGTCCACCTGGCATCTAGGAAGAGACTTAAACTCGCTGTGGCTAACAGGGCTGGAGCTTCTTGTAATCCAGTGGAGTGGGTAGGGATACCTGGGGACCAACCGAACCATGAAGTGAAAGGATTTGGTGCTCACCCAGGGAAGTTTGGAGTATGAAACGATGCTGCAAAACTGTCATGTGATTCTTGTAACAGCTCTGTGATACAGCCTCTGCTAAACATGAAACTGTGTGAAATTATAAATACCTTACATGAAAAACAAGTATATGCCCCGGACACATCATTCCCAATTTTGCTAGTGCATTACCACCCATGCCTTTGAGGCTACGTATGCACATTGGATGGTGGAAAGGGTCTTGCTACGACTTGTTTTATGACTCACTCAGGCGTGACTGGAGTAGTAACACCACAGAAACTGGCCAGTGCCACCAGACCTCCATCTTCACACAGAGGCTGACTCTGAACCATACCCTCAGGCTGCGGCTCTACACCAAGCCATGTGAACTCCATCACATGGAGCCCCCAGGCATCTAGAAAGATGACCCATGGACACGCCACTCACCTGGAGAAGCCCTTCCCTTGCCCCCAGTCCTTCATGTACCCTCACAGTCGCTTCAGCCAGTGCCTGCAGGACAAGACCCTCTAGGGACTCAAGTTCCCTTTATTTTGTCCATGACGAATAGCTGAGGTAAAGTAGAAACAAATGAAACTCAGCACTGCCCATCTTGCTGATGATGCCCGCCGATGGAGTAAGAGTGCCAGAACAGTGGGTGCTGCACAGGGGATAGACAGCTCTTAATCTTATGGAATTAAGGTCTTGCATATGAGTCAACAGGCATTGGTACTGCGGGGAAGGTCAGTGGTGGTTAATACCTGTTAAGAAGCAGGGAAGTACACCGGCTTCTTTCCACAGGAAGTGAAGGAAGAATGGAAGTAATGTTTTGGCTGGTAGCAATGTGCACTGACTAGGGAAGGTATTAAGAGGTAGAAGCAATAATTGTGCTTAGGACTTTGGCACGGAATTCAGTCAAACCTTCCTCCCACAGACAATGGCTCTGTAGAGGTTGCTATCCTTAAAACATTCTGATATTACGGGCCAGGGAGGTGGATCAGTGGCTAAAATAAATTGATACCAAGCTTGACAACCGAGTTAAGATTCACAGGACCCACAAGTCGAAGCTCTAATTCATCATTAGAGATGAAGGAGAGGACTGACCTCTGCAGGTTGTCCTCTGACCTCCATGTATACACCATAATGTACACACACACACAGAGAGAGAGAGAGAGAGAGAGAGAGAACCAAATAAGTCCACAAAAGAAATGAAAAAGCAAGAACCATAAGGTGGTATTTTTCAATATACTGTACCAAACGTATAGAAGTCAGCTCTTAAAACAATAAACTTAGGAGCAAATATCTTCACAGTGGTGGAGTGGATTAACATGTGTCTCTTCAATTGTGCATCTATCTTCTAATCCTCAGAATCTACAGATTTACCTTACTTGAAAAGAGGACTTGCTCATCTCTCTGAGATTAAGAAGAAGTCACCAGGCAGTGGTGGTGCATGCCTTTAATCTCAACATTTGGGAGGCAGAGTCAGGTGGAACTCTGGGTTTGAGGCCTGCCTGGTCTACAGAGTGAGTTCCAGGACAGCTAGGGTTGCACAGAGAAACATTTGATTGAAAAACAAACAAAAGCAAAAGAAGGAGAAGGAAGAAGAAGGAGGAGGAGGAGGAGGAGGAAGGGGAGGAGGAGGAGGAGGAGGTCCTAATCACACCCTGCCTTTGAACTCTTATCCTCTGGAATTGTGTCACAGGTAGCCTGAGGTGCAATCCTGTGTTATAGCAATCACAGAAAATGAAAATCACCAGGTTGAGTCCAGGAGAATACTTTGTATGTGGGGCTAAGATGCTGAGAGATGCAGCCAGGAGCCTGGTCTCTTCTATCTTTCTGCAGTCTTTCTTTCCTCACTCACATGCATGCTATATTGTAACACAATGCTTAGGTCCTTATTTGTTCAAAATAGAATCAAAATATTGACCAGGGTTTACAATAAACATGTGAAACAGTGTCTTAATTTAAATTGTCAGAGCCTAGTAAATCACTATGTGCTTCTATATTCCTTCTTTGTTAATTTAGAACCTAGGGATGACTTATTTTCCCTCACTATTTAGACAAAAGATTTATGACATTTATTTAAAAAAATACATTAGGGGAAAATCAGATCTAAAAACGTATTCAAACAGAACTTTAACCGCATGAGCATTTTAATTCTAGTATTATTTTATCAGAAAGAGATTGTTTGTTTCTAGAGTTTGTCCAGATCATCATTAATGGTGGCAAGAACAAAAGCACACAGGTAGAAATGAGAAAATGAGCTCAACATTCAACATGACCTTAGCAACTTGAAGCTCTGAGGTCCAGTCCAGGCAGACTGTTTCCTTAAAGTCAGTAAATCTTTGATGAAGCCACCAATGGAGCTGGATGTGTGAATATAACATGGGCTTTTGTTGCTTTTTGACATACGGTACATTCGTCACCTAACAGGATGGTCTCTTTGCTATTTGCACTCTAAAAGGAGAACTAAGGCAATCAGAAGCTCACTAATGACAATCAAAAGTTTGGTGAGATACACACCTAACTAGAAACACCGGTGGTTTTGAGATAATGCCATTTCATCATTGAACCACCCAGAACAAATTCCAAATAGTCTCCCGTTCATGATCCACTAAAGTAAAACAAACACCCCAAAGTTAAACTTGGGAACTCTCAAAGTATTGAAGAAAAGTAGGACTTACTCGGAGAGGTCCTCACTCTCTGCTCTCTAGGAGGAATATCACATATTTTGAATGAATTGGAAGAGGGGTTTTGTGTTTGTTGTGGTTCTATTTAACTTTTAGGGATACAAATCAAATGAGTGCTATCTATTAGAGATACTGAAATTGAGTCATTTTAATCATAGAGCGTCATGCTTGGCCAAGTTATCTGTAAACAAGAAGTGTGGTTATGTATTCTTCAACAGTAAACATTTTCGTTCCTTTTCCCATCTCCTCCCCTCTCTGAAGTTCCAGGCTGAGAATTGCCCTTAGCAGCAGCTCAAAGCCCGAGGTCAAAGAAAAGACAAAACCTAACAAAGAAATTGATCCTGGGGCACCTATGGAATGCTATAATCAGACCCATATTCTAGACACCAGCGTCCTCAGCAAATCGTCTCTGAAATGTAAAAATTTAATTTGTCAACATGTTTACATCATATCTTCCATCACTGTCGAGGCAGTGGCACGGTGCGGGGACATGGGGCCGGAGACGCCAGGCACACTGAAATGAGCCGACGTGGACTGATTAGAGTTCACGCTGGGCGGAATTGTCTGGGACAGCTCTGCACTCAGATTATTAACTCTGATACCAGATACTCTATCTCTTCACTGGGATTAGCATGAAAATTTTGATATGGATCGATAAGCAATCTCTCCTTTATAAAGAATCTCTGCAAGCTTCATTAATCTGTGTGTATGTTTATGTCAAGGAATTAAGACATCTTGATTACTGCTGCTTCTCCTCTTCTTAGTTCTTTGCGAGGAAAATCTCATATAAATTTATTAAATAAAAGGCTGGACTGCTTACCTCAAAGAAAATTGCCTCTTTTCTTCCCCTTCCAGCCCTTTGGACACAACCGCTTTTCTCCAATGGGGGATGTGGGAGGAAAAGGGGCTACTTTTGCAAAACCACAGGAAAACAAGGACAGTTAGAAACATACATTAAAATACAATTTTAAAACTCTTTGGTCAGAGGTCGGCTTCACCATAAATGCACCCCAGGGTGACAAGCATGACAGAATTTCACCATTTTGAATATTATGCTACCATGATGAACTCAGTCATTTTCACTGGGGTTCTGGTTTTGTTATGTAAATTCACTTGCATACTTACGAGGTATACGCATGCATCTGCACTGCCTTAGACATTTAAAAGCGGACTGGGGCAATGTCCATCTAGGGTGCTGTCACTGCCCATTGGAGGTTCAAGTAGGAAGGTGCTGTGGAGGATGAAACTCACTTCAGCGATGATTGGTCAGCTCCCGAGGGAGTTCTGAAGCTTGTGGAGCTCTAATTCATCATCTGGAACACAGGGCTCTGGAGTTCCACACACCTTGGTGATTGCTGAAGTGATTATCAAGGGTCTGCTCCTTCACGCATTGAGGAGGACTAGATAAAGAGTCAAGAGGAACAGGTGAACACGCCTCAGGCTTCTGCACGTATTGGACCTAGTTAGGATCACTGTAGCATAGATTCTGCGCTCCAATTCGAACACAGCTGCTACAGAAGGGAAGGGCCAGTTCGAAGATCTCAACAGATGAGCAGTGTTATTTGAATGATCATGGCGAAAAACATGCTGTATTTTAGGGTTGGGAAAAGGACTGATACTTACCATTTTTTGATAATTATCTACTGAGAGGCTGTAACTGTGTTTCCTTTGATAAAAAGGAAGTCAGCTAAAACTAAGGGCAGCACACACTGACAAGCAGGTCCCTAGCGCATCTGCACACACTGACCAGCAGGTCCCTAGGGCATCTGCACACACTGACCAGCAGGTCCCTTGGTCATCTGCACACACTGACCAGCAGGTCCCTTGGTCATCTGCACACACTGACCAGCAGGTCCCTAGGGCATCTGCACACACTGACCAGCAGGTCCCCTTGGGCATCTGCTCACACTGACCAGCAGGTCCCTAGGGCATCTGCACACACTGACCAGCAGGTCCCTAGGGCATCTGCACACACTGACCAGCAGGTCCCCTTGGGTATCTGCACATACTGACTAGCTGGTTCCTCATGACAACCCTGGCTGTGGCTGTGAATTCCCAGTAATCCAGAGCTGTGTATCCTTATCACAATTCCTGCCTTTTAAAAGTCTAGTTCCTAAAACCTACATGCCTTGCTTCTAGGCTTCCATCTCATAGAAACATCTGGTTGTTCTGTGTGGTTCTAGTGTTGGCTATTCTCAGGTTTGCCGCTCAGTTGAAGAGCTGGTCCTCATACTGCATAGTGAGCTGGATCCACAAAGGACTCTAGAGGAGAATGTCTCCTGCACTTAATGGGAGCAAGGGACTTTGATGTAATATCAAGATCAGTGTGGCTTACTGGGGCCCAATACCACCGCAGTGGAATGGTGGCCCTGACACATGGTGGCCATTCCCATTCATGCAATCCTAAATGTGAGCACGGTCCATTCGTCCCAAGGTCACCATGGTTCTTTTAATTGTCAAGCTGTAGTTGCCACAGTCCCTCTTGAGTTCATCCATGGTCCTTTGAGGCACAGAGTTCATCACTGTGGCCTGGGTTGGGACCCACAGCTTCTGAGGGACCAAGGTATCTTCCTGGCTTTGGATATGCAGGCTAGTCTAGGGCAGACTCCTAGCATCAACCCTGGAGTTGGACACTGGATATAGGAGAATTTTAGCTATAATGATATTTTATTTATGTTTTAATAAATAAAACTTGCCTGAATATCAGAATGACAAAGCTAAGGCACTAGAGTACAGGCATGATGGCACACACTTTTAATCCCAGGATTTGGGAGACAGAGGCAGATGGGTTTCTGTGAGTTCAAGACCACTCTGGGCTATACAAGATCAATGAACAAACAAATCCAGGTGGCAGTGGCTCACACCTTTAATCCCAGTACTAGGGAGTAACACGCCTTTAATCCCAGTACTAGAAGAAATATAAAATGGGAGGAGAGAGAGGCTTAGTTTGCAATCACCCAGTCTTGGTAGAGGTAAAACTTCTATAGTGGATTGACTGTTTCGTTTTTCTGGTTTTCAGATTGAACCCTAATCTCTGTCTCTGGGTTTTTATTATTTGTACTACACTTAGCATTGCTTGCTGTGGGAAAGGAATTTATTTACATAAAATTCTAATATTGAGTAATCTACTTTAAAGTAAGGAAGGTTTGGACACATCCAAAAAGATGACGTAAGGGAGAAGGTTCAGAGCATTCTGCCCTAAAAGCTGAAGGACAGTGATGTTGCTGGAAGGAGGGCTGGGAGGAGATGGGGCTTGCAGAAAAGGGTGCCTTGAGGGGGCTGGCAGGCAGGGTGCATGTTGAGTGGGGAGGTTTGAGGGTGTCACCGAAGCCTCACAATGCCAGCATCCCTGTCTAGATGTAAAAGGGAAGCCATGCATGGTTTTATCTGTGTTTGAAAGGTTTGCATGTATTAGAGAGGAGGCTGATGGATACATGCAAACTCACGGTTATATAGGAGTAAGAAGCAGTGTGGGCAACTCTAGGTGACAATATCTCTTCTACATTTCACAAAGATAGAGAATATTTAGTTGTTTTGTGTTCTTTAAATTTTTTTCTTATTCACTAAGAAATGTGTTTTGAGAGATAGACTAGACTGGATTTTAATATTATATATCTATCTATATGTATTTATAATACAGATGCATATATGTATATACCAAACCATCACATGGTACCCAATTTGAAGAGCTGTTATGTTGTGTATCATTTAAAATGGAAATATGTAATCAAACAATATGAAATTAAATATACAGTGTGATACATGCTCCAGCCATTCGAACTAATATGTGAATACAGAAAAGAGAAAGTAAAGGCTGTTGTCTCTGCCCTCCAGACTTGTGTCTCAGAATTCTAAGACAGCTGACTCCCCAAGCTCACCCCCCAACACACACACACAGAAGAGAGAAACAGAAATATTTTCATGTCAGGCAGGGAGCTTGTAGACCCAGTGAGGCTGAGAGAAGGATCTCGTTGGTATTCACAACGTTTAAAAGCAAATGATAGGTCACTAAGCAGAGCCTGCCAAGCCTCAGCTCACGTTTTGAGAGCTCTTGCTTTGTAATTTATCACAAGTGACTCATGAAAGAGCATTACCAAATCAGAAAGATGTGTACGTTTGATTTCGGCTTTTCCCGGCGAGGAGCAATTTGTAGCTTAGGATCACAAAAGGCAAACCAACATCCTGCTAGCCCAACTTCCCTGGGAATGCAGGCAGGAACCTGATAATTTCGACAATAAACTTAACACCTGAAAAGCTTTCAAGTCACTCCTCTGTTTAAACCAAGCTTTCAAATTATGAAATTGGGATCATAATACTCTATTCCCTGGTGAATGATCTCTCTTTTTTTTTCATCACAAACTGCCTTAATCTGGTCTGAAAAAAAAGGAACTGTTATTTTCATTGAAATATATAGCATTTTTTCCCTTTTGCTTGGCTTCTCAAATTATTAGTTTAATACAAGAAAATGTAGGTGTGATTCTAATTCCCCAAATCTCGACTCTCACAGAGATGGCAGGAGAAGGCAATCTGATTACCCACTTATCTACACACAAGCTCTACAAAGCCACGTGCTTTTCTGAGTAGTGTGGATAGCAGGCTGGAGGATGCATCATGTTGGAAGGTAGGTGGGGTTAGAGCAATCAGCTTCTATGTAAATTTTACATTTGCAGATATTTTGAGGTAGGACAAATTCTAATTGGCCTTAATAACAACAACTTGGAGGCAGCTATCAGGGAGTGGAAGCTGAAGGTTCGTGGGATCAGAGCCGTCAGCCACTAGAGTTCTTACCTCTACCAATGCTCAGACCAACAGGGCGATCCTGTCCACAGACTGCTTCCTCAGACTGCCTCCTGAGACTGCATCCTCACACTGCCAGCTCAGACTGCTCTGAGCTCCTGTCTCCTCCTGCCTTATATTTATCTCTCTCTCTCTCTCTCTCTCTGCCCACTATCACTCGTGTCTCCACCTCCCTAGTCCTGGTATTAAAGGTGTATGATCCCGAGTGTTGGAATCATCTTTGTGTGAGTCCTGTTTCTCTTTTAGACTGGATCAATTTTGTGTAGCCCAGGGTGGCCTTGAACTCACAGAGATCTGTCTGTCTCTGTCTCCCAAATTCTGGGATTAAAAGTGTGTGCCACTACTGCCTGGTCTCT
The DNA here is from genome assembly GCA_025134845.1 of Neodon shergylaensis. NCBI lineage: Eukaryota > Metazoa > Chordata > Mammalia > Rodentia > Cricetidae > Neodon > Neodon shergylaensis. The sequence goes on along the minus strand of JABTXL010007601.1, from coordinate 6,016,761 downwards.
GCACTCTGATCTTCAGGCAAGCTTTATTTGTTAAAACACTAACAGAATATCACTACAGAGCAAAGGTATCTCATTTGAACTCAGAGCTCACCTATTCAGTACCTTTAGCTAGCTTGCTTGCCCTGGGGATGTCTTGTCTTTGTTGTGTCCTGGGATTGTGAGCATTTCCATGAATGTTGAAAATCAAACTCAGCTCCCTTATGCTTGTGTAAAAAGTTCCTTGACCTATGGAGCCCTCTGCTCAGTCTCTGGTCCCCACCTCTAGTTTCCATGGGGTAATACTGGGAATGGTCAAATGGCTGCAGTGCACACAAGGGTTGTGCTTGGAAATGGGAGCACAGAGCTCTTAATCATATACAATGATTAAGAGACAGTTGTGAGCACAAAACAGGTTGCTGAAACCATGAGAAGTTTCATGGAAGGGCTTCAAGAGTATAGAACAGCATTTGGTGGCAGGAAGAGGAGAACATTTGTGTAGTGTGTGTCCTGTGCTGTACTGATCTTCTCAGAGCTGTGGTGTGAAGATATGGATTGACTCAAGATGTCACTGCAGAAGACAAACCTTACTCATCAAACTCTGAAGAACAGGTCTTCACAAACGCGGACAATGAGCACTAAAACCACAAGAGCCATTGGTCCTCTCTATTTGGATGGGCCTAAGGTATTGACCCAAAGTTTAATGGAGGCTACATCTAATTTTGAGAAAAAAATCCAAGAAGGGAGGAAGGGATCAGAATAAAATAACTTGATGTTCAAGTAAAACACGCATGAGAGCAAATGACTACAGGCAGTAAAAACAAGTCTTTCCCACCCTGCACATCTCTTGGGAGTCCAGCAGTTTTCCTAAACCCGAGGATATGATGCTGAGAGGCAGAGACACACAGCTTGCATGATAGCAAATATTCTATTTTTGACTATTCTACAATTCAATCACACATTTCTAGGGATGAAGCCAAAAACAAGGTGCCTAAGAGAACTCCCTCACCACACACGTCCCCAGGAACAGTAAGCTTTGTGTGCAGTGCTTTTTTGTTGAATAGCCACATCACAGTGAAATACTTTTGAAGCCATTCTAAGCAACAATTAGGGATTCAAGCCTGATTTAGAATTCAATCCCATGTAGTGTTCTCAATGCAGATGACACAAATGGGTGGGAAGTTGATGCACAGACAGCGTCCACCCCGGGCTAGACAGAGCAATGAAAACCATAAACTGCTCCACACTGGCTTATGACTGCCTGCAAGCAGCTATGTTTCTTCTGACACTGAGATCCCTCCTGTTTGTAGACTGCTCCAAATCTTCAATATGTGCACAGCAAAGTTGAGGAAACACTCCGAATATCTCAACACTTTCCTGAACAGAAAGATTGCAATTCCCTTGTAAAGAGAAATGTAGGGGTCTCATTTCTCAGTTTATGGAGAAGTTCCAAGGTCATTTTCCTAAAGAAATCTACAAACTGTAATGAAAGGAAGTTGAATCCCATTTATCAGTTTATAAATGTATATTCTTAAAAATATACATATATATTTCCTCTGAGCCACACACCTTGGTCACATTAATTTGTCAGTTTATAAAATACTCTGTATTACTAAACTCTGCTTAATTTGCTGCAGTTGCAACACAGTTTTCTGTTTTAAGTAATGTTTTGAAAAGTCATATTTGGGACTTGAGAGCTAGCCTATCAGGTAAGTTCTCTTTCTTTCTCAAGTCTGGCAACTTAAATTCAACCTGTGGAATCTACAAAAAGGTGGAAGGAAATAACCAAGTCTACTAAGTGTCCTCTGAGATGCACAAATCTTCCACAAAGCGTACATGTACAGTCATGTGCACGCTCACGTATGCTCCACAGAACATACATGTGCAGTCATGTGTATACTCACGTATGCTCCACAGAATGTACATGTGCAACCATGAGCACACTCACACATGCTTCACAGAATTTACATGTGCAATCATCAGTATAGATCATGTTTGGTTCTATATTGTGATAATCATGCACACACTCATGTATGCTCCACAGAATGTGCATGTGCAGTCATGAGCACACTCACGTATGCTCCGCAGAATGTATACGTGCAGCCATATGCACACTCACAAATACTCCACAGAAAGTACATGTGCAATCATGCACACACTCACAGCAATACTAAATACAATTTTAAAACAAACACATTGAAGAGTCACTGTGCTAGTCGCGGAAGAGTATGGGCAATGCAGAGGGCCTGCTTTGAATGACTGAGAGAATTCTCCTTGCCTAGCATCATGGCTACTTGCTTCTCCTTGTAGAAGCAACAGTGTCTCTGGATAGTGACAGTCCCCCTCCTCTGCCTTATTCTTCTCCTTATATTGCTTCTTTTTCCTTATTTCCTTAAGTTTCTACACTCTTTTATACTCGTGCTTTTTCATATGTATGTGTGTTACCAAAACCCTATAGTCAACGAGAGACCAGAACAGAAAGAAAAGCAGACAGGTAGTCAACGCTGTTCTCTATAAATGTATCTCCATGGGACGTTTGGAGGGAGATCCTTGATGCCTTGGAAACTTTAGTTTGGAGTATGACATTGGAAGAATTGTGAGATGAACTGACAAGAAGCACCAATGCTTCAATGCAGCAATGCAGAGGCAATCCAAGGACAGTGTCTTAGTTACTTCCCTGCTGCTGTGAAGAGATGCCATGACCAAGTCAGCTTATGAAAGAGAACATTCAATTAAGGGTTTGCTTATAGTTTTATAGGAGCCTGTGACAGTCGTGGCAGATAGCATAGCAACAAGCAGGGAAGCAGGCATAGTACTGGCGCAGTAGTTAAGAGCTTACATATTGAGACAACATCTATGAGGCAGTGAGAAAACAGAGAGGAGAGAGAGAGAGAGAGAGAGAGAGAGAGAGAGAGAGAGAGAGAGAG
>JABTXL010007601.1:5962964-6013848 GCA_025134845.1 Neodon shergylaensis | reverse complement strand
AGAGAGAGAGAGAGAGAGAGAGAGAGAGAGAGAGAGAGAGAGAGAGAATGTAAGCTAACTCAGAATGACCAGGGATTTTGAAACCTCAAAGCCCACCCCCAGTGACACACTTCCCCCAACCAAGTCACACCTCCTAATCCTTCCCAAACAGTCCTACCAATTTTGGATTAAGCATTCAAATACATTAGCCTATGGGGCTATTCTCATTCAAACCATGTTAGTGCCCTGAGCTAAACCACATCTGGACGGTGTCTGTTAAAATGATCCACAGAGTTCATTCTCTGGGTCAGCATCTGTGGGATCTACTTTTCTGGGGGCTTTTCAGTGGAGTGGCAATGGCTTTCTACAGTCCGTTTCTCTGCACCGAAGCTGTGAGGGGCGTAATAGAATCTCCACTTCCCTTCAGAAACTCCACAGAGGTGTGACAAAAGACACACAACAGAGGAGTGTATCCACTTTGTTAAAGATTTGGACCTAGTCATATGATCATCCAGAGGTGGTGACAACACGTGCAACACTGATCACTGAGAGGTGACAGCACAGGTGGGGCAGGGGAATCAACCGCTCCACATAGAGGGGATCCAAGGACGGTGCATTGCTAGTCCGAGGCATTGGGAGTTAAAGTAGTGCTTATTAAAGTGGATTTTAGGATTTTCTTTTCCTTTTCTTCCCCACCATCTCTGTACTCACTTACAGAACTTCTTTCATAGCTCTACTGAGTGATTGAATAGGGTTTTTTTTTTAACTAAATTAACCTGGCTCAAAAGAAATACCTATTCCTGTTGGAAGTCACATACACAGGATTTCTTCTTACACACAATCTAGCCAATGTGACCGTAAATGAATTTATAAAGTTACTGCTTTGGTAAGAGTGTGTCACACAAATTATGATTTTGAAGGAAGGTGTTTATGTTCCTGACTGGCCTTGTGATTGTGACGATGGCACACCATCATCCAGCCGACTTCATGGAGAACCTGTCTACTGGGCTACCCGCCTCAGGAGAGCTCTGGGGCTTTCGGCAGCAAGCAGCTGCTGTATGTGGAGAAGGACCAGCCTGAGATACAGCTTCACTGCAAAGAGGAAGCTGGCATTCCCGACGCCATTGCTTTGGCGCTAATCTGTCACACAGCATGTTGAACAAGTGTGACGGAGCTTCTATAGAATAACTGAAGAACAGTTTTGCCAGGCTCCACACCTGACAGAAATGCCAACTCTGCTTTAGGGTTATGATCAAACTATTTGAATACTTACCAGTCGATCTTTCCTGAAATCATACTGTATTGAGTTATATCTTTAAATGTATCTCTGGCTCAGAATGTTGCCAACATACAGAAAAATCTAGAAAGACTAGGTGTCCAAATACTCAGCACAACGCTTGTGTATTTTTAGCATCATACAAGAACCAGTTTCCGGAACTAAGGTCCCTGTGTCTCGACCTTCCATGGCCTATTACTTCAGCCATGCCTACACTGCGGGGTTTTTCATCTTGCCTGCTTGCTCCATGTTTACCTCTCCCTATTCCTGTCAGTATAGATCATGTTTGGTTCTATATTGTGATTGCTTCAGTTTTGCCAAATCTTATGGTGATTTATGTTCCCTGTATGTCTTATTTTGTACTCTTACAGAAAACCTTCATTTTGAGCATCTACATTGCCCAAAGCATGCATCTTTGATAATTACCTTCAGACCCAGCCCAAAGCCATATAGTCCATCCAACATTTGCCCTCAGGGTACACAAAAGCCTGCGAGGGAGATACTGAGCATATTTAGTAAAGTGTTGCCTTTGTCGTCTGCAGAACATGTAGAATATGTCTTAGGATCTTTTCTTTCATGGAAAATGGATTTTTTTCCTCATATAATTTTTCCTGATTACAGTTTTCCTTCTTCCCTTTATCCCACCCAGCTCCTCCCTACCTCCCCTTTCATCCAGATCCATTCCATTTCTATCTCTCATTAGAAAACAAACAGGCATGATTGGGCACATTCAGAGAGGTGTTTTCTTGGTGTCCTCCAACCCCTCTGACCATCACACTCTTTCTGCCTCCTCTTCTGCAGGGTTCCCTAAGGCTCAAAGGGAGGGATTAGATGGAAATATCCCATTTAGGGCTGAGAGTGATTTGTTGGAGATGGGGGTCACAGAGGAAGAGGAGACTGCAGGAGGTGTTCTCTCATAGAACTGGGGATTGGACCTGAGGACCTGATTCCCTGACCTGAGCGGCCTGTGGTTTCCCAGGGAATGTCTGCTGGAGTTTGAGTCTTGGAAAGTGGATACAGGTGGTGTATAAGAGACTGATAAACTCACCAACACCTTGTTCCCCAGAGTGAAAGACTTATATCCATCCTTTGTTCAGTGTTAACTTCCATCTCTCTTGGATTGCACTGATAGTCAGGTCGACTGAATACTTCTGGGAGTTAGAAGCTGTGATCAGTTCAGCAAAGCCTACTGTGTCATTGTCCCCTGTGCTGAGCAAATCCCCACAGAGGTTGGCACAAAGCAGTTCTGTCTCAGGACACCGGAAGGGATGTATACTCTTGGGAAGGTATTGTATGTTCCAAAGAATCTGTCGGCCTTACTCAGAAGCCGCCTCCCACCCCTGTCCCCAAATCTCCAAGGCTGAGCACATTCCAGAACTAAGATACAACAGTTAGTCTGCCTTTGTCTGATGAGCACTCAGATGGTCCCGAGTGGCACAGAATCTAAAGCGGGTCTCAATCAGACCTCGGCCTAGATAAATGGTGTAACTCTGTGTTCCCTGCCATGGACCAGGAAGCCTATGCTTTTGGGAAACTGGCTTGGGCTAGAAAGGGATCCCCTTTGAAAATGGAAAGTGACCTCATTTGAACAGGAGTCATCACAGGTGTGAACACACTGGGATGGGGTTATGCTGGGTGAGGGTGGCTCCCACCTGCTGACTGTTGTCCTCATCGTTTGAAAACAGGAATAGCCAAAGGGAAGACAAGATAGTGCAGGCAGAAGTGTGTGCACTGCCTCTTTGAGTGCAGATGCTGGAGATGGTCAGAGGAGCCAGTAAGGATTCTCCCGCAGAACTTCAGAGGACCGTAGCAATCAGGACGCTTTGACCCTGGGAGCCTCAAAGACACAGCTTGACTCAGAGCTTCTGGAAGACAAAACAGTGAGGAAATGTGCCCCTTTGTGCTTAGACACGGGCAGAGGGTGTGCGTCTCAGAGTTCAGCTATGACTTTCTCTTCCCTTTCTCTCATGTCTTCCCCTTTTCTCCTACCCCTTCTTTGCCCCCTTTTCTCGACCTCTCTTCCTCCTTCTTCCGTCCTTTCTCTTGTTCTTCCTCATCACTCCCTCTATCTATACCTTCTCCTTACTCTTCTCTCCTTCTCTCCCTCTCCTCCTCAACTCCTCTTCCCCTCCCTACTCCTTGACCTGACCTGGTTATTGTCTCTTATGTCAAAGATGTGGGACTGCTATAGACACTGGTCCGTTTAGTCTCTCCAAATGGCTTTGTGCTAAACTCCTCAATTTTGGCTCCCTGATTGAAGAAAAGACTCTTGCTGGGCTCATGTTACCCAGAATCCTCTGGGCTGGTAGTCAGAGCTCCTGGGCACTCACAATACCTCTATCTGCTGAGTAATCAAATTGGCCAGTCGACTGTGCCTGTCCTCACACACAGAGTCATGTGACTTTGGTGTTCACCATCTCCCCTCAGACAGGATAAGTTGACAGTTCTTCAGACCAACAGGCTTCTCTGTCAGCCTGCCATCTCCTTCCTTCTTGGGCTTTGCCCTTCCTCCCTCAGGAAACCCTCATTTGTCCAGCTGCTGGGTTCAGAAGGTTTCTGTGCTGGAGTAAACTGTGTAGCGATTACAATACTGCTTCCCAGTTTCTCAGTCCTACCGAACCGAGCCCACGGTGAGCACCGTAGTCCCCAGGCAGGTTGAAGGGGTGGCTCAGTCATATCTTTATCTGATCCCTTTTAATTGTGCTTGTCACATTCTTTGCCTTTTTGCATAGACCCTCCTCCTGCTCTCTTCATTCACGGGCAGAAACACCACGTTGTGCTTCCCACCGGCCAGACCACCACTGGGCACTTACTAGCCCTCTCACCCAGGTGACCTATACCGCAGCACCCTCCTGAGATGTGCCTGGGGTGGCAAGGTCCCTCACCTGATGATTGTCCTCTCCAATAGAGGTGGAATTGGGGCCATAGCAGAATTACAATTTTGTACCCCTACCTCCCGGGTGAGATGCCATGTAGGGCAGAGCCAGTCAGAGCATCTAAAATTAGAACTGAGTATAGGTTTGTGAGACCCATAAGTGTAATTAAGGAAGTGGGTCACCATCCTGCCACTTCAGGGCTGACAGCAGGAGCCCAAAATGTGAGATTTTCAGAGAGGAATTTAAAATAAACATGATAGAAAAACTAGGGAAAGTCTTTACTGAGCGCTCTAGAATTTTTTTGTTGTTGGTTATTGTGTTTTATTAATTTAATTGATTTATTTTGAGAAAGGATCTCCTGTAGCATAGGCTGGCCTTGAGTTCACTATGTATCCAAGGATGATTTGAACTCTTGGTCCCTCTGGCTTCCCCCTTTTGAGCTAGGATTGCAGACATTCACCACCGTACCTGGGTTTTCAAAGTTGAGGACTGAACTCGGCCTCACAGGACCCGACCAGCTGAGTTCTATTCCCAGTCCCATCTCTGTGATTCTTCTGTGAGGCAGGAACTGGTACACTGAGCACTCTGTCCAAAGCCCTGGGCATCTCCATCAGTGTATGGACAGCAAACACAGGGGCTGTCCTTGCCACTGTCAACCCCAGTGGGCCTGCCCTTGGCGTCTCTGTCAGTGTATGGATGGCAAACTCAGAGGTTGTCCTTGCCACTGTCCACCCCAGTGGGCCTGCCCTCGGCATCTCTGTCAGTTTGTGGACAGACAGCAAACTCATGGGCTGTCTTCCCTAACATCATGACTCCTCCTGACCCTGCTCTTGGTGACTCAGACAAAGAAGGAAGAAGACTCTGCTCAGAGGATCTCTCAGAGAGAAAAGACCCTGGCTGAGGCCTGGAGAGAGGCCAGGGAGGCCCCGGAAACCAGCTGATAGTCATCACCTCAGCGCTACCTCCTTAACTAACCTCAGTCCTTCCCACAGAACCTGGCTTGTTAGGGTGTCCTCTCTCACCAGACTGAGAACAAATTTGCAGAAGTGCTGAAGACATCCCCACAACTTGGAACTGCTCCCTCCAGACTCTACTTCATGATTCCTACACAGTGCTCACATGACCATCCCCTTGTCTGTTCCCCAGCGAGGTCGCTGCTCACTGCTGCATCCACAGGGACAGTGGGGAAAGCTGAGGGAACAGGTGTCTCAGGTGGCTCCTGGGGAAGAAAGGAACATCTTTCCCCCTCTCTCTGACCCCTAAATCTAGCTGCATACTCTTGGTGAGCAGGTTTCCCTCCATACTCCATGGAAAACATCCATGGTTCTGAAGTGCTAGAGGCCCAGGAACTGTTGAATGACAGAGTGTGAATGAGGGGAGCCTCCTTCCAGTGTTCCACACCCATGCACAGGGAAAGTCTCTACAATTTGAGATCCTAAACATCTCAATGAGGTGTTTTATTCCCTTCTATTTTTTGCAGTCATGGTTTTAAAAAGTACTTTATGATAGAATTTTTAAAAACGCCTCAATTACATATCACCCTACAGTCCTTAATTACAGACTATCACATAATCACGGCATTATGGACTTTTAGAGATTCGTATTATTTACTCCATGGTCCACAAAGAGCTGTTCTGGACTCTCCCGCAATTGTGTATTTAGGAATGTAGGAAGCACAGGCTGTTTCTGCAACCGTTTGTGCCATTGTAGCTTGTCAGGTCACAATGACTGGAGGAATGTTCTGGATCCCGAGTTGTCACTACACAGGGATGGAACACACAGACCCAGAACTGCCTATAGGATAGGAGCCCCTCCCTCCACATCTCGGCCAGGGACAGGGGTCACACGTCAACATAATGAACGTGTTGTAAAGGAATCACATGTTATTTAGAGGTCGATGCACTTGCAGGGGAAATTACTTTATTATTGTTTTCAAATTGATGTTTTATTTGGTTGGAATATCATCAAAGCTTTCATGTACTGTGGTCAAAGCAGAACTAAGCCAGACTAGAAGCATACTTTCTATATTCCAAACGGGAACCTTCAAGACCCTCTTCTTTGTATTCTGAGAATCTAGAAGACTTGTGTGGTAGACACTTTCTGAAGTTGGGAGTTGGAGACATTTTAAGATGCCAGAGTGTCAAATGTCACACACAGTGGGTAACTCAGCAAAAAGCCCATACACAGGTGACCCAGCAGAAAACCCACACACGGGTGACTCAGCACAAAATCCACATACAGGTAACTCAGCAGAAAATCCACACATGGGTGACTCAGCAGAAAGTCTACACATAGGTGACTCAGCAGGAAATCCACACACGGGTGACTCAGCACAAAACCCACACATGGGTGACTCAACACAAAACACACATACGGGTGACTCAGCACAAAACCCACACACAGTGACTCAGCACAAAACCGAGACAAGTTCATTTATTCCACTTCTCTCATAGAGGTCCACTCTTAGTGGACAGGTCTCCTGAGGAATGGAGGTATTTATTTTATTTAATATTCTAGTTTTAAAAGAACTCAGTGGACTCTGGGGCAGCCATCCTGTCAGTAGTGGACTAGTTCGGGTCCTGATGGGACTGTCCATTGCCTAAGTCTCAGGCTCCCCTCAGCCCTCCGCGATACTTCTCCTCTGTGGAGGTCTTACTACCTGTACTTTGCTGCAGGCTCCCTCCCCTGACAGGATTTACAGCTGTGTAATCCCTGAGCCTCACAGCATGGTGTTAATGGCTCCAGTCTGTCACCTCATTTCCATGGAAAGATGGTAAAGAGCAAACCAGCTCCTATTCTTGGGCTGAAGAGCAGGTTCACTGGACGTCTTAGTCAGTATTCTGTTGCTGCGATCAAGGCATCTCTTGCCATGATCAAGGCAACTCTTACAAAGGAAAGTACTTAATTGGGGCTTGCTTACATTCAGAGGTTTAGTCCATTATTGCCATGGTGGGAGGCATGGCAGCATGCAGGCAGGCAAGATGCTGGAGAGGTAGCTGAGAGTTCTACATCTGGATTGGCAGGTGGTGGGAAGAGTGACACTGGGCCCAGCTTCAGTATTTGGAACATCAAAGTCCACCCCCACTGACACCCATTCACCAACAAGCCCACACCTATTCCAACAAGGCTACAACTGCTAATAGAGCCACTCCCTGGTGACCAAGCATCCAAATCTATGAGCCTAAGGGGCCATTCCTATTCACACCACCACAGTGGGTAAGAGAATTTAATGCATTACTGTGGGGATACAAGTTCTTATTTCAAGTAGTAACAGCATAAAAGAACAAGACAGTGCTGTAAAATGCACACCTTTAATTTTAGCACTTGGGAGGCAGAGGCAGTTAGATCTCTGAGAGTTCGAGGCCAGCCTGGTCTATAAGAGTGAGTTCCAGGACAGGCCCCAAAGTCACAGTTTTTCTGTCTCGAAAAACAAAACAAAACAAACCAAAAAGCGCTGCAGGGAGATAGACATTGGAGGATCCCTGGGGCTTGCTTGCCAGCTACTCTAGTCCACTACTGAGCTCTGGATTCACTGAGAGACATTGCTTCAGAAAATAATGTGTGGATAACTGAGGAAGATATCCAGTGTCAGCCTCTATTCACCGTATACTCCATAGATACTAGGTAAGTCCACATGAACACTGCTGCCCTCACACAAATACGGCTCTTAACCACAGGGCTTGTCAGAACTTTTGATGTTTAAAAAGATGCAATAAAAACAGACTGCAGGATGCCCTTATTCTATAAAGTGAGGAATGGAAATGCGTTGAAAATGTCAGCGGAGTGAATCACTGTGCACAGCGGGAGCTTCGTGGCTCACAGGTGAGAAAGAAAATCCTGCCTCAGGTCCAAGCCCTGGGCAGCCCAGCTTGCCTCCCAGGGGAGTGCGGCTGCCTTTTACGTGCTGGTCCACGTTCAAGTCTCTGTGATTTGGGGCTGGGCAGGGGTTTCCAGGCAGCATGGTGGAACATTAGGAACCCAAACCCAATGCAGGAATGGGGGACGCCAGTTCACCTTTGGAGTGCAGAGCCAGGGACTTCACTCACCAGGGCATTAGGTAAAGAAATGGGTGTGATTAAAGAGAAAGGTCGAGAGCTTTAATTACACAAATTTATGACAGCTGGACAGTAAGTGCCCAGTCACAGAGACTCAGTGCCATGCTTATCATTTCATGTAGGTCCAAATGCAGCCAAGCCCCAAGGCTCATGCACATAGCCCACATATACAATCTCTACTCACGACCTATGAACATCATCTGCCTACGTGGTACATGCTCATGATCCATGCACGTGATCTAGACCCACAGTCAAAGGCCCATGAACATGATCCATGTAAAAATTCATTCCTTTTCTCTCGGCATCTGGAGATATTTGTTTTTGTTTTTCTGCCTCATGATGGAGGGACGTGGGAAGAAAAAGAGTGATATCATTTTCAGTTCTCCTGGGTTGGCAGGCAGCATGTTTCTTTTCCAGGAGGAACTGTGTGTAAGGCACGGTTGTCCTTCCTTGCTGCCAGGGAATATTTTTTGTGGAAAAAAGAAATTCAAGCCTATCTACCTGGGGAAGATGGTGCTTGCAAAAGGAACCACTGCAAGCAAAGCACAGGGTGTTTCTTCCCCCCATTTTTAGGTTCCTTTTAAATAAGTGACTAAATCTATGGATGGATTCTCGAGGTCAGTATTCACAAGGCGGGCGTTTACACAGCAGGTTGTGGGTGAGTAAGTGTGAAGGGAGAGGCTGGCACCAGCTACCATCCACTTCTTCCCAGGTAGACAGTGGGGTGGTTCAAGCAGCGGAGCCACAATGGAACCCACAGAAAATGAGGCCTGCAGACTAAGTGGGGTGATGGCAGTTTGTTACTAGGTCAATGGTGAAGTGAGCATGGGCTGTTCCCTTAAAACAGAGACTAACGATTCACATTACTTATAGAGAACATGTTTTAGTATGTATACGCCATGGGTTTGATCCTCAACACACACACAGACAAAAGCAAACCGAACAAAACAAAACCTAAAACATTTCTAACTTTAGGATTAGAATCTAAGAGCTTGCTTGGAATGATACTTGGTGGTAGGGTGTTTATCTAGTATGTATGAGGTCTCACCATTTAACTCCCAGTGGTAGAAAATAAGATAAAATAAATAAAATAAGATCTAAAAGCTCCCAAGCACCCAATGACAACTCTGTGTAGTCAGGCAGAATACGGATTTACAAAACGCCAGTGAACTGAGTGTAAAGCATTTGGGAGAGTCAGATAATTGAGAAAGTTCATCCTTTGCTCGTTGTGGGCATTGACACACGTTTACAGGATGGTTCTGGATCCCTGTTAGTAGGTAAAGGTGCAAGTGACTGCCCAGATGTGACCACAGGCCAGACAGTAATTGCACAAAGGGATTGCAATTTAAACCCACCTAGACCCCAAATCAAAATACTTGTTCGCTGACTTGCAAACCAGATGTGAGCTTACATGGTCACTGGGACTAATATTCCTAATAAAGCATCCTTTTTAAACAAAACTGAAAATCGATGACAGGAGAAGTTTCAAAATTGACACCAGCCTTTTGAGAAACTGGAAATAGATCTTCCTGTCAAAGATGAGCACGCTCGGCGCTGTCTAGACTGCACCGGGAGCAAAATTATCCGATTTTCATTTCCTCAATTTCACTTCACAGCAGCGGGACGTGAGAGTATTGATTCATCCGCTGAGACAAAAAGCAGAAGGGCTCTCCACCACAGCAGGGTCAGGCGGGTTTGTGGGTGTCTAATTATATCTAGAGAGTGTGTATAAATCTTCCCTGGTCGTTACGGGAGCCACGAGTAGAGTCCGAAGGCATCATTAGAACCCGTCAGCCTCCCGTTCATCCCCCTTTGTTTTATGGGAGGTCATAGATGCTAGAGTTAATATTATCATGCTTCACAGATTTTCAAATTTGTATCGGAAATAAGATTTGCTGCATGAGGAGACTGGCATGCTTCTGTGTTTGCACGAGCAACTCGCTAAGTATGCATCCCAGCTGTTTCCGCACACGTGCACCACTGACCAGAGGAACTTTTTGAAGATACAGAACAAAACTGCACACACAAGTGTCGACTAGAGGAACTGCATTCATGCTGTAGATCAGAGGACCCTGATGTGCTGTAGGGACTCAAGGAAACATGTCATCAGTGTAGACCAGAGGAACCACCCACACTGTAGATGAGAAGAACCACGTTCCTGATGGAGACCAGAGGAACCATAAGCATGGTATAGATCAGAGGAACCTCACACAGTGTAGACAGAACCATATGTAGGCCTGCACCTACCTGAGGCCCATGAAAAGGCCACTGCTTTTGTTAGCACTTTGGCACATAAACTACTTACATCAGCGAATGTACCCACTTTCCTGACTATATCATTTTGTCTAATATTCCACTAGAAAGAAAGGTTTTCTGCAAATAAGACCTTAGTAGTCATAAAAAAATAATCAGGGCAAGTAGCATTATATTAAACATGTCAGCATGGTGCTTGCTTAATGTTGGAATCTATTTTTCAATTGCTGTTCTAACTTCTGATAAAGTAGAATAATATAATATTGCATTTGTACTACAAAATTGTGTGTGTATGTGTGTGCATGCATGTATATGTTGCATTTGCTCCTGTGTGTACGTTTGCATGTATACGTGTGCACGTGGAAGCCAAAGGCCTGGTGTCCACCTCGTCTTTTTGAGACAGGGTCTCTCTTTGATCATAGAACTCACCGATTCTGCTAGACTGACTGGCCAATGAGCTCTGGGGATCCTCCTGTCTCTGCCTTTTCCATCTAGCGCTGGGACTACATCCACACTGCTATGTCTTGCTTTTTATACGGGCACTAGAGGTCTGAGCTTCCATCCATAGGCTTTCCCGGCAAGCACTTTACCTACAAAGCCATCTCCATGGCTCCCTACAAGATTTTCAGTTTAAGAGATAAGCCCAGATAAGAAGCATCATCACAACGAGGAAATGCGACGAACTTCTCACCTCTAAACTGTTCAATCTGAGCATTAATGTGTGGAATGTGAAAGAGCTGGTGACGTCCCAGGAACCAACGGATAAACCTGGAGTTTACATTTTTTTATTGCTCAAAAATAGTATAGCAAATCAGATTTGGCTGCCTCTGTTTCCCTCCAACACGTGTGCAAACACAGGACTGTGCTCTACTGACCGCTTGCACTCAGCCTTATTCACTCCTGGACATTTTTCCAAGTCAGCAATTGCAGATTGACATCACTCTTTTTAATAGCTGAATGGTATGGATGCTTTCTAATTTATTTAACAGATTTCCTTTGATGAACATTCGGGTCGATTCCAATTTCCTCTAATATAAATAATGTTGTAATGAACATCATTGTGCTTCTATCTTTTTTGACTTATCTAATTCTTCCCATTAAATACGGCTGAGCCACACTTGATGGCAGAATGCAAACTTGTTTACAGTTTTGATCATCTTGACGCCTGGGCAAATCCTCCAGAAGCCCTGGTGTTTGCTTCCAATCTGACTGACAGGAAGGGCTTATTAGTTTCGTCTTTTCTTTCAGGTTAACAAGGGACAAACAATTTCCAAGTCAGTTTTATGTGTGGTTCTCTCATTGCTGGTGACGTTAAACACCTTTTCATATTGTCCTGTTTATGGGTGAATGGCCTGCCACTTGGCTTTCTTTGTTCTTGGCAATAACAAAGTTAGCTAGTGTTTCTCACCACTGAGGCCTTTCTTGTCCAGTTTGTATTTTGCTATTTTAATTGGTCTTTTCTGATGCCAGATTTATGATGGAATGGGTCACTTGGAGGTACTGTGGGAAACTTAGCCTTCCCTTTCTTCTTCTTTGCTCTCTGGCTCCTGGAATCCATGTTTTACGCTGTTCTTTGTTTTAGACATGATGGACGAGGAGCCTCACCACAAGACTGGGTCCTCATATGTTCATCGGCACACATTCCCACCATGTGCAGGTGCACCACAGGCCCAGAGTGGTGGGGCAATCAATCATGGACTCAAACTCCAAAACTATCCATCTCTTGTTATCTATACCAACCATTTTGCCATAGTTACGGAGAGCTGACTGGGCACTCTTGGCTGTTCAGGCTCAATGCTAGGAATGACGTCTGCTCATAAGGCAATCATGTGCAAGCTATTCCTCCCTAGAAATAAATGCTTCTCAAGACAGGTTCATTCAGTTGTTTTAGAATGGGTCATTATTTTTAGACATTGACATTTCAACTTTCTCTTTTCTTCATCTTGATCATTGTGGTATAGTGTTTTATGTAAATAGGCATTGTATATTTTTGCCATTTAAAGCATATGCATTATGCTCTAAAATAAGGGGTGGATATAAAAAATTCAAAAAAGAGTCTTGCATTTCCCCAGTGTGTCACTGTGGCTGAAGACACCGACCCAGGTCACAGCTGGCACCTGCTCACAGTCCCTGTCTGCCTGTCAGATGAAAGCTTTTATCGCACGGGCTCCACTTTCTGTTTTGATGGAGTCTTCGTTATGATAATTCCCCTGTAAGTCTGTAGTGGTGTTTTAAGAGATAATGTGTCTACAGTGTGTGGTTAGATCAGGGAAGGTAAACGGAGCTCCATCAACACAGTAAAAAGTTGTTATAAAGATAAAGGGTTGGTAGGCTGCACTCTGTTGCCTCGTTCCTTACTGGAATTTGTGCTCGTCAGCAAAGAGAAAATTCGAGGTCCTTTTCTCAGGCCTCCATCTGCCACTATTAAAGGAGGAGCCTTCTCTCTATCTAGAAGGAGCCCTGCAGCGAGGCTGACCTCCTCTGTGGGATGGTCCCATTCTGAGGAGCCCTGCAGCAAGACTGGCCATTTCCTCTAAGTTGCACTCTTAACTCCAGGTTCGGAATATGCCCTGAAATTGCACTCTGTGAAAAACTCTCAGTGGAATCTTATAACAAACACACATAAGAGAGACATTAGTATGGGAAAAGAAAAACATTCAAATACCGAATTGAAGGCAGAAGATGAGTGAAAAAAAAAACAAAAACAAAAAACAAAAAATAAGAAGGACAAAGATTCTTCATAAGTTAAGTCCAAACATGTACGTGATGAGACAAGGGATGGGGTCTCCTGCCGCTACTGTGGTTCAGGATCATGTCTGTTGGGGTGGCTGCTTTAGCTTTGTGCATCTAAACCTACTTAAAAATAGTAGCTACATTAAGTAATATAAACACAATAGTGGAAAAGATCCTATAAAGAAATAAAAAAGACCATAACAGTCACAGACAAAGTTAAACACTAAACACTGATAATTTCATTAAGAAGATACATATTCAGGCGTGGCAGCACACTCTTTTGATCCCAGTCCCTGAGAGGCATAAGCAGGTGAATCTCTCTAGGGTCAACCTGGTCTACTTAGCAAGTTCCAGGTCAGTCAGGGCAAAATCTAGAGATCCTATCTCAATAACACAAAACCAAGCAAACGAGCAGAAGGAGGCAGATGGGGGAGAGGGGGAGGGAGGAGGCCAATAGAGCTTAGCTTGCTTCCAGCCTGTTTCCTCTTCCACAGAGATGTGAGAAAGAAAATAGCCCAACCGTATGCCACCCCTCCCCCTACAGGTCTTTCCCACCCTCATGAGCTGTGTCTTCTCAAACCCCAGGGCAATGTAATTCCTTCTCCCACAGGTTACTTTCTTCAGTTATTTGGTTACATTCAGTTACAATGGTTACAACAATGGGTAAAGTAACAAATACACCCTGTTGCCCCAACTTCCCCATTTTATCTTCCCTTGCATCTGAATTAGATGCACTGGGAGACCATCAGGAACAGTTCTTGCCTGTGCCATGCTGGAGACTAGCCCATCTTTCTTGTCCCCAGCACTTACTGCATTGTGAAGACCCTACCCCATTTTCTAATCTTCAACCCCTACCACTTCAGCACGTCTATATCTACCCCTTTCTTTATAACTCCCCTCGCAGAAGTAAATATTCACTTCAAATGTCTTCACCTCTCTTCACTGATACATCTTTATGTACTTGAACCTGTTTTCTCTCTTCTACCTCTACTACATAGCACTTGGGCCTCAAGGGACAGAGATGCCGCACAACTGTACCCACTGCTGTCATTAACACTTCAGGGATATACATGGTGTCTGCTTTTATTTATTGGTGCCCGAGGACTGAGGACCTGAAGCAGAAGTGCATCCTCTGTGATTTAACAACCACATAGGTGGAGATGAGCTATTTGATACATGTAGAACCAGCAAAGCTAGAAACACGAGTGGCTGAGGCCTGTCATACCCAGAAGATACTGCTCTACACACGAACTCACGAACTATGACTTTTACTTGTGGGGAAAGGATGTGATGTAGATGTCCCATGTGTGACTGATTACTCCAAAGGGACTTATTCTCTGCACCTTGACCAGCTGTCAACTTCTGCATTAACTGATGATTACAACACAAGAGTTTCACTAATTTGTGGGTGTGGAAAGACGAATTTAGAGGTCAGTTTTGCTATCATATCAATTTATCAAAATAATAATAGTAGACTCATCTCTGGAGCTTATGAACCCCTTAACCATGGGTTCTTGGACAGGCTTAGAATCAGGAATGTGTTTCTTCCTGTGTATTGGGTCTTAAATCCAACCAGAAAGTAGTTGGTTACCCCCATATTGTTTGTGCCATTACTATACCAATGGACACATCTTGCTTGCTAGGTCAGTTAATGTTGCAGCTCACAGAACTGAAATCTAGATAAGACTGTTGATTCCCCTTACCAGCAGCCTGCATAGCATCCTTCAATGCTGTGAAAGAGATCCAGCATGGAGAAGCTTCCTGGTGAGTACCAACTTGATTTCTCCACATCCTGTGACTAAAGCATATGATGTCTTCAGGTATAAGTTCTTATTATTATGTCCTGGGAACAACCACAGTCAATGGCAATAGTTTGTATTTTTCTAGGGTGTCCCAGACCAACAACTTGAGTGTGAGGTATTGAGTACACAATCCTAGAATATTTATTAGGCTACCTATGGCTTCCAGGAAGATTTGATAACCATTAAACACACACACACACACACATACATACACACACAAGAGACAGACAGACAGACACACACACAGATACACACACTATTTTTTTAAAGAAATGAATTTGAAAATGAAGAAAAGAGCAGAAACTGTTCACAGAATGAATGAAACCACAGTTGCTATACTGCAAGGAAGCACATTTGTAACATTATAGAAAAGGCCAAGTTCTGGGGACCAAGAACATGTCCAACATGAGCAGAGGAACAGAGAGAAGGATTACTCTGGGATGGTAGGGTATACTGCATCCTCGTTACCTTAATTTATATAGTAGTAAAAACTCAGAACTATATGCCAAAGGAGCAATGATTATGAATGTTAATTTAAAAGAAACACGGATATCTTCCTGGTGTGTTCTTTTCCTTGTGTGGAAAAGATTTTTGTGTAAAGTAAAAAAAAATAGTAATTCTAATATTGCAGGACTCAAGGTTTTATCACAGGACTCCCTGTGCTACAATAACCTATGCTACAATAACCTATGTGAGTAATGCATACCCTGGAAATGCAGTCATTACAAATGCAGCCACAGCTCTCCTTAGAGGAAGAGAAAGGGGGGTTCCTTTGTAGCTGGGAGATCTGAAGGAACAAAGGCTGTGAGGTGTTCTGTGGAGGGGGAGGCTGGCAATGCCTAGACGTGAGAGTCAGGGTGGACAGCCCCACAGTGCGCATGGGGGCACAGGCACAGATAATAAAGCAACTGTCGCAAAGGCTGGGAGGATCACCCCTGTGGGGAGAAATCACAGTGGGAACAGGGTCAGGCTCTGTGGGTTTCTTAATAATCCTTGCAGAACTGTTTTCTAAATTTGTGCATCTTAATGAGTAAATAGAAAATCACTTCTAATAATTAAAAAAATAGCATGTGGCATAGGATACAAACACCAAATTTATTTAATAAACCAAATTAGCAACAGTAGTTAGGGGGAGTGAGGCCTGAAATACCGCTCATTTTGTTTCCTTTGCTGTCTTATAACATTTGATTTTAAAACAGCTTGTATGGTACACTTTAGTTATTATTAGTGCATGTCTTTTCTCCTCATAACAAAAATGAGCATCTCTTGAAGCTTATAGGACAGGAGGGGAACGCCACGCTTAGGCCCAACCCACGCCATCCTCTTAAAGGTCAGAAATAGCAGTGGGAGAATCCCTCATGCCTCTGTTCCAAAGAGGTTTCCAGTAATTTTGAGGATCTTTCCAAATGGGGCAAAGTCCAGCGTTATTTGCATATAGATAAGCTGATTCTGGGCACAATCAGTGAGTCTATTTGTATTTTAGTTTATAATTAAAGCGTCTTTTCAGTGATTTAGCCAGACCCATTTTAGTGGGTAAACGTAAATCATGGTACTGAATGATAAACCCACAAGCCAAAGAATCTATGGAGTGGGGTCCCTGTGTGTGACTCTGTGTGCCCAGGGATATATGGGGAGGCAGGAGTAAGTTCTACATGCTTCTTCTCACTTACTGACTTTGCTTATTTATCTATTTATTTTGAGACAGTGTCGCTCACTGAATCTGGAACTCAACGATTCAGCTAGGCTATCTTTGCAACAAGCACCAGTGACCCGGCTGTCTCTGCCCCTCCCCCCCATTCAGGGATTGGAGGTAGATGCCACCACGTTGTGTTATTTCTGTGGGTGTTAAGGATCCAGGCTCAGGTGCTCGCTCAGGTTTGCATTGCATATGCTTTACTCACCGAGTCAAATCCATGGCCCCAGGAATAAGTCCTTGATACAATTACACTTACGTAAAAATTAATTCATCCAATTTAAGGAAAGCATTTTTTCACAAGTATTTTATTTTCAATATCAAATTTTCACCATTGGCTCTAGTGTTTGTAATTTCATACTCTGGAGAATGATACTGTTGTATAGTTTTAAAAAATACTTAATGGTTAGCCTTTTGTTTACATTATATAGACTGAGCATGTTTTCTTTAGGAATATATATACATATAGATATGCATTTAACAACATTTAATGAAAGGAAAGACCATGAATTTGAAAGAAAACAAGAAGGAGTATATGGGAGGGCTTATATGGACAAAGAGGAGGGAAATGATATGATTATATTATAATCTAAAAAATAAATAATATTAACAAAAATACTTTGTCTCGTACATTAAATGAGACTAAAATACTGAACAGGAGAGATGTTTCCACAGTCGAGAGCATTCATTCCTCTTCCAGAGGACCTGAGTTCAATTCTCAGCAGCTACACAAGGGCTCAAAACTGTCTCCAACTCTAGTTCCTAGGGCTCTGACACCATCTTCTTGCCTCCTCAAGCACCAGGCAGGCACCAATACACATGAAAACACCCATCCACATAAAATAGAAAACAAAAAAATCCTCAAAAGGCATAGACAATAGACTAGATAATTTCCATTTGGAAAAAGGTTGTTGGTCTCCAATCTGTTTTATCACACACTCTGGGGTGACTCTATGAGTAAGCAGGCTCCCGTCAGCTGTGTGGTCATGGTGTGACCACAGTCAGAACAACTGTCACCTGCATAGCTACTGCGTGACCACAATCGGAATGGAGACCATACATGCTGTGTCTCCAGCTCTGACATTAAGTGTTTGGAGGTCCCTCATGTTTGTTTTAATTTCAAAGGTGGCTGGAAAACTCACAAAAGACATGGTGACACAGATCTCTAATCTTGGCGTTAGGGAGGCTGAGGCAGGAGATTTTTGAATACAAAAAAATCTTGAGCTACATGTCAAGACTTTATCTCAAAGCATATATGAACAGAGAGACTTGAACACAGGTTTAGAGGAAATACATTTTCCACAATAAAAGGTATCAAAGTCTCTGGGTGATTCCAGAACTTGGAACCACTGCACTGCAGAGCCAACCATGGCTCATGAGCTGAGATGAAGCAGTTTCCCCAGGACTGTGGTGGTCTGGGCATCAGATAGCTGGATATATGTGAGAAAGAGAAGACCATGAAGGAAGATGAAGAAGGATGCCCAATGACTTAGAATCCTGCTGAATACCGAGAACAGCAATCCTGATCTGAACCCAAGACCCTGCTTCAGACACATGAACCAAAAATGGGGATGGGTAAAGTTTTGTAAAATAAGTCTTTGCTTATTTTTATGAAACATCAGGGATTAAAACTAGAGCTTTGTGTAT
Source organism: Neodon shergylaensis (assembly GCA_025134845.1). Taxonomy (NCBI): domain Eukaryota; kingdom Metazoa; phylum Chordata; class Mammalia; order Rodentia; family Cricetidae; genus Neodon; species Neodon shergylaensis. Next base: position 5,995,534 of record JABTXL010007601.1, on the reverse strand, counting down.
ACCAGATAAGCATTCTACTACCAAACTGAACCCCAACCCTTTCCCTTTCTTTCCCCTTTTCTTTTGGAAAGGACTGCCTTCCTACATTGCCCAGGCTAGTCATAAACCCTCTGTATCCCAGGCAGGGCTTGAGTTTGAGAGGTTCCTACCTCAGCACCCTAAGTAACTGGGCTTTTAGGTCTGTGATCTTGGGCCCTGCTTGGGTATTTCAGGTTGTTTTTTAATTGTTTATGAAAAGAACACCCCACTGTGCATAAAGAAAGCGCAGAGTGCAGGAAAGATGGGCGCTAGTTTTAGAGTTTCCCACAGTTCCCTCACTTCCTGGATCCCAAAGTCATATGACCACCTGCGCTCCCATAGCAGCAGTCTGTGGACTTAGGTATGTCAGCGGGAGACTCAGGTGCAGTGACACAGGGTAGAAAGGTAGGTCTGTGACCTCCATCCTTCAGTGTAAAGCTGGAACCCACGCCTGAGTGGAGCTGGCATGCCTGTAGCCGTTTCCAGCTGTGGGGAAGTCATTCTTCAGGTCCCCGAGGATGCCCCCAGCACCTGGAACAGACCACAATCCTACTAATCAAGCTAATCACCAGCAGCCATCAGAGAAAAGGAAGAAAACACGCTGATCCAGATGACAACGTCTTTAAAAAGAGGAGGGGGGGACTCGTGAGGACTGTTGTACATGGACGCAAGGCTCGTTTATGTTTGCTAATGAAACAAGGATTCAGAAACGGTCCTCTGGCTGCACAGCTATAACTCAAGGCCCTTGGCTTGCATCAGCATCCATGGCCTCTGAGGGTCTGCTAAGCCCACAGCACAGTGGGGGAGAGGGGACAGGGGTTCATTCCATCTGGACCTGGGAGTGCATTAGCAGGCCACAGCACAGCTGATCCACCCACCCATCCCTCTCCAGAGCAGAAGGACAGGCTTCCTGTCACATGCTGTGCAGCCCTGACTGTAGGCAGCCTCTCCTTGGAAGTGGGAGTTGAGACCTGAGAGGTGATGAATGTCTCTCCCCTTCTAGGTTGTGAAGGTCACCCTCCAGGATCTCAGGGACCCACACAGATAGTCATCACACCTGTGCCAGGGCACAGCACGGATCTGGAGTCTTCCACCAGACAAGGGCTCGCGTGCTATCTAGCCAGTTCACAGGTAGCTAGAACCTTCCCTACTGTGATTCAGGACTTTGCTATTGGGTTCACAGTTCTTTAACAGTGTGGGTCTGGACAAAACACTGTGCTGCAGAGGGGCAAGTACCTTGAGTGGGAAGGTCAGGGCCTGGATCCCGCTGGTCTGCCAGTCTCCTGCAGCTGTAAGGTCTCTTTATGCCCCTGGAACCATCGGAGGCTAGGGCAGGACTGCTGTTGCTCAGTGGGACAGAAGCTGTCTAGACTCTTCCCTACTCCACAAGTGGCTTCAGCTGCTGTCTTCATATGCACCCAGGCTCTCTGCAGTAGTTTCTTTAAAGAAAGTCTTGGGAGCTGCTGTGGTCGGAAGACATCCCTCCAAAACTCACCTGTTAAAACGTAACCCCAACATCATGACAGTAAGAGGGCTTTAGAAAGTGAAGCCGTGAAGGCTTAAATTCGAGAATCGTAACCAATCCCCTTATCACCATGTGAGGGTCAGGAAGAAGAGCCGTCTACACTGCAGGGAATCTGGGGTTCCTACCCCTGATCTTCATCCTTAGAATCAAAGTAAAAACCCAGGCAATGTGGCAGGATGTGCCTCTAGTTTCAACACTGGGAAAGCAAAGACAGGAGGCTCCCAGGGCCATGCCGTTCAGCCAGTCTAGCCCAATCAGTAAGTTCCAGGTTCACCAAGAGACTCTGTCTCAAATTTTATTTTTAGATTTTTTCAATTTTTAAAAAAAATATTGGTTTTTATTTAACTCTACATTTTTCTCTGCTCCCCTTCCTGCCTTTCCCCTTCCCTTCAACCCCCTCCCAAGGTCCCCATGCTCCCAATTTACTTAGGAGATCTTGTCATTGTCTACTTCCCATGCAGATTATACCCATGTATATCTCTCTTAGAGTCCTCATTGTTGTCTAGGTTCTCTGGGTTTGTGATTTGTGGGCTGGTTTTCTTTGCTTTATGTTTCAAAACCACTTATGAATGAGTACATGTGATAATTGTCTTTCTGTGTCTGAGTTACCTCACTCAAAATGGTGTTTTCTAGTGCCATCCACCTGCCTGCAAATTTCATGATGTCATTATTTTTTTCTGCTGTGTAGTACTACATTGAGCAAATATTGAACAACATTATTGGGCAAATAAATCAAGACACAGAATGCAGTCATATAAAAGGTCTAAAACTGCCATCTTTCCCATGAGAACTGGCAAATCCAATGGCAGTTGGTAAAGTACAATAGACACAGTGCTGGGTGGGTGGAGCTTGTGACAGTGTAGACCCTAAGGTCTCTCACAGTGAGAGCATTCCCTCTCCCTCCCTTTCCCTCCCTTTCTTCCTCCCTCCCTTCCTCCTTCCCTCCTTCCTTCCTTTCTTCATGCTGTGTCCACACACACACACACACACACACAGAAAGGGGGGCAGGGTTAACTTTGAGTTAAGTCCACCATCACTTTCTGCCTTATTTTGAAGAGGCAGGTTGTTTCACTCACCAATTGACTAGGCCAGCAGTTCTCAATCTGTGGGTAGCGACCCCCTTTATGGGGAAGTTGGGTCTAATGATCCTTTTTCAGGGATCTCCTAAGACCATTGTAAAGCACAGATATTTACATTATGATTCATAAAATTACCAATGAAATAATTTATGGTTTGGGTTCACTGCAACATGAGGAACTGTAATTAAGGGTCGCAGTATTAGGAAGGCTGAGAACCACTGGGATAGACTGTCCATCCAGTAAGACCCTGGGATGCTTCTGTGCCTTCCAACACTTCAGTTTCCTGGGATTATAGAATTATATATATTATAGGCGTGAGGCCAGCTTTTTCCACAAATCCAGTAGATCTCTGCTCTGGTCCTCTGATTTGGGATAAAAGGGCTCTACTCGCTGAGCCACCTCCCCATCCCCAACTGTCTCTTTTCAATGACCCACTTATAAACACAATGAGCCTACAGCTTGGGCTGAGCTGTCCACAGTCACCGGGCAGCATTAGACTCTATAGTCTGAACTATAGAAATTGTACAGTGGGCTAGGATGGGCTTAAGAGCACAGACACTCACATTCCAAGTAGACAGTGACCAGCCTAACTCATAGCACAGTACTCTGACATAAAGTCCAGGCTTTCTCTTCTCAGCGGTTCCCGATCTGGCAGGTGGCCAGTTTGGCAATGGCCATCAGGTGGAAAGGCCAGCTGTAGATTACACTCATCCCCAGCGCGGGCTGCTCTTACACAACTGCTGTCTCTTATACTGAGGTTTGTCTACTTGGGGGAAGAAGATCCTGAAGAGATTCTCATTGTGTCCCAGTAGTACAGAAGATAAATATCATCTTCAGGCAAGGTGAACACATGGAGCCCTTCTACTATGGGATGGAACTGACTCAGGGGACATTTGTCTAGAGCCCTATCTCAAATTGCTCATATCTACACACCTTCTTTCCAATCGGGTCACACTAACATACCTCATAGGGGCAACAGCCAACTGAAAACAAACATTAATACCCAAAAGTGTTTTCTGTCCCCAAATGATGGCCATCAGTTCATTTCTGGAGCCAAATGCTAGAACAATCTGCCAAGTATCATGGGAAACCCTCTCTTTACTGTGTCTCCATTCTTGGTTATCGTCGGGGCTCCAAACAGTTGTTCAAAATGACTAGAAGGTTAGCTAAGACCCGGGCAGCAGCCTTCAGCACCTAGGGTCCCTTCAGGGTGGCTGGGAACTCCTGGGTCCTAAATGCTGCCTCCTCTTGCCATTGTTCTTTGGGATATGGCCACTCCCGCCCTATCTCTGCTAAGCTCTAGTCTGAATCATCTTACCCATGTTTGTGCGCACTCCATGTTTAGTTCAGGCAGCGATAACATTCTGAATGATCACAAAGAGCCACCACTCTCTTCAGAGACATCAGCTGCCTCTCTAAGTGTCATCTTTTCTGGCTTTTTCCTGCTCCACAACATTTCAGAATAACGGGGCAATGCGGCTATTTACAATGGAGAAAATAACTCTCGGTATTTAACACTCCTTACGATGCTTATAATTACTTTAGGTGCAAACCTGGAAAGCCAGGCGGAGCCCAAAACACCCTCCGGACACAGGAGAGTGTTCAAACAGGGGCCATAACCAACTTGCAGGTTTTCAAAAGCCGAGGTTTGTCTAATAAGCAGACGCGGTGCACACAAATGTTTTGAAGCGTAATTACTATATGCAGAATGAAAAGGCTTAACACTTCTAACTAGCACATAATGAGCACGGCCATCAATAGCCCTCCTTATAAGGCTCTCTGTGCAGCCAAGCAGGACTGACTGCTGGCTTTGGTGTTTTGTGTCTAGGCTTTTCAGTCTATCGCAAATGAAAATATATAATTCCAGGCCGCTATTCCAATACATCACAGTCATTTTCGGCACTTTAGCTGTTTGTCTTTCTATTTCTTCTTACAAAATAAAAGTCATTTACAGCAGGTTTTCAAGTGTGTGTGAGGGCCTGCAATCTACCCATGCTTTTCTTTAATATTTCATCATTAAATAGCAAAATAACCTGATATGATCCTAATTTAGTGCCAATTACACTGCATTGATCAAAGTGACCTTTTCATACTAGAGCACGAAAATCAATCCTGCTGTACAGCAAATGTCAGGGGAGGGGAGCAACGTATAATCTGTGACAATCAAAACATTACTTACAAATGAAATCACCAGTGACCCGCGCGCCAAGGCAATTTCTGCATGATGGGAGCTGTTTGTGTTTGTGGCTCTGGTGGGGGGCTTTTTTTGTTGCTGTTTCCCACCGTCCGCCCTTAGACTTTAGTCGTATTTCTCGGTTCCTTTGGCCTTGGTGTATTCCTAGCAGGTGGGTGAGTGGGAGCCACAGAAAGCCCTCTAGATCCCCAACTTGGTGTCAAACAAAGGAAGCCACCATTTCCCTCATGGCTGGTTGATCAGTTGTCACTACTACCCACAGGCTTGTCTTCCAGGTTAAGTATCTTCAGAGAATGGGTGTTGTGTGGACGGAGAAGCATTTGGTAGAGCCTGTGTGGGTCCCACTGAGGTCCAGATGAATGGCCTGAGGATGGTATGACAGTCACATAAGGCATCAGTGAGCATGTCCCTATAGTCTCCCAGGCTCTGGGTGGTAGAGATTTTCAGAAGGTACACACAGCCCCTCTGTGTGCTTGCCTGGTCGTGGTATGCAGGTGTGTATGATGTATATAGGAATGGTTGTCCCAAACAGCCTCAGGAATACTCACTGTCTAGACCCCTGAAATAGCCTCTCTGGGTTTTATTCCCTCAGTAGAGCAAGAAAGTGGAGAAAGAGTATTCACCCCACTGGTCCTCGCCTCAGATCCAAAGGACATAAGCCTCCCCCCCAATATGTAAGGCAGCACACGGCACTATCACAGTCCCAACGAGGCAGGTGGGGGTTTTCACACCAGCCATGCATTGGGAAACAGGTAACCTTGAAGTGATTTAGATACAGTTAAGTCATCATGGACCTAACATGCTGGGCTGTTGGCTGTGCAAACCTAAGTGAACGAGGAGCTGCTGGCGGCAGTCCTCGTTCATTGATCAGAGAAAGCAAGCCCTCCCATCTGCAGCAAACATGGCTGCCGTGTGCTGCCCCTGCTCAGAGGTGTGTTGTCAGGGTCCAAGAGTCCCTAAAAACAGCTTTTGCTCAAGATGAGGAGTGGCATTCCCAGCTCCTGTCCTTTACTTACAGATTTGTCAACCGTGAGAAGCTGAGGATGGATATTACTTGGCCTTCAGAGACTCAGATCACAATCAATTCACAGCTGCCTGTGACCCCACTCTGGGGGATCACCCCTGGCTTCAGGGGACCAAACACTTCATGAGGGTACCAGGGTGGGCCTAGGAATTCTGGCAAGAGGCTCAAGTGACTTGAGGGTTGTGTGTTCTGTGCTAGAGATGGCATAAGTGTGACATTGCCTGAGCCTGCTAAAATAAGAACCCACTCCTAGCGGTGCCTCGTTTCCTGACCATGCGACCCCTGCCTACAAGCTCTTATTTCCCTCCCTCCACCAAACCCCTGCAAAGCCAGCTGTGATGTTTCCCTGGTGCTATGTGAACCACGGTAAGAATTAAGCAATATTCCAGTGCTGGGTAGGAACCGGATCCAATCCATTTCACAGTTATGCAGAATTCATTTCCAGTTTAATGTAAAAGAGCTGTGTGGGCAGATTGCTTAGGTGACTTCCTTTTCTATTTTTTTTCCTAACATTTTCCAATGCAATTTGCAGCTTAACAGCCACACTATAAATGACATGATTAAGTTTTATATATTTCTGTATATTTGATGTATTTACCCAAATGCAGCTGTCATTGCTTATACTGTTTCAGATGTTTAGAACACAATCAATTCTTTGGAGCATCACCCTCTCCAAGGCAAGCTTTCTTTTTCCGTCTTCCTTTAAAATAGAATGCTTCGATACAAGCATGGAACAGCACCTCAAAACACAAAGGATGAGTCTGTGACCTTCAAGAGAACCAGTTCTTGCATTCACAGGGAACTGTGCGGCAACACAAAGCCACAGTGTAGACAAAAAAAGTGAGAGCTGGTGCTTTTCTCAGACTGCTCATTGTGAAGTTGGCCTTAGGGTTCGGGACCCCAGGCCATCCTAGGAATGTCTGAGTTTCCTGTTTTAAGCAGAGGTTTTAAGCCTGTATGACTTGATCACTAATCCTTAGGAGACAGGTTTGATGCAGTCAGGCCAATCTTAAATGTTGTGTTACAGATATTCAATTGGAATGACCACACTTACACTTGAGTTGTTTGAAAGTAGAAACAATAAATTATTTGAATGAAAGAAACCCCATGCTAAAAATTCTGAACATATACAAAGATAATTCTTACACTTTTTAAAGGAAGCAATAGCATAGAGGTAATTTTAGAAGAAATGAGACAGGATTGAGGGGGAGAGAAAGTAATTGGGAAAAAAACAATAAATGACATTAAAAGTAGATTGAAATCTTTGTAGACTTGAGCGATTTCATTATCATTCCTATTTTTGAAATTCCAAATTTCTCTGCCCATGATTAAAATATATATTCTCAATTTATATCCCTGCAAGGCAAATTTCTACCTGGCTTGGGTTTGGATTGTTTTATTTTTCCTTAGTGGGACATGAAATTTTCTTTTTATTTCACTTAATGTATCAGGTAAGTCATTTCTGGAAGGGAGAGACCTGGGTCATTTTGATACTTTTTAGTATCGTACTATATAACCTCGGTAAGTTGTTTTGAGTCTTAGTCTTTTTTATATGTAAATGTTACCTGTGAAGTCAACTGACCACTGTCTTGCTTTGAGTGCAAACACTGTATATCAGCAGTACTGACAGGGACTTATTTTTCTGGGATCATCTTCCTTCTCGTGTGCTTGTTCTCTTAGATGACCAAGCAACCTTCCTAAATTTAATTACCATTCATTGTGTCCTGCTAATATCATTGTAGGAGCAATAAATCATACCCTAGTAAAGAAACCAAATTTTCTGGACCTGAAGATTGGAAAATTATTAACTTAATTTTTTACAAATTGCACAGAAGATAATATCTGATAATCCATTAAGCCCAACTTAATCAATGTCCTCCATCATATTGCTATATGTGCTGATAAGGACGCGGGAGTAAGTAGGGCAGCCCCGTGAAGCTCACATTACCTAAAATGAATATCATGCTGATGGAACAAGCCAGGACATCATGTTATCTGCACTCACTGTAATTACACTAACATTATGATAGAGCAAAATCCATGGAAGAACCGAAGCTCAGAGATCCCAATGGCTAGGTCAGAGGAGAGGTTTGCAGGGAAGAGTGGTTTCCTGGTTCTTTAAGGGGTTCAGATCAACATCGTAGCCACCATGGTAAAGTGTTGGTATTCCCCTTGGATTGGCTTTGATAGAAACTGACCATAGGAACAGAAGTATTTAAACAACCTAAGAACCCCGGATCTGATCATACATTGGCTAAATAATTGGTGTGAAATTCAATGATTTTAGCAATTTGTCTCATGATCCTGATTCTGTTAGGCCACTTAAATCTCTTATGCCAGCTACAATATTTTATTACATTGAAAATTAAGAGTTTTTTTTTCTGTCATTTAGCTTTGTTTTCAGTCCTGGGGATTGAATCCAAAACCTTGTACATGCTAGGCAATTCTTAGACCACGGAGCTCTATCTCCAGGTTTCATTTTATTGTTTATTTTGTCTCAGTCTTCCTCAGCTGCTATGACTGGCCGTGAATTCACTGTGTACCCTCCAGGAAGCCTTGCATCTCTCCCCCTCCAAACCCGGTCTTTCACTAGCGTGGTTGGAATCACTAGACTGATGTCAGGCCTGGCTTCTGTATTGTTTGACTTTAAAGTGTGCAATATTTTCTCTTTGTATTTGCAGCATGTGGGTTTTCTAATATTATCCAGACACATTTATCCTGATCCCCCTCGGTAGCTTTTGTTCTCACTGTAGAACACCAAGAACAAATGCTTATACATGTATGTGATTTGATACACCATACATCTCAGCAAACTCACACTGCTATATGATAACATGGCGATTCCAAAACTTATTTACACTGAACTCTTGTGGTTTAAGTGATTTTAAACCTCTTTTATATGTGTCCATACATGCAAAATATATGTGTGTGGGAAGGTGTGTTTGTGTGTGTGTGCATACGTGTATGTCAGATTACCATGTATAGGTGAGATTAACTTCCCCCCTTCCTGCCATTATACATTTAATTTTGCTTATATAGATAGCTTATTCAATTCCTATAACTTTCTGATCAGGCTTTTGGAAATGTAACTCTCTTTTGAGTACAAACTACCACTGCATTAAAAATAATATTCCCTTTAAGTCACATGACATTGAAGGTTTTTATGTAGTGGAACATGAATATAAGGCAAATTAGTACCTATCGAAACTCCCAGGCTTTTTGGCAACTATGAGCCATATTGATAACATGAAATGAACCCATTCCCCCCATCAGGACACACCACACTGAAATAGTCTGCCTTTTGGTTTGAAAAAGGTCTTCCAATTTGAACAGTGGACACTATATTGGAGTTGTATTCACTTAAGAAAATGGATCTAAATTGATGAACTAGCCATTTTACACTGATGGCTCCTTTTAAAGACAACTGCTGATTGCTTGCCCCTCTGTAGCTGTAGCTGAGCCTGGGATGGCACACACACACACACACATACAAACACACACACACACAAAGTCTTGCTGGCTGTCACAGCTATCCACTCATTCTTTAATTAACCATAATATAGAAAACAGTATCATTCACATCTAATTAGAAATAAACTTCCTAGAATATGCGCTCCATCCAAAGATGATGTCAGGGATCATTGTTTAACGGCTGCAATGACTAGCAAGGTTGTTCTCTCTGCCCACCTTGATCTCAAATCTAAAATTAGAGCACCCTTTTCTTGATTTATTTTTAAAAGAGAAATTATTCTGTGCTGCAAAGTATTCCTTTACGAGAGGTAATGGTGATGACGATCATCGTGGAAACTGTTAGATCCTGGCTGATTTCATTAGAATTGGTGGGGGCTGGAGCATGCCACCATTCTACAGAATTAAAACACGGTTTTCCACTCAGTGGAACAGATAATGAATACACAAACGCCCAGGAATCACAATGGCGTACACCTCCCAGCTCCATCAAATCATCGAGGAGCCTTTTAAATAATTTGCAAGCACATTTATCAAATATTTATTTGTCAAGTCATTTTCTGTAGCGAATCTTTTACAACCCAAAATGTTTTGGAGAGAAGTATCCCTTGTTTCTTTCCGTCTCAGGAAGAAGGTGGTTGCCATGTTATCATGAAACACAGAAAATGAAAACAGAAATAAATAATGTAGACCATCTCAGTCCAACAGGAAGCAGAAGTGTAGCAAGGATGCATTTAACCCGCAGCATTCATTGAACGCCTAATAAATACAGGTTCTCAGGCAAATAGGTGGTCCCTCTCACTGGGAGCTTCGGGTCAAGCAAGAAAAAGCTGGTATGTCCATGGGCATCCCATGGTCCAGCACGATAGCCCCAGGCGCCAGGGGGCATACAGAGAATTATCAACCTACTGTGGATCTGATCTGGGCTGCAGCCAAGCTTTGGAGGATGTGGACTGTAATGGAGGTTGTGGGGAAGAGGTTGTGAAACAGTTGAAGGGCAGTAGATGGGCAAGGGGAAGCCCTTTGGGGAGGGAGAGCAAGGCGAACAGGGTCTCTCCAGCGTTGCTTGGAAAGTGTGCTCTGCTGGTAATTGCCATCTAATGCTGGGTTTTGTCCCAGCGTCCTGTTATTCACTGTGTCGCTACTGGATATCTGGCAACTGTGGGGAAGAATGCATTAAGCAGAAGTGAAAATACAGATTAGAAAACAGGCCCAGGGAACAAACGGAGTCAGGGATATGGGCTTCTCGGGGTTGGCTCATACAACCAACGGCAGTTTGGTTTATGTAGTAGTGTGGCTTCTTACCCAGCCCCATCAGAGGAGCAGCAAGACTAATCATGTCTCAGGGGTGCAGAAATGCCAGGCACCACTGGGGTGGTTTCCAGCTGCAAGCAGAGAGAAGGGGGCGCTTACCTTGCAAGTGTTCTGCTTCGCACCGATCCCCACCCACCTGGGTCTCACGCGTCCAAACGCGAGGTGCTAAATGCTCACCATCGAAACTCCCCACTGAGCCTTGAATGCTGGAAAAAGGAGCTGCATAAATCCAAATCTTTAATTACTGTGCTGCACCTCACACAGGCCAACCGCATCTGAGTTTACAGAGCGTGCAGACCCGAGGCTTTGAGGCAGAAGTAGAGCAAAGCAGACTGCCCCTAGGGCCTGGCAGCACACCAGCAAGGCAGATTCAGAGAGTGAGGGCTACGAGCTCCCACCCTGCTACATCTGAGGACTGGGGAAGGGCAAAGGCTGTCTCTGGCCTGAGGGTTCCAAGGCAAGGCTCCTCAGTACCATGCTTCTATAGCTCAGGGAGGAGAGAAACAGGGGCAGTGGGTATTGTTCGGGGCAGAGCCTTCATCTCCCAAGCACTCTCTGGGATGCTATGTTGTTTGAGCCTAGAGAAGCATAGTCACAGTGATAATGGGTGTACTTGTTTGATCTGGGTCCTGTTCAAGATGGAAAGCCCTTTGGAGGTCTATTTAAAACCAACAGGAGTTGACACACCTTGGAAGAGGTCAATTCATCAGGCAGATGCTGAGCTATGTTGCTTGGGTTACAGAAACAGGATGTCTCTGTGTAACTCATTGTGCTCATTGTCCCTAAGGAGTCCCCAGGAGGCATCCTAACTCATAGAACCCTGTTTATTTGATAAGTGGGATAAAAAAACTTTGGAACTAATTTCCACTCAAAGGGACAATAGTTTATTTCTACTTTGCATGGGTCAACATTAATTGTTCTGAGTATGGTGGCTCTGAGGGCTTGGAGCATCTCCTGGGATTTCTCCAGTTTGTACCTGAGACTTCCCTAGAAACTCAACTCGCTCAGGCCTCTCACCAGACCACTGAGGAAGAAAAGGCTCCTGTCTAAGGCCTTATTCAGAGAAGACTGGAAAGACGGCTTTCATTTTCATGTGAGGAAACGTCAGAGCCCCTCCATCCACCGCACGCTTCCATGTGGCAGTAACAGAATGCTTCTCCCAACAAAAGTGAGAGTAATTATGAGCCAGGAACTGCAGCAACTCACATAGGGAGCCCAGGGAACAGAGGAGGGGGGATGGGATTTATAGCTTGAATTGCAGGTGAGGAGTTGCAGGCCATGGCTAAGTTAGTAAAGTATTTTTGTAGGTTATTTTTTAAGAAAAAAATAATTTCACTGCAGCAGCTTTTTTTCTGCTGAGGGGAATACGTGTATATAATTTTAAGATGGCAATGTGCATGTGTGGAATGGGGCATCCTGCAGAGTTTTGTCCTGGCAACAGTGATCTTGTTTTCACCCGCGGGTTTGTGCATTTGCAAGGGGAGCTTGGGTGGAAAGCTGAGGTCTTCGGGCTCTGAGAGGGTGGGAGGGCGTCAGGAAACGTGGCTTGGCATGTCGTGGCAGCAACTGTGTGGGAACAGGCAAGAACCAGACAAAGTACGAAACCCTTGGAAAGACTCCATAAAGAGGATTGTAGTTCCTATTCTACACAACAGCCAGAAGCAACAACCCATGCCTGTGTTCTGAGGACCCCTGAGATCCAGCAGATAGATGATCAGGTAGGAACTGAGCAATCTGCTACCTGGGGGTGAATCAGCACAGGCTGTAGGCGTAGGCTCCACAGAGAATGTGGGTTTTGAGGAGAGCTGTAGACTAATACTTCCAGGGGTCTTGGGAAAGGGAGTAGTCAGTGATGTGACCCAAGGTAGAAGAAGATGGCGTGTTTCAGAGGAGCTGAGAGGAGCACGGGCTCATCTTGTGCACTTCCTGCTAAGGTGTGTCTGTTTCCACACTGAGCTAATTTAACCTTCACTTTCAAAGTGGAACAGGGAGGTACAGTTAGCCATTCCCCTTTACAGAGCGATCCGTGAGTACAGCGAACTCATAGGTTCCCCGGGCAGAGACCCTCTGCAGCTTTGACATATGGTTCACATGTGTGTACATGCCTTCCTCCATGGTGTTTTCATTGATGCTTACTCAGGGACAGCCGCAGGATGCTCTGTCTCGTTAACCTGCACCCCAGTCTGTAACCTTCTGAAACCCCTCACAGTCTCTCATCAGCCTCGGGCAGCCCACTGAGCTCCTCCCTGAGTTCCTTCAGGCTCCAGGTTCATGGCAATCATGCTTGACCCATTATCCTCAAAACTCTAGTGAGGGTCTCCAGCCAACTCCCTGGCACCAAAGGAGTATCCCAGTGTCTTCTATCCTTTTCTTCGGGAGACTCCTTTGGGGAACAAGGTTTCTTGGTCTGTGCCTTAGTCAGTGCAGGCTGTGTAACAAAACACCCCAGCATGTACACTCATATTAATTTCTCACAGTTCACTTCAAAGTCAAGGTTCCAGGAAGCTGGTGCCATAGCTCCTGGTCCATCTTCAAGGGTCTGAGGACAAAGAGCTACGATATCCAAGAGGTGGACAAGGTGGATGCCCAGCTCAAACCAAGGGTGTACATGACATCCTGGTTCCTGTGGTTGTTCCAGTTGCCCAGGGAAGGGGCTATGCTCCTGCTCCTCATAACGCCTAGCAGATTGTTCTGCTCTTCTTGTTCTACTCAAGTAAGGGCTATTTCTGGACCATTCTTCCAGACACACCCACAGCATGTTTACCAAGTGCCTGCACAGTCCCCTGCCAGAGAAGCCGACAGATAAGATTAATCGCTTGCTGAATGTTCTCCCCTCCAGGCAAATTGGCTTTTCTTCCATCTAATTCAAGAGCTTCTTGCCCTTTGAAACTTTTCAGGCCTTTCTTGAGATGCTCCTGACCCTGTATAAATACCTTGCTATGCTGGTGACGAGGCATCTGTGTCTCTGAACAGACTCCCCCACACTGCAAGCACTTTGCATGTAGAAAGTCTGCATCCACCGAGCAGTTAGGAGCGGAGCCCGCTCCTAACCCAGGGTGCATTTGGAAAATGGAAAGCAGCAAAGCACACTGTCCAGGCCGCTACGAATAACGGCCAGTGCAGCATCAAGGAAATGCTCTTCTTCAGTAAGAACGGTGATGGAGATAACAGAAGGATTGAGGGGACTTGTCGGGCCCCTCTGGAGACCAGGGTTTGGACCTTAGCACCCACCTAACAAGCTGGGCATTCTGCACACCTGGAACCCTAACTCTTAGTGGGGGCAGAAACAGGAGGGTCCCTGGAGCTTGCTGATTTTAAGCCTAGACAAAAAAGTGCAGAAGAGACTGCCTCGAAGGACTAGTCAGAGAGAGGAGAAAGGAGAGCAGACTCCCTCTTCTGCCTCTGAGCAAGTGCACAGACATTCACACACATGCTTGCTTATACTCACAGACATAAATAAATAGGTGAATAAGTGAATAAATTAATTTCACAACGCCTTCATTTTGTGTGTGTGAATGTTTTGCCTGCATGTAAGGATTGCAGCTCGTGTGTGCCCAGTGTTCCAGGATGATGGAGAAGGCATCAGATCTGCTGGAACTGGAGTTGCGAACAGTTGGGAGACACCATGTGGGAGCTGGGAGCAGAACTGGGGTCCTCTGCTGTGGCATCAAGTGTTAGTAAGAGCTGAGACATTTCTCTAGCCCCTTAAAGATGCTGTTATTAATTCTTAGAGAATTTTATACAATGTATCTTGATCATGTTCACCCCAACTTCTCCCCTCAACTCTTCCATAATTGTCCCCCTGCTCTCAAATTCATGATTTCTTTGTTTTTAATTTAATAACTCAATTTTGTGCTGTCCATATAATTCTGGGAGTGAGGCCATTTACTGGATTGTGGCCGACCTACTATGGGCCACATCCTTAAAAAGAAAACTGACTGTCCCTCTCCTAGAAACCACCAATCATCCATAGTTCCTCAGCTAAGGGTAGGGCTCATGAAGTCCTTTCCACTCCATGCAAGCACATTGATTGGCTTGCTCGTGTTAAGACAACCACAACTCCTGTGAACTTTAACTGAAGAATTTAAAAAGGATTGGCAGTAGACTGCAACCATTTCAACATCCTGGGTTTCAGACGCCAATCAGTGGAAAAGCAAGGCTCGAGGACGTGAAGTGTCCACCCCATCTCCACTACCGGTGGCGGTGCTTGTTTTCACATGAGGTGGCTACTGAACCCTAGGATATCGATGACAGGTGGCTTCTTAACAGCTCGGGGATAGTGTGTGCTGGAAACAAATGATTTCACCTGTGTGTGGTGCGATAGCTTTTAGATCATCCCCTGGGAGATGAGCTTTGCTGCCTGAGTACCCCAGGCTAGCCAAATGGTAACCCATGCCTTGGGAAAATACCCGAGGCCTGAGCTAAATCACATATGCAGACAATGCAAAGGCCAGAGGCCAAGTCATGGTTTCTTGTTGAGAGATCTCTGTCTATACTACTTCTTATATCCATGGCAACAGAATGGCATGTCCTGACTTCTTGTTAAGTGCACGAGTGCTTTGGCAGATTTCACCCAATGCTCTTCTCTTGATTGATATTGGTCTGTATTCTTCTCTGGTGGTATAGGAAGTCCCTGGACCTATAATTAGTGTAAGACAAGTCCTTGGCACTGTCCTGAAACTGTAGAGACAGATCTGGACTCATCCTAGATGGGAAAGTAAAGAGACAAGAAGAAAGATGTGCTAGTGAATGGATCCATTGAGGAGGATCTGAACACAAATTTCTGGGGACCAGTAAGCTTGAACATGGTGTTAAAGGCTTGTTTGACAGCTGATAGTCTTAGGAGGAATTGATTGGACCGTAGCCTGGACCATGAATGAAATCATGATGGATTCCTACTCTAGTGGCATTATGGAGGGATGGGGGTGGGGACTTATTTGTAAGGGGGACTCCCTGTTTTGGCAGTAACCTTGGTGTTCTGTGTCATGTCTCAGACAGCTTTGTGTCTCTCTCTGATTCCTGGTAGCTCCAGGGTGAGCAGCTCTGCTCCAGTATTGGGTCTGCCTTTGCAAACCCGGAAACAATGAGGTCTCATGGCCATTAGCTAAAACCTCTGATGACAAGAGCTTAAACTTTCATTCCTCAAATGTTTATCTCAAGTATTTTGCCATAGCAATGAAAAACTGACACAGACACCAAGCCCGCAATCTAAGAGAACACTGAAAACACCCTAAATTGTTTCAGACAAAATAAACAGAAACCATAAGAAAAAGCATGGTCACACATACCTTCTCATTAAAATCCAAAATGAAAATCAGAGATAAAGAGCAGCGAAGATCCACTAGGATGCAGTTCCTTCCGGCACTCACCTCACTCCCAAGCTATAGCCAGAAGCGTGTGTGCAATTAGAACTTGGGGGTGGGCTTGTCTTAAAAATTAATTCTATCTTTAAGGAATGATCCATGCAGATACAATTAGGACCATAGACTGGAAAGTGTGTGTGTGTGTGTGTGCGTGCGTGTGTGCATACGTGTGTGTGTGTGTTCTTATAATCTCAGTGCTGGGGAGGCAGGCCAGGCACAGTCCTGGTGTTCACTGGACAGCTAGTCTAGCCCATCAGGTGAGCTTCAGGTCATCGAGAGACCCTGTCTCAGAAAACAAAGGGGAAGAATAGTTCCTAAAGAGTGACACTTGAGGTTCTTCTCTGGCTTCCACACACACCTGCACACATGCATACCCACATCCGGAAACACACTTGTATATACACAAACACTGAAAAAAAAACAGGATTCTGTGAGGCCAGTTAGATTATTTTCAATCCTATTATCACACACACACACACACACACTTCAGTGCAAATAAATAGATTTTTCAGGCATTTGATTCTGTACTTTGAGAATCTAAACTGTAATTCAAATATCCACGAGGACATTTTCCTCCGTAGAACTCAATATTAAAACCAAAACAAAGGAAATGATTAACATGTGTTAACTTCCAAGCTTTACTGTGGGGCAAACCGACTCTTATATAAAACACTTCCCAGCAATACTCAGAAGCTCACACAGTAACACAGGACAGATATATGCTCAGTCTTTATCTTGCTAGAATGCCAAGAGTTGCATGGGTAACTTCCTCACTGTGGAAATTGGAGCTTAGAAAAGTTTAGAAGTTCTATGGCATTAAAGTCAACTTCAGCCATGTTCTGCTGTTGTTGTTATTCTGAAATCTTTCTTTTTCTCTTCTTTCAAGCTACCCATTGAATGTGCACCCCAGCCGTTGAATGTACGACAGCGAACCTTCTCTCTGCCTAGCTTGGTGTGGGGCCTCAGAGTTAACTATACATGTCTTTCTACCATTACAGAAACCTTTAGATGTTGGTGTCTGGCCTCAACTATTTTGTTTCATACATTGTTATGCATTTGTGTATTTATTTTTATTCATTCAGTGTGTGTACGTGTTGCATATGTGTGTATGAATGCAAAGGTCATGTTCCACAATGTGCATGTGGCACTCAGAGGACAATATTCAGGAGCCAGCTCCCACCTTCCCCCTCATCGAGGCAGGGTCTCTCGTTTCTGCTGTTGTGCTGTGGTGTGCTCCAGGCTAGCTGGGCCTTGGGCTTCTGTGCCAGTCTCCTATCTATGCCTCCCATCTCACTGTAGAGTGTTGATATTATAGACATGATATTTGTCTTTTGACTTGAGTTCTGCAGGTCCAACTATGGTCCTTTGGTTTGTGATCAGCACCTTCACTCACTGAGCCGTCTCCCTTCTTTAGAAGGGAAAGACATTGACTCTAAGAAAATCCTGCTGGAGTTGAGAGAAGTTAATCAGTTGGAGGCAGAAGAAAAAGCAGGCAGTTAGTAGGCAGTGGACTGGGGTTGCACAGCTTCAGAGTCCTGGCGTGCTAGACTCCACCAGGAGACACCCGGTATTGCTCCAAACGAAAAAGCAGAACTAAGCACACATGTGCCCTTGTTTCTGGGGGGTACAAGGTCCGTGAGTGCAGGGAGTCTGTTTGCTGCTGCTGGCGAGACCTCACACCCTTTGGTCATTAAGCAGCAGTCACAGGCAAACTGGCCATGTGAGTGGAAGAGAAGGCCCCTTCAGAGACATCTGCCTCCCAAGATCTTCACCTGTAACCTGGCCTTCAGCCCTGTTCCAGGGCAGAACCTCAGCATACGGACAGCCGGGACATACTTTATTGCCTTATTTGTTTCTGATCGAGACCCGAGACCCTGCCTGGCCTTTCTGGGTGGTGCTGTTTGCTTTGGTTTTCTTGGTTTCATGGCAGGTGTCTCACTTTGCTGTTTTATCTTTGCTGTTTTTATTGAGTACTTTTTAAAAATCTTATTTCACCTTGCTTGTTTGTTTCCTTTTTATCTGTAACCTTTGCACTGGGAATAAGAAGTGGCAAAGTCCGAAGGCAGATTCTAGGCACCCAAGGGAGGCTGGACATCTCTCCCTTCAGATCTGTGATGAGGCTGGAGGTCAATGTTGAGTGTGGTGTGTACACGTGTGTATATGCCCATAGATGTGTGCATATATGCATGCGTGTGAAGATGCATGTGTGTGCATCTGTGACGAGGCTGGAGGTCAATGTCGAAGGTTTTCCTCAGTCATACTCACTTTAATTTTCGAGACAAGGTCTTTCACTGAGCCTGAAGCCCACTGATTTGGCTTGACTGGCGAGCCAGCAGAGATTCGCCCATTGCCACCTCTCCAGTGTTGGGGTTACAGGCAGATGCAGCCACACCTAGCTTTTTATGGGAGTTCTGGGGATCTAAACTCAGGTCCTCATGATTTTGTGGGAAGCTTTGGGTCAACTGAGCTGATTCCCCAGCCCCAGATAAATTATTTTATTTTTCTACCCCAACAGTGCATGTTTCAAGGGACATTGCCCTAGGAGATTCAGTTTATAGGTGAGGAGACACAGCTTGGTGGTGGAAATAGCCACAGCAGTGGGTATTTTTATTTGGAATAATTTAATTGATAAATTATATATATACACATATATATAGATGGATAGATAGATATATCTATATAAATTATAGATAGTTCTATGGCTTAGTGTTGCAGAATTGTGTGCTTTCTTAGGCTGGAATTTGTAAAAATCAAGGTGCCACAGGCCCTGCTCCGTCCGAGGCTCCAGGGGGCAGTGTGCTAGGATCAAGGGGCTTCTATGACCCTTGACTGATCATAGAAGGCTGCCTACTTCCACCTGTGCACAGCTTCTCCAGTGTGTGTTTGCACGCCCTTCACAGTTGGTATTGTGTCCAAATCTTTGTCATTTAGTAATGAAACTAGTCACCATATCTTTGCCCAACCTGATCAAGTGTGACCTCCCATTATGAAGCAACCTTTGTAAAAACTGTTTGCAAAGGTAGCTGCATGCCAAGGTTCTGGGTTTAAATCTGGGACGATCTTAAATAGCTAGAACACGCAGATAGCAGGGATCTATCCCCATGAAGGCGCACCTGGCAAAGCTCTGCTGAAAAGGACAAAGAACCCTCCATAATGCAGGCAGTGTTCACTGCTCGCTAATAGGGAGGATGCCAGGCCTAGGGCGTGGAGCCCGAATCTCAGAATACAGCTGAGGCTTTTTCTTTGAAAGTCTGTGTGCTACTTGGCTTTTCTTGCCCTGGTTATGTGTCTTAGGACAGTTAACTAACCTCTGTAGGGCAAATTTTGTCAAGTGAATCCCTCATGGATGTTGTAAGGAGGGCTGCTTGTTGGTTCCTAGCCGCCTGGCTATCTTAGACCTCAAATAATCACATAGAAAGTGTATTAATTAAATCACTGTTTGGCCTATTAATTATAGCTTCTTATTGGCTAACTCTTACATATTAATTTAACCTAGCTCTATTAATCTGTGTATCACCAAGTAGCTGTGGCTTACTGGCTAAAGTTCACAGTGTCTATCTCTGGCGGCTCCATCATATCTCTCTGACTCCACCTCCTTTCTCCCAGCATTCAGTTTAGTTTTTCCTGCATAGTTCTGTTCTTCCTTGCCATAGGCTTAAAGCAGTTCTTTATTCATTAACCAATAAAAGCAGCGCATAAACAGAAGGACCTCCCACACCACCTGAACTTACTTAAAGTTACTGAGCTCTGAATGCAGCTGCTATAACAGACACACACTAGATGTATTGATGAGCAAGCATCGTGATGGACAGGGAGACAGTGTGAGAGAAGACGGGACATGGATACACCTTCTCTACCTCCTGGGGCCTTCAATGGCCAGAGGGGCATATATGGTAAGGTGCTCCTGGAACTGTGGGGTTTACCTGGGGCTAGACAGGTAACAGGCACTCTGCTGGGAGTGAGCAAGACTGAATACAAAGGTGAGCTGATGAGAGTTGCAGCATGGCAAACGGGTGTGTGAGAGAGTTAGACCCAGTCAATTGTAGGTCATTATCCCTGGCTGTTAGGGCACAACTGGCCTTAGAGGCACCTCCTCTGGCACGGAGAGAGTCCTGAGTGATCACAGAAAGAGGAGGCCTGGATTCAGCCTCTGTTTGAGCCATCTTCTTTGGAATGAAGAGATACTTGAGTGAGGGATCAGAGGTGCTTGCTGTTGAGAGAATGAGGTGGGGAGGTGGGTAGTCTCCTAGAGGTGAGGAAAGAGGTTCAGAGGAAATCTGGGTCCCATTAAGAGAGGGAGACGCCTGGAAGGGAGAGAATAGGGGAAGAACAGGGCTTGTAGGCATCTTCTTCAGGATTGAATAAAAATTGATGGGAGAGAGCTTTGCTTCCCAAGCACAAGGGGACAACATGAAGAGCTTGCATTGAATTGTGGAATTAGGAGGCTGTGCCAATCACTGGAAGTTTGTGGGAGATGTTTGTGTTGGCACTAGAGGAGAGGGGAAAAATCATGTTTAAGGAAAAGTGGGGTTACTCTGGGAGGACAGTGGGGAATCTCACAGGTTTGCAGTGGGCTGCTTCTGCTCCACCTCTTCCTGTCTCTCCTCCAGTTTTACCAGCTGCCATCTGGCCTGAGCAAATGACAAGACTGACCATTGTGAACTAGAGAGAAAGAGAACTATGAAGGTGGAGAAGGGACGTGTCTAATCCCTCCCTTCCCTGAGCAAAAGTGGGGTTTCTCCCTGGTGTGTGTTGGAATGGACACCTAGGACACAAAGTAGCAGATGCCTCTCTGCATCCCGATGATCCATAAATGTGTACCCCTGTGGGCTCCCACACGCCACCCTGCAAGCCCAGACTATCTGATCTCCAAGCTCCCAGGACTAGGCAATGCATGCACAGTGCCATTGCTCTGAGCGGCTTTGCCGCTCCTGTACTGCCCATCTTCAACGGCAATTATTTACAGCATTTCCCTCCACTACAGCATGTCAACAAAGAGTGCGTGCACCACACACACACACACACAGCACCCTGTACCCCAGCCAGGCCCTGCTCTCTGCTCCTTCGCATGATTAAGTGATTAAACCCTTCCTAATCAAAGAGACAGATGAAACGAGTTTATTAATAAAAGTCCCCGTCAGGAAGATTGGAAATGAATGATTAGTAAAATCCACCCCGTTTTACTTATAGACAGACCCCCTCATGGAGAGGCATCTGTGAAGGGCAGGAATTCCCGAGTAGGTTGAGGCTGCAAGCATCTGGAAGCTGTTTGTGAAATGGATTAGGAGTCAGGCTGCACACAGACACCGCCTCCAGCCACAGAGCTCGCTCTGCGGAGGGGAAATATGCTGCCTGTTTACAGTGCTACTTTCCTTCCTTGCTTGTTATCTATTTTATTTCTTCCTTGGTTCCCCAGCTCCCCCGCCACCCAGCGCAATTATGTCTGCACAGATCCGCCAGCTGTGGGGCTTGTTAACCATGCCCACCCTACAAGCTGTCAGAAAACTGAGAGGAAGGAGCATGGCCAGGCACACCCTACGGTGTCCCCCGCAGAACGGGGAAGTGTTGTATGTTGTATGTCCATCAGGCATTGTGAAGGACTTATACTATAGGCTAGCCAGAGGCAGACCAAGGGAACTTGGGCATAGACTTACCTGTGTGAACCCATAACAGCAGATTGATGTGTGTGGATATATATATCCTCTCTCATACTTACCCACCATCCAGTCATGATGGCTAGAATTAAGTGATCATACGCCTCATTCATCTCCTTGTCAATCAAAGACAAGTGCATAATGTCTGGTTTCGCTATCTGGAAGAGACTTTGTTGTTATGAATATTGCTATCCCCCCCCCTACAGTCTCATTCCCAGACAGTACTTTTCTTTTTGGTAGCAATATCACAGGGCCTTTGACTTCGTAAGTTCTGGATCTGGATGGTATGTTCATGTGTTAGTCTAAGTTAGTATATGGAAAGGGGTTCCATAAGAATAGAATAACCAGAGCTGGGCTTTATTTTTTAAATCAGATTAACAGCATGAAGCCAATCTGAGAAGAGGTCACTGGCAAGACATAGATGCAAAGATCTTGTTAGGATGAGCTGTCACCAGCATCCTAGAGAGAACTGGCACGCAGTGTGGTCCTGCTTGAGGACTTTGCCAAAATGCAACAGAGATCTGGGTTTGAGGATTTCAGGACAACTTGAATACTCAGAAGGAACCCATCTCCTCCTTTCTCCAAGGCTGCAGGTCTGTTGGGCTGCAACCTTGCATTTATGGATGGAAACCTCTTGCAGAGCAAAAGACACTGGCATTTCAGAGTAGAACTGATACTCACCTGCAGAGCCTGCTTGAGAAACCACTCATCTCAGCTGTGCTGTGGGGATGCATTTTACCGTTGTTACCTAACACTGTCTTCTCTGACTGAGGGAGTTGGTAGGAAAAACAGACACAAAGAAAACAAAGCAAATGAGAAGGGAGAAGGGAGAGGGGAGAACTAGGAGGAGAGAAAGATAGGGAGAAAGAGAGAGGGGAGAATTAGGAGGAGAGAGAGATAGGGAGAGGAAGAGAGGAGAGAATGAATGATAGAAGGGAAGCCAGTTCAGTGGCACTGCCTTTTGTGTTGAAGTCACATAGTTTCCTCAGGGTCCCCTGCACCCTGTGTGTCCTGGTATCTCTTACACCCTGAGGCAAATACATTTGGTAGGTTCTCAGGCCAGCTGGGCAGAATGAAGGAGAGGAGGAGTGGGTGAGGGGATGCCTCCAAAATATTCCACATGAATTCTCAGGTGCGATGATGTGCCCAAGAGATGCAATGGATTTAGCTTCTCTGTCTAAGACCTCACCACCCTCTTGTACACAGACACAGGACTGAGATTCCCCTGGATCCACAGACTCTGCCCCTAACACTTCAAGACCAGGATCTCGCTAAGATCAGATAGATATGAAATATGTTCTCTTAATTTGTCAAATGCAAATGTACTAGACATTATTGATGTATTTATTGCCTGTATATATTAAATATAGTCATTATGCTTATTGTATATACTTTTCTTATATTAGTTATAGCCTTCTTTTGATTTTTTTTAGATAGAAAGGGGAAATGTAGTGGCATTTCAATTGTATTTTAATAAATAAAGGTTGCCTGAAGATCTGAGAGTAAAACAGTCCTACCGGTCAGCCTTACAGATTAGGTCATGATAACACACACCTTTAATCCCAATAGCTACAATGATATGCACCTTTAATTCCTGTAGCCACACTGAATGCCATAGAAACTGAGCGGTGCATGCCTTTAATCCCAGTGGTGCCTACTTTTAATCCCAGCCCTAGAGAGTATTATAAGATGAGAGCTAACAGCTCACAGACACAGTCTCATTCTGAGATTCCTGGAGTCAGGATCACCACTTCAGACTGAGGTCGAAGTAAGGGCAGTGGCTGGCTGCTTTGCTTTTCTGATCTTCAGCTTGAACCCAAATTTCTGTCTCTGAGTTTTTATTAGTCGTTATTCACCTCTGTTACCTGGATGGAGGAGAAGGACCTGACATCAGGATCTGACATTGCTGGAAGTGGAACCTGCTCTGCATAAGGAGAGGGGAAGCATGGGCAGTGAATGCAAGGTCCAGAGGGAAGCTACTCCAGAGGTAAAATCCTCAGCTTGCCAAGCAAGGCTGATGGCTGCCATGGGAGGACTAGATGTACAGGCACCTATGACTGGTAAGATACTTGGCAGCTTACATTTGATGCACATATAGACTAAATCTACTTCAGGACTATTAGGATTTATCATCACCTCCTTCAAAGAAGGCAGTTCAAAGTTGCAGGCTGAAAGCTGCATCTGAAACAGTTAATGGCATGCAAAAAGGCCTCTGGAAATTGATGTGCAGATACACCCATACACAGAGAAGTCAGGTTCTGGACCCTGCATTTGCACTGGACGAGATGTGAGTGGCTTTATACTGTATGGGATTGATCATGCTGTTACTTAGAATTTATGTGGCACTCTGCATCTTCTTGAGAGTTCACTACGCTGAGTGGTTCATTACAGGGCCCCTGTGTAAAAGGTTAATGTGAGAAACTGAGATTCCAGATATTGGAGGGAGCCACAGCCATCCACAGTCGCCAGCTAACAAGTCACACGAGCCCATTATGCTCAAGGTTCTGCTGTCCATGGTTTAAAATCTTCTGATCTTAAGGTCAGCTGACTGGCAGTTTTAATTCCAGCTGCAACCCTGTTTATGTGCTTGTTTCTATTCTGGTATTGGGTGTTAGACCCAGGTCCTCGTGCTTGTTCAAGGAGTGCCTTATCTTGGGATTCATCCCTAGCCTGTCTTAATATGTCGTTCCTTTTACTTATTAATGTACTATACCCTCAGCTTCCAGGGTCCATCACAGGCATATTCTGCCTATCACATACATATATAGTAGAATGTAAAGTGGCTCATACAGTAGCTGAGCAAGGAGTATCACTAGAAAGTCAAATATACGAAATCATAAAGATACTTACTGAGTATAAGAATTCATAAAAATAGGCAAAGCATGAGCAATGACAAGTGAATCACGCGGAACAAGCAGTGGAGTGAGCGGCCATCCATCAGCATCCCTAATCACACGGAAAGACAGACTGCTAGAATGGATGAGAAAGGCAGAACTGATAGGCTACTCTTGCCACACTCAGACATATGCACTCTACATTAAATATAAAGACACAAATAGATGGCAGTAAAATAAAAGATTAAAAATGACACAGCACCCTGATAATTATCAGAAGGACTGATACGGTGCAGAACACAGAAAAAAAATCTCGGAGAAAAGCAGCAAGAGTCACTTTGCAATGAAAACAGCACGGTCAAACAGGGAGACAAGAATTCTAAACACTGCACACCTGGTAACATAGTTTCAGAATGCAAGATAGGAAAAAGGATCGCACAGAAGTGAACTTGGTGCTGCTATGAAGGACCTAGAAAACTTAGCCAAAACCATACTGGACAGACATCAATGTGTACTGGCCACACCAGAGCAATAGGACTTTGTACCACTAATGCACTGCACAATGCATCTTCTTTTCTCTAAATGTTTAGTTTATTTTTATTTCTTTCTCTCATGCATATGCTCACACATGTATATATGTAAGTGGGAGTATGTGCATGTGTGGTTTGCTCACATGTGCGTGAATGTGTGCTCACATGTATCTATGTGCATGTGTGTGCATGTGTGCATGTGTGCTCACATGTATATATGTGTGTGCATGCATGCATGTGTATACACATGTGTGTGCTCACATGTTTGTGGCCCTCAAAGATCAGAAGAAGGCAAGGAAGCCCCTGAAGCTGCAGTTGTTTGTTACCCAGTGTGGGATCTGGGAACTTACGTCTAGCCCTTTGAAAGAGCAGCAAATGCTCCTAATCATGAGAGCTCTTTCCAGCCACCAGAACACACATTGTTTTCAAATCCATACAGAGTATTTATAAAGACACAGGCTATCGCAAAGGATGAAACAACCTGAGTGCATTTTAGGAGATGCAGGTCACACAGATCACCCCCTTTGGGTAATGGACCGAAATTAAAGGCCACTAAGGAGAGAAAGGAGCCCGAGGAAACTTGGAGAATTTGGAAGCTAGGCACTACACTTCTAAAATAAAATAAACTGGAGTGGAAGAATAAAGGCAAACATAGAATCAGAAAATACAAGATATTAGAATTTACTGGGACCTGCTGAAATTATGCTCAGGCTAGCGCAGCAGAACTAAATGCAGAGACTCAGAAGAAAGAATGGCTGCAAGCCATTGACCTCCACCTCTGCCTGAAGAACAGAGGAAAAAGAGAAGAAAGTTAAATTCAAATAAACAGAAGACATGAAATAATAAAGATTACAGAAAACATCAATGGAACAGAAAACAGAAATACAATAGGAAAAAAAATCAGTGAAATCCAAAACAGGTTTTTGAGAAGATCAATAAAATTGATAAATCTCTAGACAGAATAATCAATAAAAAGAGAAGACAATTTATCAATATCAGCAATGAAAGAGATGGCATCACTAATGATTTTACAGATATCGAAGAAGGAAAATATTGTGAACTTTGTGCCAATAAATTTGACACCCTCTGCAATCACCTGATAGACAGGTCCATGAAAGGCATCCATGCCTAAGCTCAGGCCGGAAAAACTGAATAGTGTGGATGCTTTTCAAAGCAAGTGGATTTATTGTTTAATTTTCCAATAGGAACCCCAGTGCTAGGTGGCTTCACTGGTGACTTTTGAATAAAAATTAAAGAAAAAATCAATTGCTTCTATGTATGCAGTTCCAACAAAAAGAAGATGATGTACCCCCAATTATTTTTTTGGAGCAGGTTTGACTGTGGTTTCCAAGTTAGAGACAAATATTACCTGAATCTGTGAGTCAAAACCCCCCACAGTCCAGGGACAGCCAGCCCAGCAATATTAAGGAGCATGATGATCACCAAGGGTTTATTCTGGAAAGTAAGGTTGAGCATTTAAAAGTTCAATCAATTCAGAAACCTAAAAATGAGAAAAGGACATTATTATCTCAACACATTCAGAGAGTTGACACACGACCTCTACTCTTGACACCCCCAGTTAGTGTGGACGACACTTGAGAGTGGAAGGACACTTCCCACCGAGACCAGATCAAGACAGGAATGACCTCGCTCATCTTGTGTTCAGTGTTGTACTGGGGGGCTATCCAGTGTGAACATGAAAGAAAAATTACTGGGCCCGGATCTGCTATTGCTGCCGACATTATCCACATGGAGACCCCAAATCAGTCCATAATAAGCAAAGTTCCAAGATCCAAAACCAGTATAAACATAATCATTTCTTCATAAATTGTTTTCTAATGCAGTTGTGCTTTTATGTAAATAGGTGTTTTCCTGTGTGCAGTTGATTGCCCACATACAGCTGTGCTTCTGCATACAGTTGTTCCACACATCCAGGGGTTTTGCTGATGTCCTTAGTTAGCCTCTGCTGTGAGTTTGGCAGTCTAGAGTCCCTCGGGATGCGAGTCTTGATGGAAGAACTACTCAGAAGAGATTTCCCTGTGGGGGACTGTCTTCACTGTTAATTGATGTAGCAGAGCCCAGTCCACCTCAGACTTGTTCTAGGTTACATACACAATCCAGCTAAGAGCTAACCTGTGAGAAAGTC
This sequence comes from Neodon shergylaensis, assembly GCA_025134845.1. NCBI lineage: Eukaryota > Metazoa > Chordata > Mammalia > Rodentia > Cricetidae > Neodon > Neodon shergylaensis. The sequence continues at coordinate 5,968,385 of JABTXL010007601.1, read as the reverse complement.
ATCAAGCATCTTCCTCCATGAATTTTGCTCTACATCCTTCTGTGAGGTGGGTAATATTTGTGGTTTGAGGTAACGCTCCATGCAATAGCAAGCAGGCCTACCTTGGAGTTTCTTGCCCCTACCTTCCCTCAGTGGTGGACTATGACCTGGAAGTATAACATGAAGTAAACCTTTCTCTCTCAAGTTGTCTTTGGTTAGTGTTTTATCACACAGCTAACTGGAACACCTAAACACAGTTCTCTCTCTACATACACGTGTGTCCTATATAGAGAAGTCTTTCTGTGAGCAAATGTTTGCTAAATACAGGGGTGTCTCTGTGTATGCTTATTTCCTCCTGTGCTGGCTAGTTTTCTGTCAACTTTAAATAAGCTAGAGTCATTTTGGAAAAAGGAACCTCAATTGAGAAAATACCCCTACCAGACTGGCTTGTGAGCTACCATGTGGTGCATTGTTTCAGTGGTTGATGTGGGAAGGTCGAGCCTAATTTTATGTGGTATTCCTCCCTGGATTGGTGTCCTGGGTGCTGTAAGAAAGCATGCTGAAAAGTCATGAGAGCAAGTCAGTAATCAGCATTCCTCTGTGGCCTCTGCGTTGGTTTCTGCCTCCAGGTTCCTGCCCTAGCTTCCCTTAGCAGTGGACTTGAAAGTTGTAAGCCAAGTAAACTCTTTCCTCCCAAAGTTGTAATAGTCGTGGTGCTTCACGACAGCAATAGAAGTCCTAACTAAGACACCTACATGTATTTGTTTTCTGCCTACAGCGTGTCCTACATATAGATATTGTTTACATGCAGTATATTGCAGTTGTCTGTCAAGTCTGAGCACGTCAGGCTTAAGAGACGATCATGAGTTGACAAGAGTGGTACAAGATGGTGTGGCCAATTTAGAACACAGCATGGTGTTTATTTAAATTTAATTCGAGGGTAGCCATGGGTTGCTGTGCAGGCCTGACCAAACTTAAGAACCACTCCTGAAAGTGACAGGAAATGGCTATATGGGTCTCTAAAGGGGCTAAACTCCAAGTTCCCAAGAAGCATGCCTTTTGCCAAGAAGTACAATAGGAATGGCTTGAATAAGGTACAGCCATAAGTGCCAAAGGCATGGGTAACTATACATGTGCCTATGCATGAGACTTATATAAGACCCAAGAAGGTCCAGGATCTCAAAGTGCATCACATGTAAGCTCTATAGACTTTCTGTCATTGTGTGCCCCAACCTTGGCAAGCACAATTGCGGCCATATTGCCAAGGGTTGAGGTTCAAACCTGAAGTGGGATTCCCCTCTGTATGCTATGAATACCATTGTTTAATAAAGAAGCTGCTTTGGGCCTGTTGATAGGGCAGAACTTAGGTAAGTGGAGAAAACTAAACTGAATGCTGGGACAAAGGAGGTGGAGACAAAGAGAATCCATGTAGCCCTGCTGGACACAAACACTGGTTGGAATCTTGCCGGTAAGCCACAGTCACGTGGCGATTCACAGATTACTAGAAATGGGTTAAATTAAGATGTAAGTGTTAGCCAATAAGAAGTTAGAGCTAATTGGCCAAACAGTGATTTAATTAATATAGTTTTGTGTGATTATTTTGGGGCTGAGCAGCCGGGAATGCAATACAAACCAGGGCCCTGGCTGTAGTTCTGGCTCTAGGTCTGACTCCCAGAGGTGCCCAAGTCCCCATGAAGGCCCCATCATAAAGGTATCTGCCAAGTAACAACAGATGGACCAGCAAGGCAGCTGTTCCCTGCAATTCAGCGAATGTCTCCCACACTGTTTTAGCAAATAAATCTGCAGCAGGAAAAAATAAAATTTAAATACATACCTAGCCTGTAATCCAACATTTATAGATCCAGAAATTTGACTGAGATGAAAAAAATGTCCATGCGAATTTTGAGCATGATTACTCATGGAATCTTTGTCTGAAATAACTAAACAAGTTGGGAAAGAAAAAATGGAAACCATTAGACGTCTGACAAAATAAGGGCAGATATATAGTCACAAAAATCAAGTGCTATTTGGCAAAAAGATGGAGTGGACATACAGCAACATGGATAGAAGTCAGAACAGCAATACTTAAAGTGTGGAACTGACTGTGGACTGCATGCTCCCCATCAGGTAAACTGGAGCACAAGACACACGTGGATAGATGAAGAGGATTTAAGTCCTGACAGAGAGACAGGGCAACGTGATGAAGGGGTAAGTGAATATGGCGGCTGGAGCTCACCATCCTGCCTGGGGCAAGGATTCCCACGGTGCACACACACCAATGCCCACCACACCCTCTAAATTCATGTGCGTCATCAAGTGTTGGGGACACAGCAAAATAGATATCTGAGAAATAAAAGGAGAGGCAGCTTTTCAAGATCTTACAAATGGCCATTTCCTGATTATTATTTGATGTCATTTCTTAATAGTTAGTTAATTGTAGGGTGCAACATTTCAGCCCTTGACTGGAACAATTTCTACAGCACAGTATGTGGCCCCCAAAGAAATCCAGACCTCATGTGGATTAGAAGGTCTAAATTCACTGCTTCACATGTGAGTGCCTTATGGATCTGAACATCATAGGTGATAGTCGACATTCAGAGATTTTCAGACCTATAAAAATGATTCTCATGATAAAATTGTGGATCTCACCTCCTTACACCCAGGACATCCTCTAAGGTCCACAAGACATGAGGAAGCAAAGCCCGACTTGGGAAGCTGCCTGCATCAACTGGTGTGCCACAGCTGGGGAGTCCACTGCCGGGGAGTGGGGTGGTAAGGCCATCTGGCTAATTACAGCCTTGCGAGAAGAAAGTCAAGCCCGACTATAATGATGGTCAAGATCCTCATATACAATAAATAAATAAATAAATAAGAGCTCTTTTTTTTCTATTTTCACACAGTCAAACAACCAAGAGCAGTGGTGGGAACTGTGGTTTCTGAGTTCCAGGATTATTGCAGCTTAACCTACCAAGCCCAGCACCCGAGAGCAAGTTCACATCTTTGTTTCTGGGGCTACTTAACACAAAACTGGTGAACGAAACCAAACTCCTGGGATTACTTTATTATAAACGTGAGGAGTCCCTCCATCGATTGCTGGACAACTTTTATACATTCTGGGTTCGATTTTGAGACCATGCCTGAGAAGGGCGGAGTCATGGCTGTCTTGGTTACGTTCCCGTTGCTGCGGTTAAGTCATCCTCCACTCTGTCACCCACCCATGTGAGCAAACACAGCTAAACCCTAGGGGTCAGAGGGTACACAGATATCAAAGAGGGATTTCTTGGGAAGGAGGTTGTTGGAGTGTGAGGGAGAAGGGTTAAGAGAGGGTAAAGGGAAGAGATTATCAAAACCCATTATACAAATATATGTAAATGTCAAATAATGAATGATAATAACATATAAAGCTGATGGTTTCTAAGGAATGACACCCAAAGTGGGCCTCTGATCTCCATATGAACATACATATCACCCCTCCCCCCAGCACACACACACATACACACATATGAACATACATAGAACCCATCCCCCAACACACGCACACACAGGAACATACATATAACCCCTCCCCTGGCACACACACACATGAACATATATATATCCCCTCCCCCTGGCGCACACACACACATATGAACATACATAGAACCCATCCCCCAACACACACCCATGAACATGCATATAACCCCTCCCCCAACACATACACACACACACACACACACAAGCTACTGACTAAAGAGTCATGGTGAAGTTAAGCTGTTCTTGGTCAGACCATCACTTTGACACAACCCAGTATCCTGTTAGGTACACTTACACCACCTATGCACATTCCTCTCTGCCAGCTTCAGACTATGTCAGTGCCCATTGTATAAAAGCACAGAGGACTGGGTCTCTAACTCAGAGTTTAAGTGCTTGTTTGGCATGCGTGCCGCCCTAGGTTTAACCCCCAGCATCGCAGAAGAAAAAGAGGAAAGAAAACCATTGACTTGAAGCTGCGCTCACAATGTGTTTATTAGGATGAGATGGGTTTGTGGGTGAATTGCCTGCAGGGCAAGCATTAGGACCTGAGTTCAGATCTGCAGCACTCAGGTAAAACTCAGCTCTACAGTGCATGCGTTCAACTTCAGCGCTGGGGAGCAGAGACAGGGAGTAGGTTTCCAATGCTCAATATCCATTCAGTCCAGCCAAAATGGTGGCCCTGGATTCGTGGAGAGATCTTTTCTCACAAATTAAGGTGAAGAGGGATAGACGAATGTACCTAAAGTCAATCTCTGACCTCCACACTCACCTATATTCCCTGATGAGAACATATGAACACACCATACAAAAAAGCATTGCCATTTGCACCAACATCTCTTTGCTGATGTAGTGGCAGAATGTGATGCTATGACCCCAGGACACTGTTGCCTTAAACCCCCCATTTCCAGTTGTGTGACCTGCCAGATGGGCCTGTGCACAAACCACATTAGTGTATTACCGCATAAGCAATGACTCCCAGGCGGCCATATTAAAAAAAATGATAATTTGCAAAGAAAGCCAACAAATAAATCAACTGTCCCTAAGTAGCCCATGAACTGGCAGAATGATAGCCCATTTCCTTGTCAGGCATACCACTGTCCAAAGAGAGAGGTATCAACAGCAGGACCCTGCCCTGGCTAACACATCTCACCTCCCTATCTTCCCCAAACCCACGCCTCATCGTATGTTCGTGTCTGGATACATATTTTCTGTCACATCCATCTGTAGTGTGGTAGGGCTCGGGTCTGCAGTGGGAGAACTGCCCCTGGGACCGCTTCCAGTGGTGACAGCGCCATGTCAGCTGGGCTCTGGCAGCTGATTGTCGGCAGACAGCGCTGTCAGGGAAACAGGGACTTCCACATGCACGAACGAAATTAACTTCTGTGAGTCTGACATTTCCCACAATCAATACTCACAGGGTCCTTGTCTCCAGGATCAAAATTCATAAATCAAAAGCAGAAAGCATGAAATAAGGTATTTGATAAATCCATTAGCTGAAGTGGCGGTGTACTTCTGTCACGCTGTCCAAAGTCTACGGAGTGAGGAAAACCCCTTTGGGCCTGTCCCACGGAGGTGTGGGAGGTCCCACCATGGCTGCCTACTATCCAGAGAATGCTCTGTGTACCAACATGCATCTTCATTTCAAAATAGCAGTTTGACCTCTCTTCTTGCCCTGGGGTCCTGGCTGGGTGGGAAACAGAAGCAGAATTTATTCAGTATATGGAAATTCGCTTCATGGTTTTGTTAAATACAAGGTGCCAACTGCCATTCCATAGACAGGAATAGTAGATGGCACACATGTGTTTGCACGTGTGCATGTGTCTATAGACTACAGTTTGCCCATCCCGGGACAGTAAGATCATATATATATGGAGAGAGAGAAAGAGAGAGAGAGAGAGAGAGAGAGAGAGAGAGAGAGAGAGAGAGAGA
>JABTXL010007601.1:5939671-5962954 GCA_025134845.1 Neodon shergylaensis | reverse complement strand
AGAGAGAGAGAGAGAGAGAGAGAGAGAGAGAGAGAGAGAGAGAGAGAGAGAGGCTCTGTGTGCATGCATCCCAGCTAGTTAGAGAGTGGGCCTCAGCAGGTAGGAGCTGTGCACTCAAGGCTCTGCCTCTTTCTCATCCTTCAGTAGGAACACAGAGAGGCACTAAGCAATTAAACATCTAAAGCACACAATGCCCTCTCCTTGACCATGAGTCATGTCCCTCATGACTGCCACACATGCTTTATGGCTTATGTAGCACATTTTATGACAGTATTGCATCTACATGGGCCTTCTGTGCACAAACCTATCAATCAAACCCTCAAAAGTTAAGGTGCAAGCCCTTCGCTCTCCTCTTACTGAGCTAGGGGCACCAAGAAAAAAGTTTCAAATTTCAAGCCACATCTAAGAATAATTGGGGATGTTACTTTAATTTAAAAGTTAATAAACCTGAACGATTTGGCTCACGGGAGTGGGCAGCACACCAAGGCAAAAGCAGGGGATTCTGTTCTGATAGGATGCTGCAGCTCAACTGCTCAATGGCACCCGGCTTTGTGAAGCCAGAAAGACGCAAGTGTTGCCCTGCCTTTCACTCTCAACACAAAACACAGAAAGGGATCCCGAGAGGTTTCTCAACACGTGAAGGCCTTGCTGCCAAGTACAGTGATCTGAATTCTACCCCCGTCCTGTGCCCAGGACAGACATGGTGGAAAGAGAGAACCAACGATCACAGGTCGTTCTCTGACCTACATAGAGTTGTGCATGAGAACACAGGCGCATGCACATGTGTGTGCACACATACCTACACACACACCAGAGGCATTCAGACACCCAGGCCCAGGGCACTCAGGCACAAGCACACGCACAAAATAAGTAGATGAATGTAATACAAATTTTCTTTTCTGCAGGTAGAGGGTTTTTTCCCTATTCCAGAAGAGTATTCATAGCACCCGTGGATTTGGGTATGTTGTAGGCTCTCTAGAATTCCTAGTTCCTAGTCCCTAGTGCTCCAAACCTTCTCCCTGTAATGCTGACTCCAAAATCTGGCTGTTATGGAAAGCAGGTTTGGGAGGAAGTCTCTCTTTTTCTAGATTCTTGCTGAGAAGAACATACAGTGTTGGAAAGTCTTCTAGCTGGTCTTGTACTGTAGAAATGTATATGATTTTTGTGCTCCCCAACTCACACTGCTCCCCAAAAGAAAACTTCCTTGCAAACTGTTGTGTGTCAACCATGGGAAATCTGATTGATACTTGAGGAAGAGATAGTTTTCTTTCAAGACTGATGATGCAGCTTCCTTGAATTCCCAGAAATCTCTAGCATTTTCCTTTGACCTCTCAGAATCTAGGCGAACATCTTTCTCATCTCTCAGAAAAGACTGAATGGAACAGCAATGCCAAAGGCTGAAGAGGAACACAGAAGGAAGGCAGAAGCATGACCAAGACACATGGAACACCACAGATAGAGCGGAGAAAGTGACTGGGAGGGAGGGTGAGCAGAAATAGGATTAGGGAGTAGGGGATGAGGAAGCCTCGCTGTGGAGGAAGTTCAGCCTCCTGGTGGGTCAGGGCACAGAAGACTGCAGTTGGTGCTCTCCCCTTTTTGAAGAAGATGGGTAACTAGATGTGGCTAGGATTGAATTTCAGGGCATTCGAAAGAAAAGGAGCTTGGAGAGACAAATATGTTTCAGGGCTGAGGGGGGAGGGTGGCAGCAGGACTGTGTAGATAAGGAAGGACTGAGTAGGCAAGGGAGTCGGGGCTGGTCAGGTGAAGGGGACAGAGTTGGGCAAGTATCAGAGATACAGCTGGTGACAGAGTCAGTTCTGAAGGCAGGGATGAGGAGATGAGGGAGGGAGAGTCAGGCAAGTGATGTAGACAAGACCGTGTAGATGATGGAGGCTTGGCTGAGTAGGTGAGGAGGGCAAAGTTGGGTAGGTAAGGAAGGCAGGGCTAGGTAGATGATAGAGGTAGGACTGGGTAGGTGAGAAAGGCAGAACTGTGTAGATGACAGAGGTAGGGCTGTGTAGGTGATAGAGGCAGGGCTGGGTAGGTGATAGAGGCAGGGCTGTGTAGGTGATAGAGGCAGGGCTGTGTAGGTGATAGAGGCAGGGCTGGGTAGGTGATGGAATCAGGGATGTGTAGGTGATAGAGACAGGAATGTGTATGTGATGGAGGCAGGGCTGGGTAGGTGATGGAGGCAGGGCTTTCCCAATGCTCCATGCTTTTTTCCAATATGTTATGTCCTTTTTCTCTTTACTTCTATCTGACTAGGATTTACTTTTTCTCTGAACATGACCTTCATTATCCAAACCTTTACATCTTTCTGCCCAGCTAAACGGCAAGCCTTATGAGTGGGCCCAGGACAGTGTTTTATATTTTACTATGTGTTTGCTGCTCACTGCACTCCTTCAAATGTCTTTTGAAGGAGAAGCAGAGAACAGAGTAACATAGAAAAGAATTTCCAAGATGAAGCTCCAGGCTGGGTCTAGGTGCAGCAGTGCTGAGTGATGTCTGGCTTTATTGGACATCTATGCATGAAATGGAGCAAATTTAGCCTTTCACACATTTAAGACTTTGTTTTCTTTAATTATTAAGTCTTGGCAAAGTTTTTATATACATATAAAATAAAATGTTGGTTATTCAACAGTATTAAAAACAAAGGTAAGGAGAATGCTTTTGTTTCTTGTATTACATAAAGACAATTGCCAGTTCCTAAGGTCTTCATGCTCTACAGCAAGGTTTCAACTGACTGAGCCATTTCCCTGTCCTCTGGAATTGCTTTTTAAAGTAAAATAGGTAGAAGCCCTTGGTCTTCCCTTATTGCCTAAACCAACAAAGCTCAGCTGTTACCCAAGATGCATTGTACTGTTAAGAACCATGTCCTTCAATTCATCATGGGCATCATGCGGTTACCCTGTCCCACGGAAACTAGAGACACCTTAAACTGGTATTTGTTTTCATTTGCATAAATGGAACCTCTCAGGGAAGAAAGCAGCAGTAGCACTCTTGCGACAGTCCCGTTCTCAAGGTCAAAACTGGAATAACTTTGCCTGTGCTCATATAATGACGACGTAGTCTTGGTACATTACAGGCAGCCATGCAAGTGTTGCACAGCTGAGGTCTGAGCAGTGAGTCGGGCTGCTCTCACAGAAGCAAGGGCAGAGCCTATCATGTTTCATGAATCCACACAGCGCCTGTAACTGCATTTCTCTGAAACAGTTAGCTGCTTCTTTGACACACTAGGAGAATATGACAATAACCTTTCCGGGTCTGCATTATACATTCTCTGTCCATCAAGAAGAGTCCATGGTTTGATACTTTCAGCGTCTAATTACAAAGCCAGCCAATAATTGGAGGCTCTCCCCGCCATATAGATCCTCTGTCGTCTCAGGTGTCGATAGCTGTGGCTTTCCCGGGGGACCAATGGAGGATGCTAGGTGCCCTTGAGAAAGATTTTGTTGTTATTTAAATTCAATAAAGTTTTCTTGCACTCTGCTTTTATTCTGTCTGCTTGGTTGCATCTCCATCTAGCATGTCTGTTACCTTCTGAATACATCATTGTGTGAGAAGATGCACCAAAGAAAAGAGTTTGCTGGTTGACTATCAGGCATTTTTTTCCCCAAAACTTGAGAATTTACACCATGATAGCACATTCAAATTGTATTTTGCTGGCATTACAGTGAGGTGCAAGTCTGAAAACATTCCATGAGAATTATCTTCAGAATACAGGGCAGTGTCTTCAGTCAGGAACAGAACAAGGCGAAGCAGCTTGGATGTGGGAGACTGTAGGCTAGCCCTGCCTGGGTTCCTGAGCTAACCCATATCTAGGCGACTCGCCATCGAAGCCTGAGTCTCTTATGCAAAGGAAATTCTTGACAGTTACACCAGCTGTAGTGAGACTGGGTTGAATTTAAGCATATTTTGTTATTGCAAGATGATTCAGAGTCTGTGTCACCTAAGGAAAGCCCGACTCTGACAGAGAAGTCTGGTATTTGGTATTTTGTGAGTATTCTTGATTTTGGAGCCATATTTTTCAAGTATCTTCATACATGAAGCTCTACAGATTGGCTCTGCAGCTGCTGGACCAAGCTTCTGTCTTGTATTCAGAGCCATGCTCTCTCCAGTGATCTGGTTAGTCTCGCCCCAGAGCCCTAGGGGATTGAGTTAGGCTTCAACTTTTTCCACAGTCATTTTCAGCCCTCTCAGTTAGAGCATCAGATGCTGTGCACACACGGCTGTTCCACCTGCAGCCCCTGGCTTGGGGAGGGTTCCTGTCCTTAGTGGTGGGTCTGGCTATTTATATTTTCTTGGAGAATGTATGTTTACATGTGTGAGTAGAATGCAATGTATGCATGTGTATGTGAAACATGTTAAGGTCACCCATGTGAGTTTGTATGTGAAAAGCAATGTATATCCATCAAGGGGTCCACGGAGAAGTGCACATAATAAACTCACACAATAGAACATTATTTGGCAACAGGAAGTTCTGACATGCAATAACAAATAAAAAACATCAGAAATATCATTCCACGTGAAAGGAACCAGATGTAAAGCAGCACATATTAAAAGATCTCATTTATAGAGAACTGCACACTTCAGAAGACAGGACAGTGATGTGTGGCTCTCCAGTGCTGGCTGTAAGATCAGAAATGACAAACACAGCCAAATGTCACATGGCGGCAAAAATGTGAAGAGCAGTTTGGTGCATGCCCACGTTGCCAAGGGTATGCTCTGAAATAGGAAAAAGAAGATGACTTGAAACGCTTAGGAAGTTTACATAATGATAATAAGGATACTTGGAAAAGCAAAGAAAGGTCTCTTTCTCTCACATTGAGCCTGAAGTGAAGAGGTGCATAAGGAAAACCACAGGATGTGGGCCACGCAGAACAGACATAGAGACTGACTAGAAACTGAATTCAGGTCCCTACAGTCCACCAGGGCACCCAGTACAGAAATGTAGCTCCCAGGGAGGGTCACGTCTCCCGAGATATGCTCCAGCCTCACTCTCTACGGCCTCGATGTGTTTAGAAGTGCAGCTTACTATTGAACTGGTGGCCTGATGTGGCCTGGAGGTACAAGCTAGGCTCTGGGTGGGTGCTGGCAAGTGGCCCCTAAGGTTCAGAATTGCTGTCCAAGGTGCTGGGCCGGCAGCACAGGCCCAGGACTGAAGGAGTGGACCGGTTCTGTGCAAGCTCTGGGTTCTGGATGATTAATTTGCCAGGTGAGGAGTAGCAAAAGTATCGAGGGTGGAGCTTCGTGCTCTCAGGTCCCATTTGGCAAGTGAAGGATAGCAGATCTTAGGGAAGCATTAGGGGATTCAAAGCTGCTTTGTCTGAGATCTAACTCCTGCCACGCGAGACAGTGTCATTGTAAATCCCACGTAACACAGAAGAAAACTGAGGCAGAGGAAAATTGAGGCTGGGGGCTCTTTGTGAACACCCTCAGCACAAGTCAGAGGTCACTTGTAAACAAGCTATACTGCCCGCTACTCCAGACTGGTGTGGGAAGTTAGTGAAGATTGGCTCTTTGCTCATTAAGTGGGCTGTAGCAATACCTGTGTGGGTCAGGAGGGAAACAGATGTCCTGTCAGCAGGTCCACTGTGAATTTTCCCCAGGAAGGAACAAAGATGAATAACTTTCCACCGTGGGCATCCTTGGCACTGGCTGAGCACAGGCTAGCCCAGTACTTTCAGCAGTGGCCCTGTGCCTGCCCTAACTTCTCTCTGGAACCCAAGCCTCAACAAGTCTGTGCACAGTGTAGATTTGTTTGGTGGCCGAGCAGCCTTGCCTTTGGTTTGTCAATGGAGAATGGGTACCTCCTATTGAGGGGCACAGAAGTTGGTTCTCTGCAGAGCATGTCTCCCACACCAGAAGTCACCAAAACTATTTTTTAAATTTTTCCCGAGTCTTGTTGTTTTTACAAAGACTTAACATAACACTTCAAAAATAGAATGCATTGCATGAATAAAAAAAATTAAGGAAGCTAGAATATTCTAGAATGTTCTAACCTTAAGACTGAGTATATCCCAGTATCATGACTTGAGCTTTGAAAGAAACTAAGGATCCATCACCTGCCATAGGGACAAGCAGACAGGGGGCATGGGGTTCCCACAGGTGCTAGTGAAGACTAAGGAAATCAACAGGTATATAGGAAAACATTGTGGAAACTGCTGAGCAGACTTGGTGTTAATTGTAAGAACTGTGTTAAGGTGCTTGAGTGTTAGAAAGAGGTTCTGTGTTTCTGGGCATCCAGAGTTATCTTAGGAATAAACCAAAGGCTGAGGCGATGGCTTCCTTGCTGAGGCGTTTTCACCGTAAGCTTGTAGACCCGTGTTTGGGTCGTAAGCTTGTAGACCCGTGTTTGGGTCCCCAGTACTCTCACAGAATGCTGAGCACAGTAGCATGTGCCTGTAATCATAGCACCAAGAGGTGGACATAAGCAGGTCCCTCGAGCTCTCTGGTCAACCAATCTGGCTGAATGGGTGAGCTGCTGGTTCACACACACACACACACACACACACACACACACACACACACACACACTAGCTACACAAGAAAAATTGTGGGGAGAGGAGGAAGTTCTGAATGAGCGAAGCCTTAAGTGAATGTATCCTGCTGACATAAACAGGAGCCTAGCTTCAGATCCATGGGAAAATGGCGAAGCCTTTCCCTATGGGTAAGGCTCAAGAGGTATGGTAAAGTCTTCCTCTGTTGACAGTGTGCAGAAAATGTCCACCCTAGTTTTGTCCCTGGTACGTCACAACCAGAAATTGCTCCCCTGCAGAGACTATTCCCACTGAGAATTGAAACCCACTTCCTCATTCAGCTGAACAGAATAACCCAGATGCGCTGTTCAACTCTATACAATAAATACCATGAGCTTCTCAGCTGCTGAGGCTTCTCCATCAGAGAGCACAGTCTACCTGATCCCAGCTTTTCTGTGTCTGTGTGTTCATGTGTTTTTATTTTCTTCACCCCCCTGTTGCTCCAGTCAGGTCCCTGGAGCCTGAAAGACTAAATAAAGCAATGGCAATGCAGGAATTATATGAGAGAACAATGTCTCACAACTCAGCTTTCAGAATCTCATAATTAGGACTTACTTGGGAAGGACTTGTTTTTCTGTTTGCGTTCTTTCCTAACTGCCTCCATTTGGAAGTCTTTCCTTTAACACCATGTACGTCAATGGAACCCATTTCTAAATTTAGCACTACTTATTTTATTCCTTAAAAAAGTAAACAAAAACTTTTTAGGGTGTAAAATACAATGTTTTCATTTTTTTAAGCAAACTTTTTCTTTGAACTATAAGAACAGGTGACTCCAAGGCGATGTCATTCATGTCCACATGACATGTTGGTTTTCAAGTAGGAGTGTTTTCTTTTTCTCACATGAACCATGGATGCCTGTTATGAAGTGTTCTACCTGTCACAGCACTAAGGGGAGAGATTCTCAGAGGTGTTTTCTGGAGACAGGGCATCTTGTGGAATCAACATCCTTAATCTGGGGGGAGCCCAGCCCAGGCTCTTTCAGCACAGAGTCTGAGATTTCTCTAGAAGGCGGCTGCCTCATACATGGTCAACACCAGACAAAGGCTCCTTGCACTTGCCTACACCAGTCTGTTCCATGAGCTACCCCATGCTGCCTTGGAAACAGCACTGAGAGAAGGAGATAAGAACCTCTGTGTTGTGATTGGAGTCCGCAGAGTGTGGAGAGAGCCCTCATCCACATGACTTCATATCTAGGGACAGTCAGATTTGGTGGGTAAGTTCCCAGTCCCTTGGCCAAAGCCTGAGGTCCATGTCAAGGACCTAGTGCTGGTGCCACCTGCACTGGTTTTATACGGGGTACTTTAATGTGTTCCAGGGTGATTTTATTCCTTTTCTTTTTGTGAATATGCTCTTGATCCCCACATCTTTTTGGAAATTTAATGGCTATTGCTTATTTCTTATTCTTTGAAATTGGTCTTAGAGAAAATGAAACAATGCATTATCCTCCTTTAATATCTGTAGAGACTTAGTCACTGTGGGATCTAGGGATGGTGTGCCCTGCTAAACACAAGCACATGACTTCTACAAGTATCTGGGAGCAATAGGAACTAGAGCGCCTGCCCCATTGCAACCTCTGCATGAGCAACTGACCCAACAGCTGAAGCTCCAGCCTTTTCCCCAGCCAAACTAAACTCCAGGCTTCAGCCTTCCAGGGGGTGGTGGTGAAAGTTCCCTCTTCTTTCCAAGTAGCCTTAGGTATGCGGGACTGAGCTAATCAGACCAGAGAGGAACATTTATTTCTGATATAATCAAGATGCATGCTATAAACATCTTTTGTGAGCGAGTGGAGTTCCAATTTTTTTTGAAAATGTTAAAGTTTATTTTACTTCTTTTTGAAAGAGTAAATACATTGTACTAACCCCTTTTTGCCCAGTAATTTCTAACACAGGAAGGGAATTGCCCTTGGATTGGAGACGAGTAATTAAAACCTCAACATTTTTGCAGATATACATCTCATCAGGCCAAGATTCTCAGCCACCAGTCTGCCTATCAAACCTCCTCATTTATTCAGACTTAATAAGAATTACACTCACGCATACCATATATCAACTTACAAAAGCCAAATGATGATAGTGTTTGTTGTTGGGAGGAATTAAAGGGGCTCAGATAACCTTGACTCCTGAACTGGTGATTGGCTGCTGCCCTCCTGATTCATACTGGAAGTTTCTGAACACGCCAGGCTTTTGGTCCATGTTGTTCAAATGTAAGCAGAGCACAGAGTTCCCCTCCCAGGATGGGACTCACATCACATGCAACCACCCATGTGTGTGAGGAAGGACAAAGGAAAGAACAGTTGGAGGTGTGAGCTCACAAACCGCTATTTCCAAATTCTCACATAAACATTCTTTTTGTTTCTTGGGAATTTCCTATATAATCCAGGTTGACTTCAGACTTTTGGTAATCCTCCTGTCTCAGTCTCCCAAGTACTGCTGTCCTTGGTGGACTGGTTAGCTTTTGTCCACTTGACACAAACTTGAGCTACCAGGAAGGATGGAAACTTGAGTGAGGAATCACCTTTACAGATTGGCCGGTGGGTGTGTCTGTGGGGCATTGTCGTGATGTGACTGATGGTTAATGTGGGAGGGTCTAACCCACTGTGGGTGCTGCCACTCCAGGGCTGGTGGTCTTGGGTTAGATAACAAAGCGTGCTGGGCAAGCCATGGGAAGCAAACTAGTAGGCAGCACCCCTCCATGGCGTCTGCTTCAGTCCTGTTTGAGTTCTTGTCCTGATTTCCCTCAGTAATGAAGTGTGATCAGGATGTCTAATCCAAATAAACCCTTTCCTCTCTCACCAGGTCGATGCTATCGCAGAACAGAGAAAAAGAGCGGGACACCTGGCTACAAACACACATCTTTTAAGATCCCATTTCAAGGATGAGCAGGTTGTGACAAATCGCTTACAGACACGACCTGTGTTCTGGCGCTTGAAGCAGGTATGTACCTTCTTCCTTCCCAGATATGGAGGAAAAGTCTCTGCTCCTTTAAGTTTATACAACACGCATTCAGAAAGGTGCCTCCTGCTTTGGTGTGTGCAGTTTACATATTTGCTTTCATTTCCTGGCATAGTTTAGACAATCGCATCTTTTGGGCCTGCGGTGAGCTCTGCTGACACACAGAGCTGTCCCTCAGAGGAATGGAGGGGGGTTTGCTTCTCAATCTTGGCATGTAAATTAATTGCTAAATCACAATGCAATTTCTATGAAATTGCATTTGAATGCAAGATTAATAATGAATGAATTAATCAAGATTAATTTTATTATAATGAATACCAAAGGATCTAATGTTGATTGGCTAAGCTGCCCTCCTTGAGCACGTCCTTATGAATATTCACATTTTGCTGGTGAACTCCTTGTTGGGAATCAGACATTTGAGGGAGCCTTTCCCAGATAACTCTGTGAGCCATGTGAGGGGAATTTCTTCAGGAACTTCTCATTTAGGAATTAATTTCCTTGCTACACTTGCCATCCCTAGAGGGGGTCTCCAGCTAATGAATTGTTGAGAAAATATATGAATTTTATATTTGGAAAATAAAGATTCAGTGTGTGCAAGGGGCTCTTTCCAGTGATATTTCTCTTATCCAATTAGCGCTACATATTTAAGAAAATTAATTCAAAATGAAATCAGGTGATGTTTTGGAATGCAATAAGGCGGTATCTGCTTGAGTTAGTGAGACCGGGGCTTGGCTGCGTTTTCAATATTTGCTCAGATTTCATTTATTCATATATGAAAAGGCTATATAATACTCAAATAAAAATGCAAAGATACACTGACCTTGGTTTCCTGGGCTAAATGTGACTCTGAGGAAAGGGAGCTATTTGGGAGGTGTTCTGATGATTTGGTGGGAGGACGGAGGAAGAATGTCAGCTTTACGATGTGCCTCAGGCTTGGGCCTTCTCTCACCTGAGACCTGCCCAGGCTGCTTCCTCTCCCACACCCTTCCATGCTAGCTTGTTCCTATGGTTACATGACTTCCTGGAAGAAACTTTCCCGTGGTAACAGGGACCAAAGGGACCTCTACTGTTCTACTGTCATTTAGTCTTGATGCCTCTTTCTTGCGGAAAGCCTCCTAACGCTGGCACTGCTTGCTCTTGGTTTCCTTTATTTTTTTTCTCATTTCCTGTTGCCCTTCTGTTCCATTCGTGGACTCAAAGTGACCACCCTGTCCCTTCCACAGCCTTCTAAGTTGTGTCCTCATTTCCCCCTCTTAGTTATTTTAATTCACCCAGGACCATCTCACTGAGCAGTATGGATTTAATTACATCAACTTGCAAGCAACTTCCAGCGTCTTTCCATATTATACCCAAACAGACACACATATAAACAAAGACAGATGGACACACAGATAGCTAAACAGATACATAGACACACTAGCACATGCACACTAACAGACAGACAAACACACACACCAACCCTAATGGATACACCAGTGGATCATCATTATCTCCAACTCATACCATCTCATACGGTTCCATTGGTCATCCAAGGTGCTCCATGATGGTGAAGGCATTGAGGGTGAACAGGGGAAGAGTTGGGGACCCTGGGGAAGTCATAGAGCATCAGTTCTGAGTAGTTCTATTTAGACTACATCTTCAGTTCTTATTCTTGGTTTCCATCTGTCATCAGTAACTCTGAGTCTTAGCAACTCAGTCCCAATGAGCAGCCATTCAGCACCCATCTCCTCTCCTTTTTATATTTTGGTTTTGCCAAAATTTAACTTTATATATTCTTGCATATGAAATTTGAAATATTTTAGAATTAGTAAACATTCAATCTCATCTTTGCAATAATTCTGTCATCTAACTTTTAAAATCATAACAATGCTTTGAAATATGCCGGCCCCTGGCATATGTTAATATATTGCTTGTAAAATCCACAGTCATTGATTTTTCTAGGCAAGCCATATAATTATCTCTAATAATCACTAAGGTCTGCATTTTAATCCTGGGTGGACGATGGGCACACTGGGGTGAAGCAAAGCTGCCTGACTTGCCTGAAGTCGCTGCCTCTCTCCCACATTCCTGATGTGTTCATCATGTTAAAATCCTCTTCTTCCCCTTGTAGCTGCATCCCATGCAGACCAATAGACAGACAGACATATACAAATAGACAATCAGGAAGACAGATAGACATGGAAACAGACAAATAAACAGATCTACCGACACATACACACTAACAGACAGAGATGCAAACACACACACACACAACACACCAAAAGCCAGAGACAAACAAACAAATGCACGCATACATACACACACAGACACACACACATATGCACACACCACTCTCCCCTCGTTAATGTCTTTCCTGACTGTGTTGTCTACAGTCATCGGGTTAGCTGGCTTCTCCAGATGGTCCTAAGATGCAGGAATCAAAGCATTGCTGACCTAGCTCAGGAGTTTGATGCTGTTCTAGTCAAGCTGTAGACTCAAGAATCCCTTGCTCTCTTTGCACACTTCTGTGGCATATATTAGTCAGTTTCATTGGTTATTCTGTGATATACCATCAGCCCTTGGTCAGAAGGGAACAATAGATACCCATAATGCAACATTTTTGTAGGAAAGATTCCCCACTCCGCCTCTGTATTTCTGAAGACATGAGCGCTGGCTAGTTTTCACGTCGACTTGACACAGCTAGCTAGAGTCATTTAGAAGAGGGATCCTCAATTAAGAAGATGCCTTACCAGATTGGCCTGTGGGGGAGTTTCTTGATTAATTACTGCTGTGGGTGGGGTGGGCCCATCCCACCGTGGTGGTGGCACCCCAGGTAGGTAGTCCTAGATGGTAGAGAAAGCAGCTGAGCAAATTACAAGGAGCAATCCCTTAAGCAGCACACCTCCATGGCCTCTGCATCAGCTCTGGCCTCCAGGTTCCTTCCCCGTTTGAGTTCCTGTCCTTACTGCTTTTTATGATAAAATGTGACGCTGTAGCATGAAATAGAGTCTCTCCTCCCCAAATTTCTTTCACAGCAATAGAAACTCTAAGATATTGCTTATGACCAGGGCTGTGAAAGAGATTCTTGAATGAAATAGCCTTTCAATAAGCAAGTGACTCTGTTACCAAACGAGGGAAGAAGGAGAGGTGGGAGATTGCTGTTGGTATGCAGAGCAACAGAGGACAGACAGCACAGGTTGGGAGAATGGACAAGCATGGTACACACAAAGAAGTGCATTATATGTTCCTATGAGAATGTGGGTTAGGGTGTGTGTGTGTGTGTGCAGGCCAGGAGGCCACAGAAGTTTGTTGGGTTCTCTATCACTCTCTTCCTTATTCCCTTAATAAAGAGTCACTCACTGACTCTAGATCTAGTTGGCCCGTTAGTGTGGTTGCCAGCAAGGGCCCTGACTCTCTTCTACCTGCCCTGATCCTCCAGCATTACAGCATTAGCATAGCAAGCGACTACGGCCATGCCTAGATTTCTGAATGGGGATTGAGGATCCAAAAGAAGTCCCCAAGCTTGGGCAACAAGCGCTTAGTCATTGAATAACATCCTCAGTCTGGTTAAGTTGATTATTTTCCAGGACATTAAATCTTAGTAAGTGACCTAACCCATAACTGCCACACATGCCACCCACATGTCTGTATCTTCTGGAAATCAGAAGCTCCACATTTTGAGGCTCAGGGTGTCCAGGCACGTACCTTGCATTCACTTCTGCAGGTAGTGATTCTCCACCACAGGCTCTTTAGGTCTGACATTAAAAGCAACTTCAGTTCTAATTAGAAACAGTCTAAGTACCTGATGAGGCCACTTTTGCAGAATTCTACTTCCTCATTAAAATGAGATCAAGTGCTCAGTAATAGGAGCTGTCTCCCTCTTAACACAGCACGTTTCGGAACATTCCTCACTGCGGTCTGAAAACAGTTCTCTGACAGCGTGAGGATGCAGAGCCAAGGGATCTCCACAGAGTTCCTGCTTCCGAGGCAAGGCCTGACTTAGAATCCTCAAGAACACAGGAAACCTAAATCACAACAATCCTGACAAACAGGGATCCACACCGACGAGATATGCTGGGCTGCTCAGTATGATTCTCAAGACAGGAGCTGAGCCCTCATGTGCCTTCCAAATGCATCTTCTTCTCAACAGGATACTATTTCTTGAAGACTGGAGGAGGGGGAGGAGAACGCATAAATAGACATAAAAGGAACAGCCTGCCCTGGGGAAAGCCCTGCCCAGGAGGATAGCCCCACCCAGGAGGATAGTCCTGCCTAGGAGGATAGCCCCGCCCAGGAGGACAGTCCTCTCTATAATCCAACCTCTATCTCAAATGCAGGCACTCAGGACTGAGGACATGCATCCCAGTTTGAGCTGGAAACATCTAGAAGCTCACTTTCCATTCTGGTTCAATCGTTTTATAAAAGTATCCTTTTATATGCACCGTGTCTGCATTGAGATGCTCTTGAAGGGTGTGTCTCTCCAAATTTAATGCCAGGGATCCTCATTTTGATTTGAAAAAAAGCTACAATAAGTCCTCCAAAGAGGATTAAATACTCTAGAAAACTACTGCATGTTATTTATTTATTCCTCATGATAACAAATGGGGCCATTGCTTTGAATTTAAAGGTGCTTAATTGGGGGAGATGCATAAAGGTCAAAGACAACCACTGTGGCTCTAATTTGAAATGACTGTTAACTTTTACCTTAAAATGAAGCTTGCCTTCCATCACCTACAGTCAGTTCCTACACATCACATCCAGCACATGGCCCACAACATATGATGATAGTAGCTTCCAGAAGAAGCCTAGTCATTAAAACTTTAGGAACACTGACTTCTAAGAAATATGGCTTCTTTCCTCCCTCCCTCCTCCCCTCCCTTTCTCCCTCCCAGGTAATCAAATCTTGTTTTCTCTGTTCCTTCACAAGCAGCATGTGTTGTGACCATGATACCGAGTCCCAGCTTTGCTCTTTGCATCTCCACCAGGCGCAACAATGGCGCTGGTTTCAGTTTTGCCGGGGCCAGTCCATCAAGGCACACACCGGAGGCTGCGCGCAGCAAGAATTCTTCTCTGTGTTCATCTGTGCCAGTGAACGAGGCTGAGGGACGTCTCTTGTCCTTATTACCTGCCCGTAGCCTGTTAGCCCACAAATGGAAGACAGGAAGCATTAGCAGCGTCAGAGCCACAGGAGGGAGGTTATCAACCTGCTCTTCCTACCTCACACTCTGACAACCTCCTTTTGCAAAAGAATTGACAGAAAATCCTCCAAAGACCTTTAAGGAGCACAAAAAAATATTTAGTTTCATCACCCTCTTTAGCTAAACTAGGCAAAATTTTCAGTGTATTAAATGTATGTGTTCTGAGAAGCTGTTTTAAGATAGCATTTTATCCTTCAAACTGGGAAGCAAATTAAGTTTTTAATGAAATAGAGTTAGTATTTGAGAAAGAAAAATTCATAAATACCTTTATATAAGATGTTGGAAAGCAAATGAATTTGTGTTTATGCCTCTGTACTCGTGATCTGAAGCATGATTAATAAAATCTCAGAGACAGAAATTGTGGTTCAACCTGAAGGTCAGAAAAGTAGAACAGCCAGCCACTGACTCTTACCTCTACCTCAGTCGGAAATGGCGACCCTGCCTCCAGGAATCTCAGAATGAGACTGAGAGCTGTCTGCTCCCATCTTACATTTTTCTCTAGGGATGGGATTAAAGACACACACTGCCTGGTTTCTATGGCAATGAGTGTGGCTACTGGGATTAAAGGTGTGTGTTACCACTGCCTGGTCTGTAAGGCTGACCAGTGAGACTGTTTTACTCTCTGATCTGCAGGCAAGCTTTATTTACTAAACTACAAACGAAATGTCACTACAACAATGTCACCTCTAGCTCTGAACTGTGCACCTTCCGTGTTCATGCCCAACTTTCTCTCCCTGTGCTGGGTTTTGCTGTTGTGGGTAATGCAAGAATTGATATCTCCCATGTAAAGTACACATCAACACTGCCCATCTAATGTACCAACACAGCCCACCAAGTGTTGTGGAACTCTGTCCTCTGGGCATGACATGGCCAGACAGCCATCTGGAAATCAGAGCAGCTGTGATTACCCCCAGGAGACCCTCAAGTTTGATCCCATTAACGATCTGTCATGAGGAGAATAAGGGAAGAACAAAGCAGCAAGGCCCCCTCCTCCTCGGGGCACATAAACAGCGTCGTCCAGTGGTGTATTCACCTGTATGTAGCTGCTGCTCTGAAAGGTTCGCCCACGCCCTCTAAGTAACTCCATACACACGCTCCCATAACTCTGTGAAACTCTCTGGACCGTGAACCTAGACTCAGGTGAAATCCTTCTCCTGTTCCACCATCGCTGCACTATCTGGTGAGAACAGACTTCAGTTCAGGAGAAGTCAATAGAACACCAAGGAACTACGAACACCAGTGCCTCACACTGGGGACACGAGCCAGAGAGGGAAGGATCACTCAGGTTCTTAACATAGGGCCGCGATGTTAGGTCACCTGGCACCCCACACCTCTGTCTCTCTCAGGCTCTTGTGACAAGTGGCCTGGATTCCAGAACGCAGTAAGACAGTAAGACCCGGAGCTCAGCGCGGTCCTGCAATTCCCTCAACGTGCCTCAGCCCCGCATAATCCATTTATGCTAGATTGCAGCGCAAAAAGGTAAAATGGAAAAGAATGAGATAAAGCCAGACAGATGTGATAGATACATGAGCAATGAGAAACACTTTGTCCTAGTGGCTGGGCTCTGCTGTCCCTTAATCTCTGATTATCATAACTTCGGGGGTTATGAATCATTATGTATTGATCGGCTTAAGTGCACTTCTGGTGAGTGACAGCCATGCTCGATCCTATCTGCTCCCCGGACCTCACTCACTGAGTGTACGAAAGTGGTTTTGCTGCTGTCGGGTGACGGTAACCCCACACAAAGCTCTGTGGACATGAGCAGAAATACTATCTGATGGGGGCTAGCTGTCTGTGCAAAAGGAGGCCGTATCAAGTTGACGCAGGTTATAAAACCATTAGCGGATGGCTCTCAGGCAGAACCATTTGCAGTGACTCGCGCTTGCTTCATCTGTGCCGTTTGGCAACTAAACCTTTCTAATTGGAGTAACGGGCTAGGCATTCTGACGGTTTTCGGTAGAGCGGGCACGCAGCTCCACTGTAATTTGAGTATGATATTCTGATAGATGAACTGGAAGCTTTTGTGAAGTTGAGGAGCAGTCTCTATGTGGACTGGTTACAGGCCTCAGAATGAAGAACAAAATCGCTTGACATTCGCCATGAATTAATGATGCCCCCTTTGCGAGATAAGGAATGAAGCGAGCGTTCTACTCAAAACACACAGATTCTATTTCAGAGACGTTTATCAGCAAATGGAAAACAAAGCAGTAATAGAAATGGTCCAGCCCCAGAGCAGCACACTCTGGACCTTCAGAACTTGCTAAGGAGATCATGGCGTAAACACGCCAATGTTGGGTGGCCCTGCCTGTGGAAACGTCTCTCAGAGCTCTTGCAATGGATTGAGGGTTGTTCTTTTTTCAATCAGTTTTTTTTTACATTGGAAGAATGTTTTATTTTTTATTTTTTTTCCATTCAAAAATTTACACTTCCTCCCTTCCTCTCATTCCCCTCCTGCTCCTCCACTCACCCTCCTCCCTCCCTCCTTAAGAGAGGGCAGGGAACCCTGTGGGAAGTCCAAGGACCTCCCTGCTACATCCAGGCCTAGGAAGCTTTGCATCCAAATAGACTAGGGTCCCAAAAAGCCAGTACCTGCAGCAGAAACAAGTACCAGTGCCTTTATCAATGTCTTCTCAGTCAGCCCCCATTGTCAGCCACATTCAGAGAGTCTGGTTTGATCGCATGCTCATTCAGTACCGGTCCAGTTGGATTTGGTGAGCTCCCACTAAAACAGGCACACTGCCTCCGATGGTGGACCAATCCCTCGCGGTCCAGACTTCCTTGCTCATCTTCTCCCTTCTTCTGCTCTTCAACTGTACCTTGGGAGCCTCCCTTCAATCAGTTTTATATCTCAGAAACATGCTTTTTGAACCAAGTGAACAGTTTACTATCACTGGTGTGTCAGAAGACTCTGTCCCCAGTATCTTCACCCTTTGTGGCCCAAGAGGATAACTAAGATGTTTTTTCAGAAAGAAGGGAAACTGAGATTTCAGAAACTAGCAGAAACATTCTAGACCACCAGGGAGCCTGGCTTCACTGACACAATGCAGCAGGTAACAGGTCCAGAACAAAGTAGATCAGCAGGAAGAGCCTGCAACGAGAGATTCTGGAAGCATGGTGGGCTCTTCCCTTGGGAGGCTGAGGCAGGAGGATCATCATGAACACAAACCCAGCATGGGCTATAGGGTGAGACTCTCCCCCACCACACACACAATCAAAATGATGATTCTTACTGCTTTAAATCTAAGAGGTTGGGCTGGGAGAGAGTTCAGTAAAGTGCTTGCCATGCAGGGGTGGGCACCTGAGTGTGAACCACAGCACCCATGATAAAAACTGTGTATTTTGGAGGGCATCTCCCTGGGAAGAGGAAATGGAAGAGAGCTCTTGGGTGGACTTGGGGTGGTGGGGATGTGAACTTGAGGGGTTGGGTTAGGGGTAAATGGAGGGGGAGAGTAACAGAAGAGAATAGAAGAAATGAGAAAAGCCTATAGGTCCAGCAGCTGATGACAGATAATAAAAATATGGTGCATACACACAATGAAATCTTATGCAGCTGCAAAGACAAATGAAATTGTGATATTTGCAGGCTAATATGGAGTGAGGTCATCCTGACCCAAAGGACAAACACTGCATATTTCCTCTTGTATGTGGGTGTTAGCTTTAAGCTTTATAAATGTATGTTTCAATCAGAATAACCACAGAGATTAGGTAACTAATCAGAGACCAGGAGGGAAGTGGACATCTTCCAAGAAAGGGTAAATGGAGTATTGTTTAAAGAGAAATAAAGAGAAGAATAGGATAGAAGGATTGCATGGCAAGGGAAGGCATGGTGAGGCAGGGAATATGGGGCCTGGACAACCAACACTAAAACATTAGAGATCTTTGTTTATCTCTGTGTAGCCCTGGATGTCCTGGAACTTACTGTGAAGTCTGGGGCAGCCTACACAGGATCGCAGAGATCCTCCTACCTCTGCCTTCTTATTCCTGGGATTAAAAGTAAGCATTACCCCATCCAGCTCTAAAGACCTTTTGGAAAACCATGGAAGAGGAGAAAAGGGAAGGGGGAAATGGTACAATTATATTATAATCTCAAAAAATTAAATAAATGGTTTAGAAAATATATGGAAGCCTAATACTGTAGAAGAGTCCTGAAATTTATATGGAAGTGGTACAGACTCATGATCTTCAAACTGGGGAAGCAAAGACTGGAGAATTGCTGGACTTCTCTAGCTAGCCAGACTAGCCTACTTTGTGAGTTCCGGGTCAATGAGAGCTCCTGGGTTTTTTTGTTTGTTTGTTTCATTTGTTTTTTAAATGTCGACAATGCCTGAGAAATGATACCTGAAGTTGACCTCTGGTATCCTACACATATACAATATAGCTACATATACATAGCACATGCATGACAGCACATATATGCACATACACACAAAAATAAGTAAGCAAGCAAATAAATAAATAATAAAACCAAACTCAACACGTAAACCAGGACACATCTCAAGGGCAGAGGGGAATGAAGAGCTGTATCCTGGGAATGAGTCTCACCCAGACCTCAGATCTGAATGGATAGCCAGCTCGTGCATTCTGGAAACTGCCTTGAAGGGGACAGCAGGCCCAGGCAGTAATGAGCCAGTCTTTGAGCAGGGCTGATGGTCTAAAAGTCATGACCTGATCTAGTAGACATTATCTACTAAGTGAGAGAAAACTTAGCTCTCCCAGAAAGAGCAGAAACCAGACTCTGGACAGAAGCCAATTGTGAATAAAGACCATTGGGGACCAATCTTACCAGCATGACCCCTTGCACTCGGGTTCTGCTGTGTCAAGTAAGCTTAAACATCAAAATATTTCCTCAGAGCCATTCTTCATTTGTATGTCTTTAATTCAAGTTCTGGAGACGTAATAACAACCAATAGGAAAAGTCACCCCAAGTGTGTTGTTCCCATCAGGAAGTAACATGAGATCTGCCTGGGTCAGGAAGCCAACCAAGTACTTCCTGTCACCAGGTCGAACATCAAAACCATGATGTTCGATGTTTTAAAGACCTATGATCTTTAAGGATGCTTTTGTTTTAAAACAAGAACATTTGTTAAACAGTAAGCTGAGTCCTGGTTTATTCTGGGAAGAGAAGGTAGAGGGTGGCTGGATCTGATAAGGAAGTGCTTTGTAAATAGGAATCTGGGCAAGTCAGCAGCCAAGGAGAACATGGAAAGGAAGGGAGCCTGGGTGGCAGGGGTCTGGGATTGGGAACTGCAAAGAGTTTGAGGAGTAGGAATAAACAGAATGTCACCTGGTGCCTCTGGAACCCTGCGACTCAGAACTGCTCCTCAAGGCTTCTTCTTAATGATAGTGACTGGACTGGTCGGTTCTCAATTGTTAGGGCTCCTTACAGTCATTTTTGAGATGAGTCAACTGACGGGGGTAAGCTGGTCAAATGACTTCTTTACTAGGTCTGAACTTGTGCCAACTAGGCCCAACCCACATGGTGTTTTGCTCAGAACTCTTGGTCACAGGGGGACTCTAATACCAGGCTCAGCACCTCCAGACATCTTCCGCAAGACACACATTTGTATCTGCATGGACCCAAAGCATGGGCAACGAGGCCCAGAAAGCCAAGCGTATGAAGTCTCATGTTAATGTCATTTTCTTGGAAGTTCTGCTTGAAATCTCAATCCTACGGCTTACACTGAGCATCAGTGTCTCACGGAGACAATGACCATGATTCTATAGTTGCGAAGGTTGAGCAGGGAGTAGGCAGAAAGCTACTCACAGAAGGAGAGAAAGAAGCGGAGTTTGCCTGCGTCTAGCCAGCCTCGCTTTGGGAGGATCAACTCAACGGCATGTACACCTGGCTTAACCCAAGCCTGCTGAAAGGCAGCTGGGGAAGCTAACATTGCCAAGTTCAACACTGAATGCTGTGGGCATCATTATGCTAGGATGGGAAGCTCACCCCTCACTTGGAATCTGCTGTATATTTAACATTCCTCAAGAAGAAAAAGTTCAGCCCAGAGAGTCCAGAATTTTTATTAATTTCATTACGTATAAAGAAGTACAGGCAGTTATGAGCCTCCTGCTCAGGCATACACTTTACAGGTGTGTAATTAGTATAAAGGAATTTGAGGAGGCACAAGTTCAATTGGGTAGCTACCCCTATTACTGAAGGCATTTCCTTTCTCATTATAAGGTAAGTGAGGCTAGCTGACCTAAATTAAAACAAAAATCAACAGTGAATGAGCTGAATTGGGAGAGAAAATGTGACTTGTGGAGCCACACTCTATGGGGACTATGAATTCCTGGTGTGTTTGGGTCACTGGTGGACTGGCGTGGTAGTCTGACCAGTGGTCAATGTCTCTAGAGAGACAAGTGGCTCTTTCTACTTCTGATTTTGTTTCCCCAGGAGAGGTTCTACACTGGATTTTTATCTTTTTGTCTTAAACAAGTCATCCCCATGACTGTAACCTACCATTCTGGTGGTTTCACTCAACGTCTAACCATTGTGCATTTTGACAATAGAGAGATTTCAAAGAACAGTTCTTAAAAAAAATCAGGATGCCCCTTTTTTAAAAAAATAGTGTCTTTGGGTCTTCTTCTATAATTTAGGCTTGCTTCAAACTCGCAGCCCTCCTGTGTCCACCTCACAATTGTCTGGGTTGTTCGTGTGCACCACTATACCTAGCTTCTTCATTCATTTTTAAGAAAACAAAGCAACCATGCTTGCCAAAGAACTAGTATCCTTGAGCTGTTTATTTTATTGCTTTACTGATCATTTATGAGGCTATCCTTTGGAAGAAATGTAGGTAATTGATTTTTCTGTCTGAGAGCATTTCTGTAGTGTGTGTGTGTGTGAGCGCACACTTGTGTGTGTGCATACACGCACATGTGTAAGACTGTGTATCTGTCTTCAACAGGAAGCTGAAAGAGAAATAAATTGGTTCCTGTCACTTTAACTGGAGTGCTCTAGCTCACAGCATCTTGAAAGCCCCACACACGGCTGCAATCTCTGCTCTGAAGACAACCACATGTAGGACCCTCATGTTCACGGAATCCATCTACACCTTGATTCCACTTAGTAGCATGAAGAAATTGAGGGTATCAGTGGATGTTAAGGACACTTACCTGAAGTCAAAGATAGGGAAGGATTTAGAATGCCAAGTAGACCAGCCTGGAGCAGCTGAGGCTGCAAGAGTAGCCTTGGACCCTTGACTTCACTCCTTATCTTTGACTGGTACGTAGCCAACAGTACCTAGTACCTGGCTTGGTCTGCTTGGAATGCCATTCTTACCAAAGATGACCTTGAGCCCCACCCTTGTGTTGCCCTTTGGTACCCAAGGTATCTTTGGTACTTGTCCACCCAGGAGAGAACAGTAGCCTGACCTATCACACCATTATACAGAGAAGACCTGTGAGCATCACAGTGCCTTCCATAGGGGTTTGCCTGAGAAACTAAAATCAAGTTTACTTATAAAAGTTCTAAATTACTGCTGTTAGTCCAATTAACTTCTCAGAGACATATGCATAGGTAACAGGAGAGCCAGCAGCTGTCTAATGAATAGAGCCGAGAACCTCATGCCTGAAGGCTCTGTAGTTTATACTTGACTTTCTCACTCACCCACCTGCTGTTGGCAGAGGTCACCTTAATTCTTGGCCTCTAAGCCCGTTAGCCTCTGGGTATTGATTACCTTGGATTTGACTTCCATGAGCTCTTGATGCACCAGATATTGTAGTTCTGTGTAAGGTGTTCTTGTTCTAACCCAGGACAAATATATGCATAGAGGTGGGTGTGGTCGTGATCCTTTAACTTCCTTTCAAAGGGCAATGCCAGGACCCAAGGCTAACCTAGGACCGAAATGATACCAAACTCAGGGAAGTGGTGTGGTGCCCCCTAGGAATTTCCCTAGCTGACCTCAGACTCATTCACTCTGAAGACTTCCAGGGCGCTCTGGACCAGGGCAGCGTTAATGTTTCTCCTTTCCTCTTTAAGACTAAGGTTTCAGAGATGCCATCACTGCCTTGTGCTCATACACATTTGTGTGTCTGCATGGATATGTGCATGTGTGTTCACGTGTGCTTTGTATGTTCTTGGTGCATGTGTGTGCTATCCTGTTTCTTGTCCTTTCCTCACATTTCATAGTTGTTATGTCCACCTTTCTCCAAGAATACAGACACTTAATGAAACTGGCCCAGCAGAGCATTGTCACGCTCAACTCATCCATCTTGCTCTCAACATACCTTAACTTCCCTGGGACCTACTAAGGTCATCCAGTAGCCATTACCCCTTATTTGCACATTCACAGTTCTACTAGTGACTCTCCTGAAGTCATATCCATATGACCTGGGCCACATTCGTGGGGGCACAGACAGAAACACCCGTGACTTGCTTCATGAGTGGTTTAAGTTCTGCCGTGCACTCTTCAGCTCTCCAGTTGTCTGAACATAAAGGTTCTCCACCCGTGGACTCAGATAGGAAGAGGTTGCTAGAGCTTTGGTTATTCCATGTCACCACAGTGTCCTGCCACTATTTAAAGTCATTTCACGGGTCGCTCTGTAGCTATTCCAATAATAATAATAATAATAATAATAATAATAATAATAATAATAATAATAATAATAATAATAATAATA
>JABTXL010007601.1:5912249-5939661 GCA_025134845.1 Neodon shergylaensis | reverse complement strand
TAATAATAATAATAATAATAATAATAATAATAATAATAATAATAATACTTCACATGTCAGAGACAGAAAGTCAGACCTGGAGCAACAGGATCACCACATGACCTAGATATGAGAGAGGATGTTCGTCATAGGTAAACAGGTGACAAGATGAAGGCATCATGAGAAAAACAGAAAATTTCCCTGTGTTAGACTCTGGCATTGTCTCCATGAAGCAAGGATGTCCTAACTCAGGGACTTTGAGGGAATGCTTGTTTAGGCGCTCGGATCAGAGTGGGGAGGAAGCTTATTCTCTGGCTATTGAACAAGAGCACTGCATAGCACTCCTTCCACAGCAAAAATGCAGCCTGTCTAATCCTTCATACACCACATAAATATACAATACTGTGTGCCTCTGCATGTGTGCCGGGGTGGCAGGGCAGAGGTCAGTGTCTGGAGCTTCCTCAGCTGCTACTCACCTTAGCTTTTGAAACACTCTGTCACCGAACCTGGAGCTCACAGATCATCCAGACTAGCTGACCAGAGAGCCCCAGCAATCCTCCTGTCTCAGCTCCTCAGTATATGGAATACAAGGAAGAGTTGCTGTTCTTGACTTCTGTGTATATGTGTGTATATGTGTATGTGTGTGTATGGTATGTGTGTATATGGGTATGTGTGTGTATGTGCAAGTGTGTGTGTGCATGTGTGTGTATATGTGTGTATGTGTGTGCGTGCACTTTACTGAGCCATCTTCCTAGCCCCTAGAATAACTTTTATTTGTATATTTTAAAAAAATTTTCAAAGAAATGGGTTATACTTTTTAATCATCAAGGTTTTAAGAGGCGTGGTCTCTTTCCTAAGTTTGTGACCTGATGTCATGCAGGAGATTGTGACCTCATGAGGAGCAGGCTGGAGAAGTGGCCCCGTGTGCAGAGCACTCGCTGTGCAAGCATAGGGCAACAATCCAAATCCCCAGCAACCCTGTAAATCCTGTACAGGAAGACACATTTGCAAACCCTATTCTGGGGAATCTGAAAAAAGGGGGATTCTGGGAGCTCACAACTGAGCCCATCAGAGATGCGGTCTCAAAAAATGAGAGGGTGAACAACAGAAGACAGCTGACATTGACCTCTGACCTCTATACATGCACTCATGTGTGTGCACATACACATGCCCTCCACACACAATTGGGACCGTCTTCTGGGCTACATACAAACTCCCCAGTCACACGCAGATACACACACACACACACACCTTGCCTTTAATACCCCAGGGAGACCACAATTTGAAAATCTCCTTCTTGTGAGTTAAGGGGTTCTTCCCACTAAAGTGCAGGAATCTAAGCAGGTGACATATTAAGTTCTTATCAGAAATTAACAGCTCACGGGAATTAGTTCGTCTGCCCCAGTTGGCCATACCTCCCCTTCAACCCAGGGAGCACAGACCTGTGAAAGCAGGGGTGGACCAGCCTCTTTCCATGCAATGCTTTGCCCAAATACACGTCATAAATATCTACCAGAGGCAACACAGAACAAGTGGCAGAGCAAATGGACGACCTAACACGGAATAATACGACAGAAAGATCCGGTCTGTGACTTGTCCTGCAGAGGAGGAGGAATGATGAGTGCAGTTCTTTATGATGACCCATAGTGAAAGTGCTCTTCAGTCCACAGGGCAGAAATGGAAGGCCGAGCGGTCCATCAACCTTCTGCACTGATCCCAAGCAGAGTAGCCGGAGGAGCTGGAGCCCTTCCAGGAAGATACTGTGGATGGAGTCTGTTCCGAGAGCAGAGGGCAGGGTGTGCTGGGTGCACAGCCAGGGAGGAGTGACTCTCTAAAGGAGCTGATGCTCCTTAATTCCATCTTATATCAGGAACAGCCAAGAAGGGGGAATCTCACTATAAATACCAAACCTTTGACCTGGAGGTGGTGAAAAACATGCTTCCCTCACAGAGGTGACATGTAAGTCATTCAGGCACTCGTGTTTGTCCTTTTAGTTTTGACTCCTGGCTGTACACCTGCTATAAGAGGTTGGGGTCACATCAGGTGTTTCCAGGTTTTTGGCCTCTCATCTGAAGATCTGAAAATAAGGCTCACACTGCTCCTCGAAAGGAGGAAGATAATGTTTTGGGAGCAAAGCAGCAGTAGAGATTAAAGAGATATACACTGACAAGATTGACAGCGGGTTGCATAGGTGAGGGTAATCAGGGGCCCTGAACTACAGCCTGGGGTCTTTTAACTGGGTTATGAGTGAAGGAGTGACTGTTTCCAAAGGCAGAATGGGGGGTAGTCCTCTATTCTGAGTGACAGATAAACTTACACGATCGGTTCCTCTACTGCTCGTTTCCTTTTCACAATGCATCTGCACACCTATATGCACACTCAGTTATGCATACACATAAGAAGGTAAATAGGGAATTTCCCTAAAAGGTTGAGAGTGGGCTCAGTTTCACACAGGTACCCCTAAATAGCTCAGGTTGGATTATGCCCCTAAATAGCTCAGGTTGGATTGGCCTTCACACCCAGATATGGTGAAACCATACTAGAATAGAAACTGTCAAACTTTGATCATTATGGGGAACCTTCTACAGAGATTGGTGAGTGTGTAGCCCAGTGCAGATGAGAGGTTGAGGGGGATCTTAGGTTGCATTGTTTGTAGAGGGGTAAGTGTGTGTATTGTATGTTCAGGTGAAGGAGAAGGGTATGTGTGCGTAGCGTGTGCAGGTGAAGGAGAAGAGTGTGTGCGTTGTATGTTCAGGTGAAGAAGGGTGTGCGTGTGAATGGCCCAGAACCAAATGGCTCCCTAGAGCACTAAACTACCCCTGTACCGGCAGTCTTACATCTGCATGACCTTAGAATCAGCTCAGTGACAGCCACAGACGACAGCTAGGGGCTGTCCAGAGGACATCACCTCCTTGCCAGGGACTTCTCTGTGGACCAACTCCACATAGAAGATAATAGCACACAGGCAGTCTTCCTGGAGTCTGAGCAAAATTCTCTTCAAACAAACATGAGAGTTCCTAGCTTAGAAGTTACCCTCAAAATACATGTGTGAGCCAAACCCAAGGCCCGGGGCCCAAGGCAAGCATATGCTGGGATGGCAAGGGGCCCTCACCCAGGTGGCTGCCTGGGGGAGAGTTGCTCGTGATAGAGAGAGATGACCCTGCCCAGCAGCTGAGAAGCCCCGGTGGGCAGCCTGCCCTTTAGGATACCAGATATCCAAGGAGGCATTCTGACTCAGGGGTGGTCCAATTTCAACCCATGTAAACACTCAGATTCTGTTTCTGCTTTTGTTTTTCCCTATTAAATCTCTTTTCTCCTTTCTTTAAAGGACCACTCCTGCTGCTGTCTGTGGGTCTGTAACCAGAAGCCCGTTTACTATGGGTTTTCCTTTGGTTGGCCAGAGGGCCCTTATACACGTCACAGGTGTGGCCTCCAGTGGGAAGGACGAAGCTGCCGTGTAAACAGGGAGCAAAGGAAGAAGGCATGTTTCTTACCACACAGAAGCCACTTCGCTTGGTGTTCACTTCCCCCTTCTCTTCATTATCAGGGTTTGAGTCTTGAGTCTTGCTCATGCTTAGGTGAAGGCTCTACCACTGCACTACACCCCATCCATATTCAACTTTGTGTTTTGAGGAACACTCTCCTAAGCTTCCCAGGCTGGCCCTGGAATCTAGCGTATAATCCAGGCAGACCTTGAACCTGCCATCATTCTTCCTCAACTTCCCAAGCTATAATGACAGGCCAACACCACCCAGCCTGGTGACCTTCTTATTTAAAAGGAAGTCATTTTGCAGGGAGGCTGAGTTCTAACTTGTCCTTGTCACCAAAAGTCCCAATGGTTTCCCAGGATGAGTGAACCCCCAGTAATATTGTACGTAGTTGGGTATTTTAAGACATCCTGGTCCAATATCTACAATTCACACTCTATGTGGACCCAATGTGGACTCCAACAAACTCCTGTCCCCTCAGTCATGGTGTCACTTGCCAGTCCTAAGGAACACTCACAGTTCTTTCTGTGTGAGTAGCGCAGAGTCTACATGAGCCAGTCTAAGAGGGGAAGGTGTAAAAGGGGAAAGCTTCTTGCTTACTGAGCCCGCACTGGAGATTATATGAACCCCAGAAACACCCACTCAATCCTAAGGTAGAAAAATGGAAAAGGCACCTTGGAAACATGTGTGTGTGTCCGTGTAAGCACTCCTATGGGCAAGAACTAAGAATGCTGACATTCCCTGTTCACTAAATCCAGAGCCCCTGTGCCATCCTTACCAGTTTCTGAACCTGAAATTTCATAGAAGGTAAATCATTGTGGACAGGCAGTTTACCCCCTTTTCCTCCTCCTCCCTCCCTCTTTTTTCTCCCCTCCCCCCTCCTTCTCCTTCCTCCTCCTCCTCCTCCTCCTTCTTCCTCTCTCTCTCTCTCTCTCTCTCTCTGGTGTTTTTGGATGTGTGAGGACACATCTGTGTGAACATGGCTACACATCCGTGGAGCAGGAGTGTATGTGTGCACACATGGACCTGCATCTAGAGGTAAGAGGGCCTCCTTGGGTTCTCTTTCTCAGGCACCATGAACCTCGTTTTTAGGCCAGGTCTTGCACCGGCCCTAACTCACCAAGTAGCTATGCTGGCTGACCAGCAAGCCCAGGACTCCTCTTGTCCCTGACTTCTCAGTGCTGAGATTATAAACACACAACCCACAGGAAGTGGCTGCATCTTTAATTGATTTTTTTTAATTTAAACTTAAGCACTGTGAAAGGCCTTGGAACAAATTTCTGCAAACCAATTCTGTTTTGTGTAAATAGACTTGTTTGATAAAAAATATTTAGCTTGTAAATATACTCATTCGTTGTTTTTAAAAACAATTCTGCTAGCTATCACCAGGGCTCAAGACAATCAAAAGAAAATGAGCCAAGTATATGCTCAACTATGTTCATAGCAGCATTGTTTGTAATAGCCAGAACCTGGAAACAACCTAGATGCCCTTCAGTGGAAGAATGGATGAAGAAAGTATGGAATATATACATATTAGAGTACTACTCAGCAGTAAAAAACAATGACTTCTTGAATTTTGCATACAATTGGATGGAAATAGAAAACACTATCCTGAGTGAGGTAAGCCAGACCCAAAAAGAGGAACATGGGATGTACTCACTCATATTTGGTTTCTAGCCATAAATAAAGGACATTGAGCCTATAATTCGTGATCCTAGAGAAGCTAAATAAGAAGGTGAACCCAAAGAAAAACATATAGGCATCCTCCTGAATATTAACCTTCATCAGGCGATGAAAGGAGACAGAGACAGAGACCCACATTGGAGCACCAGACAGAAATCTCAAGGTCCAAATCAGGAGCAGAAGGAGAGAGAGCACGAGCAAGGAACTCAGGACCACGAGGGGTGCACCCACACACTGAGAGAATGGGGATGTTCTATTGGGAACTCACCAAGGCCAGCTGGCCTGGGTCTGAAAAAGCCTGGGATAAAACCGGACTCGCTGAACATAGCGGACAATGAGGACTACTGAGAACACAAGAACAATGGCAATGGGTTTTTGATCCTACTGCACGTACTGGCTTTGTGGGAGCCTAGGCAGTTTGGATGCTCACCTTACTAGACCTGGATGGAGGTGGGTGGTCCTTGGACTTCCCACAGGGCAGGGACCCTGATTGATCTTTGGGCTGACGAGGGAGGGGGACTTGTTTGGGGGAGGGGGAGGGAAATGGGAGGCAGTGGCAGGGAAGAGACAGAAATCTTCAATAAATAAATGAATTAATTAAAAAAATAAAAAAAGAAAATGAGCCACTTTGTTCATTGTCTAATGCAGAGTGACCAGTCTTGAAACGATATCGTGAACATAGACGCAGCATGCGATATGTGTGTGTGTATAACACACACATATTTATACGTATGCATACACACATACATATATAAAAATAATCAAAGAAAAAGAGGTTATCAACTTGAAGATAGGGGTCATGAGAGGGTTCAAAGGAGGGAAGCTGGGAGCAGCCAGAGGCTAGCAAGCGAAGGATAAAGTATAAAAACATATTTTAAAAAAGAAAGTTTGAATGTTCCTGCTGTGCATTCTAGCTGTGAGGCTTAAACTTTGGTCCTCATACCCATGTGCTTAACGCTTTAATGACCGAGTCATTCCTCCTATCCACCTCCTTTCTTCTGAAGGGTGGTCAATGTATATATATATATAGAATGTGGTTTAGCTGTGAAATTTATGGAAGATAAGTTTAAGAGTATTTATAATTTTTAAATACAGTTTATAGATTTAAATCATGACCAAAGTCCGTGTTGGGCCTAAGCCAAGCTCGGGCGATGGGAGACATCCAAAGAGAAAGGAAATCTAAACACCTTAATATTGTTTCTATCTCTTTAGCTGTGAGCCTAATCTACGAAAGCAACAAAGATTTTAATTACACACTTCATAAAATGGCTTAATCTGGCACATTGTTTAAGCAAGAATAGTACAATATTTACAGGCTAAACAACATAGCAACGACAACAAAATTCGTAAGACATAGCACGAGCAGAAAGAGGATTCGGTGAAAATTTAATCACCCTAGGGCATGGGGAATTAGAAGACGCTCATCGCAGAGACAGAGAATAAAAGAGAACGAAGTAGGTTTTGGCACGTCTGTCTCTCTGATACCAAACTCAGTCTTCCTATCTGTGAAATGGAGATCCTGCAGCACACTGTACAAGTTCGATCTTGAGGGGGCACAGTCTATGTTGGGGCAGGCTTCCATAGCCCTTCTTGTCCAGGTGCGAGGAATCTGTGAGGAGGAGGGGCAGTCCCTTGTGTCTGGGCTGCAGGCTGTTCGGAGCAGGAAGGTGGTGGGAAATCCTGTCTGCTACAGAGCATGCGTCATTGCAGTAAGTCCTGAGAGCGGATGCGAGCCCATCATTTGGTAGGGCCACATTAGCCAGCGATGTTAGAGGATCAGAGTGGTCACTATCCATATAAGAAGGAAAGAATATCTTGTTAAATAAGCAACATTTCAATCACGTAAAAATCTGTTTTAGTATGGCATAGACTTCCACACTGCGTCTTAAAAGAATCCCTCCGTTCCGATGCCCGGTCCCTGCAAGGAACCTCTCTTGGGGGACCTTGCTGCCTGACTCTACCCCGTGACCTGCTGCGCCCGCCCAGCCTGCACCCAGCTAGCTCTCTAACCACCTGGTAATTGCAGCCATTTAATAGTGGTGATTCATCCACCTGGCTCTCCTGGCTGGAGCCTTAATTAGACAGTTCCTGCTGCTGTGGGCCCTACTTCGGGCCGGTCTACACCTCTGTTAAGTGATGCCAGCGATAAACATGTTTAAATAGAGTCACTGCTCTTGGGTTCACTGAGCAGGGACACGTTTTATTTTTGTTAGGACAGAAAATGGCGTTAAATTGGTTTATTTATATGAGGCTGTGGACACATGGAATAGACTCTTTGGGCTGGGTCTGTTGCAGGTAACTTAATGGATGTGGGGACTTTCTGGTCTAAGCTGGGCAGTATGTCCTGAAAAGTGGTTTTTTTTTTGTCATTTTCTTAGTTTTTCTTTTAATTAATTAATTAATTTGAAAATTCCAAGGACTCCTGTTTTAAAAGGGAAAAGGGTGGTGTTATGGCATTCCTATAATGCCAGCTCTTCCGATGCTGGGGGCAGCGGATCACCATGAGCTGGGGCACGCTGGAGTCCGTAGTGAGTTCCAGACCCATCTTAAATAAACCAGAAATAAGAAAGAGGGAGGAGGGAAGGAAAGAAGGGAGAAAGAAAAACAAGAAGGATCCAGGGAAAGAAGGAAAGAAATAAAGAAAAAAAGCGAGCCAACATGATAGAATAAATGACCGCAATCCTTTGTCCTACTTGATCCAAACTCTCGCAGGGGTCTCCACAGAAACATACTTAATAAGGGACTGTGGTGTAAACCCCACAGCCAATTTCAAAGACAGACTAATATGAGAACCATCGGATTGGACGGTCAGCTTGCGAGACACGGAGCTCTGAAAACCGCATGGTGTTCAGGTGGCTGAAAACTACCCATCTCTTCAGAGGAGATCACCTCATGATGTGGACTGGCCAACAGAGTGTGCGGGTACAAAGATCTACTCTCCCTTCATGGGGAGGTGCTCACTGGCATCCAAAAGCAACTGCAGTCTTCCTGGGTGTGGCTGGAAGCAGGCTCCTCTGTCCCAGGCCCCAATGCTAGCTCCTTTTTCCTGTCACTCACCTCCTTGTCTATGTGTTATTTTGTTATTTACCACAAAGGCCAAGAGCAGAGGGGAAGGCTAATTTAGATACTAAAATCAAATACTCTTCCAGACTGGACAGCTTACTGTGCACTTGCAAACAGCCCCTAGAATGTCATTCCATTGTCGACGGATTAAAAACATTGAATGCCGCCGTGACCTTTCCATAGAGGAGGCAAGTTTAACCCGAAGCAAGATTTATATTGAGACTGGCCTGTCTCTTACTTTAGAGCTCCCTACTCCAGCAAAATGTAGAATTATTTTTTTCTTCTTGATTTTTTGTGGTTCCCAAATTAATTACACTGGGGTAATTTAGAATTGCATATTCTGACTCCGAATTATGTTGGGGGAAGCTAGGAATGCTTGCTTCTGTGTTCTCATTCCACACTGAACCATTTAAGACACAGCATGCCCCGAACCAATAATGTAGCAGGGGTTTGTGTTCAATGAAGCGAGCAGAGCAGGATGTCATAGCAAGTTAATATTTAAAATATAGGCAGCGAGCTCACCCTGGGCTTCATGCTGAAATACAGGCTCGTCAGCAAGTCCCAGAGATTCCAGGCTTCCCAAGTTTGTAGCGGGAGGCTGCTGCATTGCTCAGTTTTCCAAACCCTGAGCACAGAGTTGGGCTACAGTAGAATTACCAGAATGGGAAAAAAAAAAGATAATTTCCAAAAGGATACAGAAAGTTTAAAAAAAAAAAGAAGGAAGGAAAAGAAAATAGCAACCAAATCAAGCACAAAACTCACAAAAGCTCCCCAAACAATGGTGCTCTGTGTGACGGGAGCTCTCCCCTAACAGCCTCGAGTGTTTAACATATTGAAACGGTTCATCTTCCTTCAATGGACTTTAATAAGTCTGCCAGGTAAGAAGATGCGCGCCATGCTTCTTCATGTTGTCTCGCCCCCTCAACATATCTGTACTGATGGGCTCATCTAGCTAACTTTACGGCCGCAGTGTGCGGGGCCCAGAGAGCTCCGTTATTACCGTCATCAATAACCCGTCCCCAGCTCCCCTCCATTCCTCATGCCTTCCCGGTGCCCTTCCCCAACTAATAAGGGCGCTTTGCCACGATCGCTGATCAATACATTCGGGCACCTGTTCCCTTCAGTCACCTCACCTTGCTAAAGCACGAGACAAAGGAACAAATATGATTTTGACTAGATCTTGTGGAGGAACAGGAGATCCGATCTGCAAAGTGTCCCTTTGGGGCCAATTTACAGATAACCAATTTTTACCACTGGGATCCATCTCTGCTTTGCTCCCCAGACGTGCTGCCTGGGAATAGAAACAGGCCTCTCTGGGTATCACGCTATCCAAGCTACCAAAATCATTCCATTTTAATGCGTAGATCTCCAATGAATAAGCTGCAAGATAATTGTAAACACTTCCTCTGTGCACGTGGACCCCAAATACTAATCTCTGTGTCTCCAACTGGCTCTTTCACTGTTTTTTTTTTGTGTTAGGATAATAAAGGTTTTGATTTTGTATTTATTTTTGACTCCTGGATTTTAAATCCATTGGGAGCTAAAGTATTACAGGCAGTATGGCAAGCATTTCTGCTGAGTCGGAGGACCCTCTCCCCTGCCAGTACATGGGTCAAACCGAAGAACTCTCTAAAGGTTACCAGTACAAACCAGACTGATAATGCACGTGAGAAACGTGCCAGCCTCAATTTTAAGAGTAAGAAGAAAAACACTGGCCGTGATACTTCCAAAGGGAAATGCCACAAGCAAAACACTGGCATTCCTTCACAAAACCAACATGTAAGAAGAAGGAACAGTGAAACTGTCTTTTAGTACTCGTTGGGACAAAGCTGAATAACCAGTTGAGATTCCCTCCAAAATCCAGAGCCAAGGCAGAGATGCTGCACACTGCACGGTGTCATTGCTGTGGTGTCTCACCATATAGATGAGGCTGTAACACACACACACGCGCGCACGCACACACACACACACACACACGTAACTATATAGATGAGGCATGACATAGCCTGAGCATCATATACCTCCTGCTTTTTGGCACCGTGTGCAGATCCAATTATAAACTAATAATTACAACAGTTATGGTATCAAATAGAAAACCATTCATCGAAATAAAGAATGTGCAAAGTAGAGATATAACCACTTTTTAGATTACTTTAAAAACTGTGTGCCGTAGATCCTTTGTCCCAACAAACTTCAACTGTACTTCCAGGAAGCGTAAGAAAACGAAGAAAGACAATTTCTAGGCTAAGTCTTTTTTCTGTAGGTTTGCGATTTGTGCGAGCTCTTTAAAGTACCAGCTTTGCTGAGTGCTCAGTATTTTATTAAGTCAAATTTTATGTTTAACTATTTTTTTTTCAGAGAAATCTTTTGAGTGCAATAAGAATAACTCCAGTGTCCTGGTCACATCTGCATAAAATTACAAGGAAACAGGAGAATCGACTCTGACCACTGTGTGGTCTCAAGATACGGAGACCTTAAAGACAGTGGTGTTAACAAACCATACTGCGTCTATGGACTCTGTGCTTGCACGCCCACCCTCAGGCTTAGCTTACATGATCACAACTAAAAACCACACTTGTTTCCAGAAATCCAAGAAACTCTTCAAACTGCAGCTGCGGTGGTGAATATTTCAGAGTTGCCATGGAAAAGGGAAGAGCCGAGAATTTTTTTTTTTTAAAGGAGCTGTTTAAGCCACACGGACTAATCTCGCATCGTCAACACACAGTGGAATCCTCTCCCTGCTCTGTGTCGTTCTTCATAACTGA
Organism: Neodon shergylaensis; assembly: GCA_025134845.1. Taxonomy (NCBI): domain Eukaryota; kingdom Metazoa; phylum Chordata; class Mammalia; order Rodentia; family Cricetidae; genus Neodon; species Neodon shergylaensis. The sequence goes on along the minus strand of JABTXL010007601.1, from coordinate 5,928,683 downwards.
GGAATCCAGACAGATCTCCCAGTCAGCAGCTGAAGGGAGGAGGACCAGGGTCCCCGTGTGTAGGCAGAGCCTCAGCAACAGTAAGAAATACACAGGAGAAACCCCAGACTAGAGCTTTGATCCTAGGCCAGAATGTGAAATTCACAATTAAAATTTTGATTCGCTTTATAAAATATTGCAAATTAAGTGTGGAATTTTTATATCCTCACTCTGTAGAATAAAGTAACTTTAAATATTAACACCTTAGTTGAAAAAACATCTCAGTGAAAGTAAAGATCTGGAAAACAATCAAATATTAATTTAGCATAAAATATGGGATATATTAAAGTGTAGCATTTGCTTTTCCTCACAGGGTATTTTTTATTTGTCTGTGTTTCTTAATTTTAGATAAGCCTAATTTATGGGTTTATTCACTATATTTGGGATTTAAGTGTGTGCTTTGACGCATATCCCTCGTGTATTAACAAAAGTTAACAGGGAATTCCAGCCCTAAAATTAACCATAAATAATAGCTGTAGGCACACTTCTCCCTGCTTAGTGCCTGCCTGGAGTTCAACAATGCCAGTGTCTTCCCACAGAGAATTGTCCTCCCCGATGGAATGTCATAAAATCCTGTCTTCTAGCTGTCTCAGGGTCAGGCCGGGGTCAGGATTTCCCCATTGTTTTTTATAGGGGGAAACCGACCCAGTGCAGAGTTCTTCTGGACGGAAAGGAAGGAGCCTCAGAATCAAAGTGTCCCCTCCCTGCCTAAGGGCACAGTGGACGTGTTCTTAATACTTCGCGGAAAGCAGCACACATATTCAAGGTGTGCCAAGTGTGCATACACAGCTCACGTGCATCACCCTACAGCCAAGTCCAGCTAATGTCTTAAGAGCAAAACCGAGTGAGTGAACCAAGCGGGAAAGAGTGTAACACCGTAAGATGAGGAATATCAGCCACGAAGTGCTGGAGCGGCAACGGGCAATGCATGTGTTTACATGAAACATCTTCCTGACTGGGTTAGGGTGGCTGATAATTGTCCACACCCAGGAGTCTAACATGGAAGATGAACGTGTGTTCTGCCAGCTGTCAGCAGAACCCCGTATGCCCATAAGAAAATTGACATGGATAATTACTTTGATCTTCTGTAGCATTACCTGTGCAAGCAGAATTCAGTAACTTCTTGCGAATATCTTTAAGATGATCTAAAGGAATCGGTGAATTAATTAAGAGAGCTCTTCCCCCCACCCCTTTTGGGAAAGTTCTCATACACGGATAGTAAATCAGACTTTGAGGTGAATTTAAAAAAAAAAACATTCTAAACAAAAGCCTTCATCAGTTCTGTGGCATGTAGGTGACAGGCCGTTTCTGAGGAGTGGCAGATTTGTTTGTTAGAGCACACTGGATAATCTCAGAAAGAAAAAAAAAACATAAAAGGGACACCGGCCACAGCTGCTCCTGAAAGGGAGCTTGTCTGTCTGCTTCCTGAGCCCAGGCTGGATGCAGGGATCACATCATATGCTAAGAAACACGGAAGAGATTTCAGGGTTGATTTTATTTCCACTCAATCATTAAAACTATAATAACTCACTCTTCAAGAGGACACGCCATAAAAATTCTCCCACCCGACTCTGCCGGCTTTCTGCCGTCATTCTTCCTTCCGGACCATGGCCATCCTTTTCCTTTCTTTAACCATGCTCCAAAATAGTTCTGATTGACTGCAGTGACACCTACTGCTGGCAAAATTGTTCTACCTGGGCTCTGAGGCACAGCCGGAGGAACCTCACTGGGAATCTGAAGACAGACGGAGCGTGGTTCCATGAGGTAATCTCCCCTGAACATCAGAGCTCATTCCTGGGCTAGCTCTGACCAGGAGGCCAGCACAGGGCACCACGGTCGGTCCCTGGGTTCCTCTCTCTGCTATAAGACAGCCAGCAGCTCTTGAGTAGGCAGCTGAGAAAACTGCCTCTTTCCACAGTTACCCTTTGCTCCACAGGCATCCTGGAACCGGGTGCTCATGCAGTATAAACTATCACCTGATTAAGAAAATTATTTTCCAACTGCCTCCACATTCTGCATAGAGCTGTGCTTTTTTTCCTTTAACAAAGTGATGCTATTTTTATCTTGGAGCACCTGTGACCCATTCCCATTATGGAGACAATATTGTTTTAAATCCTGACCTTCATTACATTCTCAGCCTTAAGAAACGCCAGCGTATGTTTACATGTGAGCCCCTGGTTTGAGAGATGCTCATTCGCATTTAGCCCTTGCCCATGGGTAAGGACATGTCTGCAGCCAGCTTTTCTCTTGTGTGCATTCGTGCAGCATCAAAAGCAACAACAACCTAAGACCTTACATGGCTGGAATAGTTTAGGGATGACACTGTAAACTTTTGCAATGTAAAGCGCCACAAGGACTCGATTGCATTCTCTGTGAAGGCCGCAGCATCTCCACTCACCTCCTAGGCTGCTAGTTGGTTCCAATTCCATGAACTACTGAACAATAATGCAACATTAAGGGAGAAGAATTCTTTCTGTGTATTGCGTGTCTTAAAGAAAGCCCTTTCTTTAAAGCCACGTGTGATAGCTGCAATGTAATGAACAGTGGTCTCTTTCTCCTTTTTGATTTTGAAAAGAAAAATCAGAATACAGAGAGGTCCCTGTCCAACTGGCTTTCTGGTGTCTGATTTGTAAGCTTGCACACATACAAATGTGTGTGTTTTATATGTGTAGCATACACGAGGCATGTATAAATCTAAGATATATAAAACAAGAGCACTAAACACAATTTAAACAAGTAATAAGGACTTCATTTTCCTCACACAGCAAATACAATTGCAGCCATGACGATGCTCATCAGCCTGTCTGGAATAATATGACTTAGTTTTGAATTGCTGTCCTTAAAAATCTGACAATAGGCACAAATGCACCACGCCCATTAACACAATCACAAAAGTTGAAGCCAGAGAAGTTGTTCTGAAGAACCAATTACTGTTTGTCACTCTATAGTGCCACCACATGGAGTGACATTTGAATATAATTCAGCCGTTTCCTACTCAGGGAACATCTTTGAGGAACACTAGGGACAGCCTCAGAAGGCAGCAAAGAGGGGACAGCCAGTCTTCTCCCTGGCGTGGGAAGTCCAAAAACATTGTCTCATGAAAACCGAGATGTCCCGTTGCTCGGAACACAAATGCACTGTAGTAAACACAAAGCCACCGCTGCTCCGTTCCATCAATAAAAAAGGAGCCATTTGGTAAAAGGATTCATTACACATTTTCTATTTAAATCAGTTTATAAGAACCAGATGTTAAGCTTCCCTTGATAGGAAAGAAGGAATTATAAATGAATTAAACCGATTTTTTCCAGTCAATCTTACTGTCCCCTCGTTCTCAATGCACCCGAGTCTCTTAATAGTCACCTGGATGCGCCCTTCTCTTCTACCATTAAGGCCGACGCTTTTGTCAGCTGTTCTCTGAGACATCAGGCAGAAAATTAGGAAGTCCCATCAAATCAAAAGCCTGTGTTTTCTTTTTTAACATAAACACGCACGGGTCCCAAATCACATCAACTAGAGAATTTCAGGATCAAAATCACTCCATAAGAAGAACATCTATAAAAATTTCAGCCTAGGCTTAAGTTCTATGCTCTAATAAAGCATCTGTGATTTCAGATTTTCAGGACCCCTCGTCAATTGGTTGTAAAGCATAAATTACGATTCCATCAAGTTGGAGAGGGAGAGCTAGTTTCTGCTCTTGTGAAGAGGGCGCTACACAGTTGCGAGGATGGTTAGCCCCCAAGCCAGCCGGGAAACATATTTCATGTTCTCCCCCAGGGCCCTGCACCCTACATGGTTTGCCACCTGCAAGCAGCTTGCCCTGGTAATTGTCTATAAAGGAGCTTTAATTAAATGCTGGACCTGGATGGTCTCACCAGAAGCTTCTGTACTCAAACACTTTTAAAGAGTAGGGCTTACAGTAAGTGGCACCGGATGGGGCAGGAAAGGGTGGGGTGGAGCTGCTGTCCCCTGCAAGGGCCCATTGACGACCCTAACGACCTTACCTCCCTTACCTAACTTCAACACTATTTTTTCCTTAGACTGCATTAATGAATCCAATAAATAAAGCATTGTATCACCCACTTGGAATGGACATTAATTTTAGAACAAAACATTAATCAATTTAAATTTATGTACTAATGTAGACACAATCAATTTCAACTTCTTATGACAATTAGCAAGGCTTTCGCTACATCTCTAAAACACACTGACCCATCAATTACGGTTTGCATCAAAGTAATGCTAATGACATCACCTCAGTCCTTGGGCCGTCAGCAGCCCACCCGATTGGTCAACTTGAATGCAGCAAATCAATTAATATAAATTATACATGCATGGAAAGATGGGTTAATATCATAAGTTAATTTAATTAATTGTGTTTGATTAAATGAGGTGCTTTCATTAGCCCACTTAGCCACGAACCATATATACATCATCATAATCTTTTTACAAGCTCAGCCACCCAGGCGCAGACCTGACATCCAGAGCATATTCAAATCGCCAGCCTCAGCCATGCAAACCTCCCTGCATAATTAACAGCTAAACGAGCTGCAGTCACTTAAGCTGAAAAGAAAACTGTTCCCATCAACCTCTCTGATACTGTTTAAATTGAAGATGTCATGGGTAAAACAAAGGTGAACAGACGATGGTAATTAAAAATTAAAAAGGACAAGGGGGGATTTTCAACTAATGGAGGCAAAGTGGAGAGAGGGCTGAGGTTCCTGCGATGCGAGTGTGGGTGTCAGGTCACCATGGGCCTTATCCTCCCTGGGTTGTGCTCGGCAGGGACGTCTACGGGAATCAGGGAAGATGGACCTGGACATAGACAGAGGAACAGAGATGAAATCAAGAGCCACTGTATCAGGAACAAATGAAATTACATGACGTTGGCTGAAGTCTGCTTTACCATTATCTTGTAATGGACTTCACACGAGGTGTGGCACCCTGTCCGGAAGCCCTGAGCGCTGACCCTGTCCCCAGCCAGAGCAGCGACGTCAGGTAGCGAGCAGTGCCGGGTGAGCAAGCTCACTCCGTGTCTGAGCGCGGTGTTCATTAAATGGATTTTTGTTCAGACGAGGTGGCAGAACCTTGACATAAAATATAGGGGTGTCTGATGGAAGTTATTCATTCCTTCCTGGTTCGATGCACAACCTTCCAGGGATGGTTTTAATTCACACTGCTTCCCAAAGTATAACAAATAATGCAGCTGCCTTGCAGAGGCAGCCCCGGGCTGCACCGCAGCACCCGTGGAATGTTCTGGACACGGCAATGGTGGGGGTATTGTAGGGGTTGTGGCTTCAACATGGGGCTGAAGGCAGGAGGGTGATGGGTAGGGAGATAAGAGTTCAACTCACCACACACGGGAATTTATATATTTGTTACAAGTAGTCTCCATCCTTCATGGCTATTGGTTGCTGTCGTTCATCTTCGACAGAAAAATGAACGGAATCTTGGCAGAGGGGCATCTATGCCAAGCACAGAGAGAACTATCATGTATGTGGTCATCACCATGGGCAACAGGACTTCGGAGACAAACATAAACACTACAGACGGACAGTGCGTAGCCACAGATGTATTCAATTACCATTTGCCTGCGAGACAGGCCCATGGCTTGAGGGAGAAGAGGCAGAACACGCTTCGTTATAATTCGTTTTGGCAGCAAGAAATGGCTTGTTCTTTCCCATACCAGCTGGGGAAAGACCTCCTACTTCTAGACAGAAGGAAAACTTGATATGAATGTAAATTCTGCGCTTGCATGCTGTATCTGCGGCGCAGGAAATGTGGCTCCCAGGCTTGGGCAGCATTCTGAATGGCAGTCCGCCCCTGGTCTGGCAGGATCAGCTGGATTGGAGGCTCTTCTATGAGAACAGTTTTATATATATATATAATTTATTTATAATAAATAAAATTACTTTATTTATTTAAGAAAATGGTGTCCAATGGCTACTGGTTAGGGATGGCCCAACCACCAAACTTCTGCCTCTATTTCTGGCTGCTGCTTGGCCTCATGCGGTCATTTGCATATCGTTTCATCTGGAGAGAGAGCTATGCTCCTCCCTCTGTGTGTTTGCTATTTAAGTCAGGAAGTGCTTATAGCAAGACACAGTCTCAGAGAGGTGTTTAGCCTCCATTGCCGTTAACCTGACTCACGAAATTGCCCTCGCCTCTAGCAGAATAGAGCATCCTTTGTGTCAGAGCAAATCTCACTGTGTCAAGTTCATGGCTTCGCGCTACGACCGATGATTTCAAAAGCTCCTGTGTGACTGGAGAGATGAGGGATGTTCAGTGGGTAGGGGCTCTTGCTGTTCTTCCAGAGGACCTGAGCTTGGATCTCCAACTTTATGTCAGGGGACTCACGACCACCTGCAACTCCAGGTCTGGAGGAATCTGACTCCTCTGGTCTCTGTGGACACCTGCTCTCACACTTGGTGGTGTGTACACACACAAGTAAAAGTGAAAAAAGAATAAAATTTGGTTTCACTGTGTAGACCAGGCTGGCCTTGAACCCAGACAAATCTATCTGCCTCTGCCTCCTGGGCACTGGGATAAAAGGCATTTACTACCACATAGGTGATAAATAATTTTATTATTAAAGAAGTCCCCTGTGATTGGAGCCCAAGTATCTATTTCTATACTCTATTTGTAGAAGGCTGTCTGGGTGACAGAGTCAAGATTCTGAAATTCTTACCATGGAACCAGCCACTCCCCAGGGTCTGGTTTTCTCATAACTAAAGTCTAAAGTTTCAGAACCTCAAGTCACGCAGGTCATCTCCCGCCCTGGTTCTCTTCCTGTCTGGACCTGTTGCCATGACTCTGTCTGTCCACGTGGGCAGGTAGGTAGGCAGCAGGGTAGAGAAACAAAGTTGACACCTCTTGCCAGTGATTACAGGAGAAGAACTGTATTGTGAGGATGGAAATGAATGGACCTCCTATTTATTGAGAACCTTGAGTCTCAGAACCACAGCCAACTTACACTGCAGTTCTGAGATGTGTTTGCCCCGGCTTTCTTCCTCAATATCTAGGTCTACAGCAAATTCTTGATACACGATTAGAAAAGTTCTTTTCAATCTAATAATAAATTGATTTATAAGCACCTAAACGGGCTTCCTGTGTGCATCTTCAGCTGTTTCGCTCTGCTGCTGCGTAATGTCATAGGGACCGTGGAATCTCTGGGACCCAAAGCACACACCTCCCTGCAAGAGTTTCATGTGGCTAACGAATCCTCAGAGAACATCATACTTCGTGGCGAGATGAATCGAAGGGGAGAGTGGCTCTTTTGGAATGTATGGTCCCTTAACCTGACCTTAAAGACTTGGAAAAATTCATTTTAGAGTTAATATTTATGTGTTAGTTATCTTTCGTAAGGCTGTGACCAAGTACCAGAGAAAACAACTTAGTGGGATAAGGTTTTAGATTGGTTCACAGCCTGAGAGAACAGTCTATCAGGAGGGACTCGCAGGACAGAGGCCACAGCTAGGGGAGTGGCAGCAGGCTTGTGAGCAAGCTCTCTCAGGTTCAGCTCACATCTCTCTGCAGACAAGGAAGCAAAGACAGGAAAAGAAATGGAGCCAGCTATAAAGCTCAAGGTCTGGGCCCACCCAGATCCTCACCTCCAGCTGGGCCATACTTCCCCAAGCTACCACAACATCTCCAAAGGGTTCCAGCAGCTAAGGAGTAGACGTCCAAACACACGAGGCTGTGGGGACATTCATTTCACACCTAAACATCAACAGTGTCCGACTTATTCAAATGCTAAGTCATTGAAACTTTAAATATAAACAAAAATTATTTCTCAGAGAAGCAGCCAGAGCATGTGTGCTTTTCAGTTCTGGCTCAGGGTTCTCTCACCCCAGGTGTTTATGGTGACACTGTCCCTACCAAAATCCGTCAGCCTCAATCACTTCACAAAACCTAAAAGCTCAGAGAGCCCAGAAATGAGCCCTGGAGGAGAAACGATTTGAGATGAAAAAGCAAGACTCACTGTTGTTAAGGTTGTGTCGCGGTGTGTAAGAGGAGGAGAAAGTCCTCCACTTGTGTTCACAGAGGTGTCCCAACACTTCCCTGTGCCTGATGCTTCCTCTCAGGCAGTAGTGAGCTCAGGTTCCTACCCAGCAGGGGGAATGCAGACAGCTGCAGAAAAGCAAAACCTATATAAATTCCAAATAAAATTTCTGAATGAAGTCTTAAAGTTAAGATTCTTTAATGTAAGCTACATGAGGTATTCTGGGGGAGAAAAACCTTCCTCTGATCTGATGTCATAGCCTACAATGGAAAGGAAGGGTTATGCAAATGAGCTATTGTGCTGTGAACACGGAGACCCTGACAGGGTAGCTGTGGGGTGGGGGCAGGTAAACAGGGCACACACTGTAAATCCCAGTTTTTGTCTATGGCATGAGATGTATCTGTCCCTCAGAGCATTTGGTTGTTCACTTAAACAGGCAACCTGGAAGCCTGCAGGTGTCCTGTGGGGTTGGATGCTAGGCAGCAGACGATTGCCTCTGCATGGAAACAGAATGAACTTCACTTTATGGCAACCTAAAGTGTTGCTTGAAACCTATGTGTGTCAGAGGACCCCCTGGGCAGGAGAAAAGAGGCAAAGGGGCCCCAGAAACGATGGTATAATAGAGGAATTGCTTCTTCAACACAGCTGGAAAGAGATGGGAGTAAGTTGCTTAAAGGGGATGTTTATTTTATATAATGCCTTCTTCACCCCCAAGAGAACCTTTGCAAACCAATAGCAGACCTCATAGTGAAAGGAAAATAATTTAAAAATGCCTCCTAAACTCTGATCTGCCATTACTGAAGTTGTTGAAAGATCTAGAAGTCGGGTGATAGGAGGAGAAAGGGGACAGGAAGGCAGTAGAACACTTGCTGCCCAAAGTGAAGAACTAAATTCCAATTCTCAGCACTCACATTCAAAACTGAGCATGAAGGTGCATTCCTGTAATTCTCACGCTGGGGAGCCAGAGGCAGGAGACAGGCAGATACCTGGAGCTTCCTGATCAGCCAGCCCAGCCTAACCCATGAGCTCCAGATTCACTGAGACACCCTGTCTCAAAACGGGGGTAGAGAGTGAAGACGCTGGATGTCAACTCTCTCTCTCTCTCTCTCTCTCACATACACACATACACACACACACACAGATGTTTTAAAAGAGTATAAAATAAATTATTTTCTTATTTACTGGGATACACAAGGTCATTTTACATACAGTAGATTTTGAGAAAGCCTGTGGGGGAGAGATCACCTTACATTAGCGAATTAAATGGGAAAAATTGTTTTTAACATAAAAATGATACCTTAAGCATATGAAATTAAACATTTGGTTTTGAACCTCCCCTCAATCTAGTTTAAAATTATGTAAACTTGCTTTTTGTAAGTTGAATAGCTGTTTTTATTGTGTTATTAAGATAATTAGAAACAAGCTGGGCTGTGGTGGCGCACGCCTTTAATCCCAGCACTCAGGAGGCAGAGGCAGGTGGATCTCTGTGAGTTAAAGGCCAGCCTGGTCTACAGAGCTAGTTCCCGGGGGGAAAAAAAAAAGATAGTTAGAAGCGACAGAAAATGTTGAGAGCAGATTTATTATTCTGAATTTTCATGAAATCAAAGGTGAAGAGAGTAATCCTCAGCATTTCTATGAGGCTAGAAAATAGTTTATGTGTAAAGCAGGCAGCTTGTTGTCTTTCTCCTTTATTTACTGCTGTAGCATGTAGGGCGAGAAGTCTTACCTGTCATGGCCTGTATGAGAAGGCCAAAGGAGTCAGTTCTCTCTACTTGCCCTTCTGGGGGTTCTAGTGGAAGAACCTGGGTTGCGGGGCTTGCAGAGCAAGCTCTGCTACCTTTGGAACCATTACTTCAGGCCTGACTTTTGAAATCTGATGATGAGAAAGTCAAGACACATGGTGCATCCCGAATGAGCCTTTACACCTATACAGTGTGTGATGGGAGCCAGACAAAGCTGCCAGTATTTACATCCCTGTTTACATTAGTGTCAAACAGTGGCAAATCTGCAGATACTGGAGGACTGCATTCCACTGGGGCTGGAGGGAAGGTTGGGGAACTACCTGAAGAAAAAATATGAGGAATCTTTTCTTTTTCTTCTTTTTTATTGTTTTTATTGAGCTCTACGTTTTTCTCTCCTCCCCTCCCTGCCTCTCCCCTCCCCTTTAACTCTCTCCCATGGTCCCCATGCTCCCAATTTACTCAGGAGATCTTGTCTTTTTCTACTTCCCATGTAGATTAGATCCATGTCTGTGTCTCTTAGGGTCCTCATTGTTGTCTAGGTTCTCTGGGATTGTGAACTGTAGGCTGACTTTCTTTGCTTTATGTCTAAAAACCACCTATGAGTGAGTACATTGATATTTGTCTTTCTGGATCTGGGTTGCCTCACTCAACATAATGTTTGCTAGCTCCATCCATTTGCCTGCAAATTTCAAGATGTCATTATGTTTTTTCTGCTGTGTAGTACTCCATTGTGCAAATGTACCACATTTTCCTTATCCATTCTTCAGTCGAGGGGCATTAAGGTTGTTTCCAGATTCTGGCTATGGCAAACAATGCTGCTATGAACATAGTTGAGCACATGTCCTTGTGGTATGATTGAGCATCCTTTGGGTATATATACTGAAAAGTGGTATTTCTGGGTCTTGAGGAAGGTTGTTTCCTAATTTTCTGAGAAATGGTCATACTGATATCCAAAGGGGCTGTAGAACCCTAGAAATATCAATTAGCTCTAGCTTGTTATTAATAATGCCTTCATTATGATACAGATATTTTGCAATTTTTATCTGTTGAACAATTATGAATAATGTGATATTTATTAGGATCTTAAACTCCAAAGGTTTGCGGGTTTCCTCCTCTAGTTTTATATTGTATTATTATTTTTAACAACTCATATTGCAGTATCATTTATCGATGTATTCATAAAATGGATAGCCTATTGCCAGGGATTTCTTCAGACAGTAAAATGCTTGCTATGCAAGAATGAGGACCTGAGTTCAGGTGCATAGAACACTCCCGAGAAATTAGAAGCAGAAGCATTTCTCAGTGACGAATGTAAGTGGAGCCCTGGAGCTTGGCAGCAGGGTGTTCAGTCGAATCAGTGGACTCAGTTCAGTCAATAAGAAATCCTGTCTTTCAACAATTAAGATGATGAGTGATAGAAGATGACGATTCATATTAACTTGTGGCATCCATATGTATACATGAGTATACTTATAAACATAAATATGAGAGAGAAAGAGAGAGAATACCTTAACCTGAGTTCTTTCCCCCAACGATTAATGTTGTTATACCAGTTTGAATCACTTAGTGTTTAAATGGTAATGTTTTAAGCATTTTTTATTGTTCTCTTCTACTTTTTATGTATATGTGTATATATGTATGCACACTTGCACACACACACCCAACAAGGAGGTCAGAAGACGGCGTCTGGTCCCTTGGAGCTGGAGCCAGTCCACATGGGTGTTGGTGACTAATCCCAGGTCCTGTGCTAGAGAAGCAAGCACTGACCACTCAGTTGTTGCTCCTGCCCCTAGTGTAAGAACAACAGCACATTAAACTTGGTGTATATCCAGTACAATTCTGGTGCCCTCCATTTCTCTTTTGGGTTTGTTTCTATAGAAATTGATTTCACGATAATATTTTGATTCCACTGGGAGAGTTTTCTTTTGCATTCTTTAAATGATTGTGTGTTAGGGAACAAATTATCTCAGTTTTTGCTTATATGGAAATATGTTTTGTCTTAATTTTTGGGAGATATGTTTGTGAACATTACATTGAGTTGGCATTTTGTTCCTGTCTCCCAGAATTTAAAAGATGTTGCCCACTGTTCTCTATTGGAATCATACCTAATGAGAATCAGCTTTGTTACCTCTTACATAATATCCTCTTTTCCTTCTCTGGTTACCTTACAAATTTCCTTCTAAGCACAAGAAATTGTTGTTGTTGTTACTGTTGTTGATTTTTGCTTTGCCTTATTAATGTAATAATGATATACTATGATAACCTTTTCTCATATGTTTGAGAGACAAGGTCTCACTCTGTAGCATAGGCTGACTTCAAACTCATGTTGATTCGGTTGCTTCAGCCTCCTCCTGGTAAAGATTATAGGCAAAACCCACCGCAGCTATCATAACGTACATTTTTCTTTGTCATTTGTTCATTCTGTCTTGCGGTTTTGTGGACCTGTGACATAATGCTTTGGGTTGTATAGTGGCATGTCATTTGTATTTTAATAAATAAATAAAAGTAAATCAGAAAAGTAAAACAGTCACACTGGCCAGCCTTACAGACCAGGCAACAATGACACACCCCTTTAAACCCAGTAGTCACATTATCTTGTCATAGAAACCAGGTGGTAGTGGTGCACACCCTAATCCCACAATCTCACAACTAGAGAGGAATATAAGATGGGAGGAGACAGCTCTCAGTCTCAGCCTCAGTCATTTTGAGGTTTCCTAGAGGCAGGATCATCATTTTCAAACTGAGGTTGAGATAAGAGGCAGAGTGACTGGCTGTTTTGCTTTCCTGGTGCTCAGGTTGAACCCCCGTATTTGTCTCTGAGTTTTTATTAATCATGCTTCAGGTTGAATTTTGAGAGTCCTGTGAAATTGTTATTCAGATATGTAACTTGCTTTCTGATGCCCCACCATACCCCTCTCTTTCGGTGACTCCTGCTCGTGAGCTCTCGCAGCTTCCCAAGGACAGAGCTTGGGTTGCTGCAGTTTTAGTTTGGTTATGGTGAAGTTATTTCTCTTCCTGAATGCAGTCAGGTGAACTCACTCACCTGTCCTCAGACTCACCACCTTAGATCCCCACCTGCGGTTAACTCTTCTTTTTTATTTTTAAATTGTTTTTATTGAGCTATACATTTTTCTCTGCTTCCCTCCCTTTCTCTCCCCTCCCCTTCAACCCTCTCCCATGGTCCCCATGTTCCCAATTTACTCAGGAGATCTTGTCTTTTTCTAGTTTCCGTGTAGATGAGATCCATGTATCTCTCTCTTAGTGTCCTCATTGTTGTCCGTGTTCTCTGGGATTGTGAATTGTAGGCTGGTTTTTCTTTGCTTTATGTCTAAAAGGCACTTATGAGTGAGTACATACTATATTTTCTTTCTGGGTCTAGGTTACCTCACTCAGTAAGATATTTTCTAGATCTTTTCATTTGCCTGCAAATTTCAAGATGTCATTATTTTTTCTGCTGTGTAGTACTCCACTTTGTAAATGTACTATCTTCTTTATCCATTCTTTGGTTGAGGGGCATCTAGGTTGTTTCCAGGTTCTGGCTATGACAAACGATGCTGCTATGAGCACATGTCCAATTCAATTGTTACTTAAGGTATTGTGTTTTTCACATCTAGACTCTTTCTTTTATTTACGTCTATTTTCACTCTGCAGTTTTAAAATCTACTGGGTTTTTCATAATTATAAATAACTCTGTATTTCCCATTTACACACTCTTTGCACTGACTCTTTAATACATCACAATTGTTTAAAACCTTATGCAAATTCCAAAATCTGAGTCATGAGGAGGTCTGTTAATATTGTCTGTTTTACCCTTTGACCATATATTTCATATTCTTATTTATGTTTCTGTGAATCATTCAATTTGTTTTTAACCATGCATCAGGCATAGTAAGTGTTATAGTGTACACACGCTAGACTATTTTTCCCTAGAATGTAGTGAGTTGTTTTTCTAGCAGGAAATTATGTTGCCAGTAAACCACCTGTGTTTTGTAAATAGTCTATTGTGATGCTCATGCGAAGGTGTGCGTGTGTGTGTGTGTGTGTGTGTGTACCTCTATGTATGTTTGGTCTCTACTCACAACACATTGAACTCAGACCTGAAGCATCTTTTATGTCCCTCACTCACAATGGTATCTTTCTTGAGTCCTAATGGGAAGCCTAGGGTAAATACCCAGTTCCTACGATTGAGCAAGCCTACCAGGCTCCAACTCCCTGGGACAGGTTGTACCTTAGAGGTCTTTCTTCACAACTGGTTTTTCCAAATGACAATATCATGAGAACCATACAAGTCTCTTAAGTGTGCAGCCAAGGGTTAGCCATGGTGAGGGAAATTGACACCCAATTTTGGGGGCTTCCCTCTTGGCAGATCTCTCCCTTGTGGAGTGCTTTCCCTCAGTCTTTGTAACTCTAATGTCCTCCTGTGGGGTTGGCCTCGCATTGTGTCTTTACTTGCTGCAGTTTTTCCTCTCGAGTTTCAGCTCCTCCCATAGCTCCAAATCCATCTTGTTAAAGATGTCTCCTGTTTGTCTATGGTCTGACCTTTAACTCAGGCTTCCTGCTGTATAGAGGCACCAGGTTTCTGATATTAGAACTGAATTACTTGCATTATTTTTCGTGTGCATGCATATGTGGAAGTCAGCAGACAGACCACTAATAGGAGTTGGTTCTCTCATTCCATTGTGTTAGTCTGGCTCAGGGTATTAATTTGGGTCATCAGACTTGGTGGTGAGTGCCTTTATTCACTGAGCCCTCTTGCCAGCCCCACCTTACCAGATTGTAACGATGGCTAAGTTAAGTTACATGAAAACAAGGAGGGACTCAAGGGAGAGGCTGGAGCTGTAGTGGCGATTGCTACTCTCCTGTGGCTGCTGACTACTTTCTACAGATTTCTTTCTTTGAGTGGTGTTAAGTCATTTTGGACTCAAAACTAAACAACTCCTATTTACCTTTTTCATATTATATATAATTTGAAGAACTTGTTGTGTATTTATCCCAAAGAATCATTGAAATATGCTTAGCATATAGGCTGTAGAATTGAACCATATAATTCAAGAGGTTCCTGGAACCCCTGAAGGCAACTGAGAGACACTGAGGTGAACTCCTCAGGCTGCAAACTTTGGTCCTAATACTTGTTCTATCTAATACACCCACCATGAATCACTCTACTTCTGTTCATTAGTCATTTTAATTCTGACATCATGTTTTAAGAAATAAGAAATACTTCCTGCATATTCATGAGCCATTCTTCCAGTATTTAGAAAAACAACAAGCATATGGACACCGAGTTAAACTTAACATGTACAAATACATTGGCTTCTTGAGGTAGAAAAATCTATCTAGTTGGCATCAATGCAACATGTAAATATTTTATGAATAAAATGCAATCATTTCCATAGTTGCCAATTTATATGGTAACAGCCATATCCCTACAGGTTGGCTGGCTTACAAGGTTCCCATCTGATTCCAAACACAAACCTCACAGAATCACCAGCTCGAGCATAACTACGCTGTACTCTTTACTAAAGCATGCATAATATGCCCAAGTATTGCTAATTCAGCAGTGAAAAATAAATTACACTCTTAAGCCAAACAATTAACACTCAACTTTAAATGCTGCTTGCTGGAGCAAGTAGATAAATAGCACAGACACTGTCTCACACTCCCAGTTCCTGCTGGATCTTCCAACTTGAATCATATCAATATTTTCTCATAAATCTCTTAAGCCACTTTATTAATTCTAAGATTGACTTACACTGAAAAGAGGTCTATGAACTTCATGAGAAGAAATCATGTCTTTTAGGGATGAGTAATATAGGAGTCCCCTCTGTACGCTGTGAATACCATTAGTGAATAAAGAAACTGCTGTGGCCTGTTGATAGGGTAAAACTTATGTAGGCAGGGAAAACTAAACTGAATTCTGGGAGAAAGAGGCAGAATAAAAGAGAAGCCATAGAGCCGCTGCCAGAGACAGACGTGCTGAAACTTTGCTGGTAGGCCATAACCTTGTGGTGATGCGCAGATTAACAGAGATGGGTTAAATTAAGATGCGAGAGTTAGCCAATGATAAGCTAGAGCTAATGGGCCAAACAGAGATTAGTTTCTTTGTATTATTTTGGTTCTGGGTGGCCAGGACAAACAAGCAGCTCCCTTCAACAAATTGGCAGCCACGCAGTCAGCTAAAATCCACTTTAAACCCAAGAAAGCTTGAAAGGGAACTCTACACACACACACACACACACAAAAGTTTAGCCACATATCTTTCCAAATGGGTTTAGCTTGCACAGATGAGCCAGCGTCATCCAGTAGAATCATTATGCAACAAAACCATACAGAGATGTCAGGCCATTCTGATGCATGAGGAGGATAGAGAACTGCGGGGTCTGTGACATTTTATGTGAGTGTGCATACACGTGTGTGTTAGGGCATGTGGACATTTAAGAGTTCACATGTGGAGGTCAGAAGTCGATACTGGGTGTTTTTCTCATTTGCTCTCCACTATCTGTCTGTCTATCTGTCTGTCTATCTATGTCTAACTATCTATCTGTCTGTCTGTCTATCTGTTTATCTATCTATGTCTATCTATCTGTCTATCTATCTATCTATCATCTATCTATCTATCTATCTATCTATCTATCTATCTATCTATCTATCTAT
>JABTXL010007601.1:5904852-5907411 GCA_025134845.1 Neodon shergylaensis | reverse complement strand
TGTCTAGGACCTCCCTGTCTAGTACCTGCCTTCCCACCTTTCCAGCATCTGCCTTCCCACCTGTCCAGCACCTGCCTTCCCACCTTTCCAGCATCTGCCTTCCCACCTGTCCAGCATCTGCCTTCCCACCTGTCCAGCACCTGCCTTACTACCTGTCTGGCAACTGCCTGTCAACCTGTCCAGCACCTGCCTGCCAACCTGTCCAGCACCTGCTTGCCCACTTGTCTAGCACCTGCCTGTCCAGTACCTGCCTTTCAACCTGTCCAGCACCTACCTTCCCACCCATCCAGCGCCTGCCTTTCCATCTGTCCAGCACCTGCCTTTCTACCTGTCCAGCACCTGCCTTCCCCCCTGAGCTCCATCACCTATGAAGCCTCCCTGCTAGATGGATTCCAGACACTCTGCCTTGTGCTGCAGCCCCCCGCCCATCTCCTTTATTTTCACTTTTTCATACTCTGTGCTAACACAGACCTCTCACCTCCACCAACCAAGGGCCACTGGCCATGCATGGTTTATCAAATTATTGTAATTATTCTGGAACTCAGTAGAAGCCCTGACATAGAGGATGCTTCCAAAAGTGGCTTAATGAATATGATATCTTTATCATTATAATTATAGCTTCAAAGGCATCATAACATGAAGGGCCTTTCTCTCTCTACACATTTCATATTTGTATTGGAAGTAGCCTTCCTCAGACTCCTCTCCTGCACACACTTATAACCTCTGATTTGTTAATAGATTTAAAGAAATGACTATTATGAAATATTTTAAAGCGAAAATACATAGAAACCCCTCCTAAAATGCACTATCTAAAATAAATCACAAAAATGGGAATCCAGGGCCCATAACAATCTCTTCAGATTGTAGCATGCAGACAGGTGCCCACAGTAGTGACCCTTTTGATATATGTAATCATATTATAGGAGAAAAGATATTTCAAATCAACATATCTACTTAAAATAATTCCAAGCCAGGTGGTGGTGGCTCATACATTTGATCCCAGCACTTGGTAGGCAGAAGTAGGTAGATCTCTGTGAGTTTGAGGCCAGCCTGGTCTACAGAGCAAGTTCCAAAGCTGCACAGAGAAAACTTGTCTCAAAAAAAAAGAATTCCATACTTGAAACTTCCTGTCTTTGGCATACATGTGCTTATGTAGATATATTATTTCTTTTGCATGTGCATGGGGCGTGTACATGGGCCACACTGAATGTGTGGGTGTCAGAGGACAACTTGCAGGAGTTGGTTCTCTCCTTCCACTATTTAGGTCCCACAAGTGAACCCAGGTCCTTAAGCTTGGTGGCCAGTGCCCTATTTTTCATTAAGCCATCTCACTAGCCCTGTATATGGTTTCTGGTTATACAAAATATAAGAAAAGAGACATTCTCATAAAAATCAAGAGGCCAATTTCGTTTAAAGATGGGCAAATAAAAGGTCTATTTACAGTTTTGAACTAAATCAATAAAAAACAGGAACAAAACAATTACAAAAAGAAAGAACTTTGATAGATACTGGTCTTACATTATCACTCAATTAAAGAAAAGCTTTTGTTTTATTTTATTTTCTCCATGTGTTAAAAGCATAAGGCTGGACTTGACTGAAGAAGGACATTTCTCAGTCAGCAACACTGGCTTGGAAAGATTGCTGCTAGGCTTCTCATGGCTCTCAGCTGCTACGTAGGCCTGAGTAGGGTCTGAGTAGGGTCTTCATTGAGATAAGGCTTAGCTTAGTAGGTCCCAGACTTGAAATGTCCACGGCATAGCTGTGAATGACAAAGACAGGAGGATCATGCAGGATAGGGTGAGAAGGAAGGGTACAGGCAGGATGCTGTCCTGCAGGGAGCCCCTTCCAAAGCCTCTGGTTCCTCTCGTCCAAGCTTTTTTGAACCCACTAACACTTCTGACTTGCTGGCTTTTTAGCTCTAAGTCTCAGAGCATAAGGAAGAAGGAAACTCAAGAAGCTCCCACCATCCATCTGGCATGGTTCCCAGAGCCCGGGTCTCCCATGGCTCAGCCTTCTTTTGAGTGCAGTGCTGGAAGCCCAGGTTAAGACCCACCCTTGGCAACAAGCATGTAGAAGGGTGTGTCTGTACCGTATCACTGGAAGCAGACATTTTTCTACCTTGGTTCTAAGAATTCAGTGGAAAACCACGAGTCTTCATAGGTAAGAGAATTAATGTCCCCTGAGCTTTTGGCACAGTGTTCAGTGTCCTGAACTCAGCTGGGCACTGCTGGTAGATAGACCGACCTAGGAACACGGTATGCCTGATGGATAGCATGTACTTAACACGCTGAGGTGCTGTCTTCTCATCAGGGGTCGCAGCTCACTGATGTGTTGCTTTCTCAAATCTGACCCCTAGCCTGAGCACGTCCTGCAGAGAGTCTCGGCCACAGAGCTGTCCACAGGCCCTAGTGCTCCTCCGTGAGCTTGAGTTGGGAACAGTGAACTACGAATGGAATGGCATGGAGGATGATCAGTTCCTGCAAAGAATAGCTGCATTTGCTCTCCTTTCATACGGGGAAAACCAGATTGGGGGTTTTCACCAAGAAGCTCCCCCGGGGC
>JABTXL010007601.1:5897352-5902352 GCA_025134845.1 Neodon shergylaensis | reverse complement strand
TGAATGTCTATGCTGTGTGCACATACATGTGCATATGTGTGGAATAGGGGCATGTACACACGCGCACATATGCTCACAGAAACCAGGGGACAACTTCAGGTGTCAGCCCCAAGAATGCCACCGACCTCCTTTGAGATAGGTATTTTTTATTTACCTGGAGCTCACCAACTAGGCTAGCCTGGCTCTGTAACAAGTTTCCCCACTGCTGGGATCTCAAGCCCTTCAACTTGCCCAGAATTTTTACATGGATTCTAGAGACCATCCTCAGGGCCTCATGCAATTGAGGCAAGCACTTACAAAGTGAGCTGTCGCCTCAGCCCTGTAGGTCTGTTTTTTAAAATATAGTGTCAACACAGATGACACTAGCTTTGAGCAGCCAAACAAGGGACTGTCTGATGTAACAGTATAAGAGTCTTCAGAAGGAAACGTCTATAACTCGCTCAGGAACTACTCTGGATTCTAAGCTACTGAACCCTTGAGTCTCTGTGCTTGATCTACGCTGTCCACCAACCTTTAAATGCCCTAACTTTGCTTCTTCTCCCTAACACCACTGTTCTTCACTCCCATCCGATAGAGCGATTTGTGACTCAGCAGGACCCTGTGTCTAGTTTAACGGCATTGATTCCTCATTACTGCAGCCTTCTGAGACAAGGCATGCCCTGAGTGATCATTCCTATCCTGCCTCAGTTTCTATCGAGGCCAGCACTGTTCTCCTCATACCCCTCACAAGAGACCTTTATCTAAGAGGGTACGCACTGTGTTCCAGATTGGTGCTTTTCCCCTAGAGATGGAAAGGGTCGTTTCCATTTGGGTAACTACCAGATGGGTAGTTGGATAAAGCAATGCTGCCATCTAGAATCTTCTGTGCATAAAATGTTCTCATGTCACATTCATATGCAGTGACAGTCTTTCACCTGAGTAGCTCACATCTTGAGCGCTAGTTAGCATACAGGAGGAAAACCAATAATACTGTTCAGCTAAGCAAGTTTGGATGATGGCAAGAATCTGTGAGATCATCAAAGGAAACATGTTTGCAACACCCTAGCCAGCTCCTACCAAGTCACCCCGCTACCTGTTCCCCCTCAGCCTTCACAGTCTCTCAGTAGCCATGTCCCATGTCATATGTGGAGCCTGTTCAGAGGGATGCTGATCCTCACTTGCTTAATCAAATGAATGGTTCAGATCAGACTTGATCAGATTTTATATAGGAGGGGAAATCAGTTTGGAATGATGTAGTTGATCCTCGACCTGTACTCCCAAGGATGCTAGGACCTGGGTTTGTCTAGTGCCACCTCTGCTTTGGTGCCAAGATAGTATCTGTTTCCTGAGTGTTCTCACTAGCTTAGCTCAGGCTCATCTCATTTCCTATGTGAACACACAAAAATCATACTTTTACAATGTCTCCAGGAAATAAGCAATTCAGTTCCCTACTACGCACATGACATCGCATTTCTTCTTACCTGTCTTCTCACGGCTGTGCTTGCTTTTGCTGAGATCAGAACTCTGTGACTGGCTCATGGTTTATCCAACCACATTCTTCCATGTGGCTTATAACTCTGTTTCCATTCCTGTCGCCTGAGCCCCAGACTCCACCAGTTTCCTCCTTTAGAACTCCTCTGGGGCTCAGTTCTCACACAGAGCACACCTTAAATGGGACTGTGTCTTCTGATTTCCCTGATTCATTTCTTCCCATGTTTCCTACTCAGAAAGTGGCAGCATCATTTCACCAGTCAGTCATGGACAATGCCTTCATACCCTTCTGCATCCCTGACCAACTCCCTCAGAAGTAAACGTTCTCAAGCCTGCCTGCCTCTTGTTGTCACAGTTTCTTCCCGTGCGCTTCACAACTGTGGCGTCTGCTTCCACACAGTGACTGACAGTGTGGTACCAGAAGTGTAGATGCCACAT
Organism: Neodon shergylaensis; assembly: GCA_025134845.1. Classification (NCBI taxonomy): domain Eukaryota; kingdom Metazoa; phylum Chordata; class Mammalia; order Rodentia; family Cricetidae; genus Neodon; species Neodon shergylaensis. Next base: position 5,900,444 of record JABTXL010007601.1, on the reverse strand, counting down.
CACTGCACGTCTCTCTGGAACATCCTAAGGAGGGAGGGGCTCTTCTTCCACAGAGTATAATTTTCATATTTTATATATTTCCTGGAAGATAGCCTAGGAAGCTTTATTTTGTGGTTTTTAACCTTCCCAAATCCATCAATACACAACTGAAAGATCAAATGGGGGTTTTGAAGTAGAGGAAGAACTACTATATATCTACAGTCTATCTACTACTATATATTTATAGTATATCTACTACTAACTATATCTATACTTTATCTACTACTAACTCTATCTATACTATATCTACTACTATATATCTATACTATATCTACTACTAACTATATCTATACTATATCTACTACTAACTATATCTATAGTAAAACTCAGCAGCCATGTCACAGCAGGAACTCGCAGTGGGCAGAGTTCATTCAGAAGATAACCACAGCAGTGTCCAGGTGGAGCTCTGACTCTCTCTGGTAGGAGCAGAGGGCATGGCTAAACATAAGACAGATAAATTAGTCAGAAAGAACTTATTGGACATCACAGCAGGGCACTGGAAATAGTGGTTGGAGTGATGTGTGTGTGTGTGTGTGTTCTACACAGTATTTCAAAACTTGTTAAGCTAGATTCATGATTTTTTAAACCATCCAATCAAATGTTCTTTAAAGATAAACACAATACTGAGGAGGAATTTCTGAAGACAGGAGCTGATTTAATCAATCATCAAAGATGGAAAAAAATAAAGACAAAATCCAGATAAGATTGATTAGGAAACTAAAGGATACCAGGAAGTGACTGTTCTATACTTGTCTGCTAGCAGAAACAGCAGGTGGCTTTGGCTTAAGGATGACAGTCCCTTCCCTGAACTTGTGAGATGGCCTGTAGGAAACTCTGACATAGAAAATGAAGATTCCAATCCCACACATCTAAAAAGAGTGAGAAAACTGATTCCACATGAGAATCACTAAACTCCATGCTGAAGCTCACAAAGAAAAGAAAAAGACAACAAAGTAATATTCTAACAGCCAATAAATAACATGCTAGAAAAAAATAGCCTACATGAGCCCATGGAAACGCAATCAGCTCTTTCAAAATTAGGTATAAAACAGGAGGAAAATGGTGCAAGCTCTGGAAGAATATAGACTACAATTGGGGAATGAAAGAGATTACCAGAACCAAAACACAGAAATTGGATGATAAAGTCTAAAGATTTGGAATAAAAAAGAAATATTCCTTGAGACTCTTTGAGACTTAGCACTAAATTAAAATGAACACAAGAAAAAATAAGTAGAACACATGGTTTATGGTAGCACAGAATAGAAATGAACAAGGCAAAAGAAATGAATGGAGACCAAAGGCAAAAGGAGAGAAGATGTAGATATTGAAGAAAGAGAGGAAGGAATGGAGGGAGGGAGGCAGAAGGAAGGGAGAGAAGGAGGGGGTAGGGAGGAAGGAAGAGAAAAGGAAGGGAGGAAGGAGAGAGGGAGGGAAAAGGCAGTCAGGAAGGAAGGAAGGAAGGAAGGAAGGAAGGAAGGAAGGAAGGGAGAGAGAGAAAAGAAAGAGAGGACCACAGATTGGACAATCCAGCACATACGTTACATAACTCCATGAAGAAGCCAATCCAAGCCAAGAAACAATGACCATCAAATTCTGTAAAAGGAAAGTCCTTCTAAAACAATAACTTTTCCTCCAAAAGACCCGAACACACACATTTAAATTCCATATACCGCATATCTGGAATTGCTAATGCAGAATGGTGAACCCCAAGACATAAGGTAACAAAAATGTGTTGGGCATCTAGAGCCATGATAGAAAGACCTGAGTAAAACACAATGGGATTAGGAAATAAACAGATGGTTATGTGTGGAGTGATTATTGTCAACTTGAGAGAGTCTGGAATCACGTAGAGATGGGCCTTGGGGCTTGCCTCTGGAGGGTTATCTCGGTTGTGTCAGCTGGTGTTGGTAGACCATTCCCTGGGTCAGAGATCCCAGACTGAGTACAGGACCGATCCCTAGGCAGGAGATCCTGGACTGAGCACAGGGCGGATCCCTAGGCAGGAGATCCCAGACTGAGCACAGGATGGATTCCTAGGCAGGAGATCCCGGACTGAGCACAGGACCGATCCCTAGGCAGGAGATCCCAGACTGAGCACAGGACCTCTCACTGGGCAGGAGATCCTGGACTGAGCACAGGATCAATCCTTAGGCAGGAGATCTGGACTGAGTACAAGACCTCTCACTGGGCAGGAGATCCCCAACTGAGTAAGCTGGAGGAACAGGACTGAGGACTAGCATGCAAGCATCAATCTCTGCTGCTGAACTGGGATGCTTTGTGCCCAGTGGCTTCCAGATCCCTCTTGCTGGATTTCTGTCTTGATAGATGGTAACCTTGAATTATTAACTATCATAACCTTGATTATGACATGGAATAAACCTTTTCTCCTTTCAGTTGATTTTGTCAGAGCATTTTCTCACACCAGCAGTGACTGCCAGTCACCATGGCATTTCCAGCATTTCTAGACCGTATTGGAAAAACAGTGGATAACAATCTTCTAGAACTCAAGGAAGGAAAATAAGAGTGAGGTTTCACCTGTTCATATTTGCTTTGGGATATAGAGATGCCTGAGACTGAGGGCCACCACCACCACCGTGAATCCTGCCTGGCAAATGGGCTGGACTGGGAGACACAGACTGGGGGGACTTCGAGCATAGACTAGGGTCACCTGCAGGACAGGGTGCTCCAGCAACAGAGGAGCAGAGGGCCCAGCAACACAATGGGAAGCTGCCCCCTGGAGACAAGTGACCTCCACTTGGGAGGAGTGGCCTTGAGACTTTGAGACTGTTTCATGGGTAGTGTACACCAGTGAAAATGAGTAACTGTGGAAAATTCTAGCTCTCCTGGGAAATAGTTAACACTGACTGTCAGGATCTAGACACCTAGGAGACAATTGTCTGGGCTTGTCTTTAAGGGAGTTTTATACTGAAGTGGGTGAAGCCATTCCATTGGCTGAGGTCTGAGAATGAAGGAAAAGGAGAAAACTAGCTGAGTACTACCATTTGTCTGCCTCTGCTTCCTGAGCACAGGTTCAGCATGGCCTCATCCTGTTC
>JABTXL010007601.1:5825025-5892380 GCA_025134845.1 Neodon shergylaensis | reverse complement strand
GTGTGTGTGTGTGTGTGTGTGTGTGTGTGTGTGTGTGTGTGTGTGTGCATCCAGGAGAGAGAGAGAGAGAGAGAACATTGATGATATTAAAACTCACAAGGCCCTCAGTCATCATCATAATCCTTGTAGGTGTCATTTTCCTCGAGATTTCCCCACACAGAAGCAGACACAGCTTCTACAGCAACATGCAAGTGGTTATTGTCCATCTGAACCCAGAGCTGCTTTGATGGCCACGGGAGAAACCATGCAGCTTGGTAGAGCCTGGACCCAGAAAACTATATCACTGTGGACCACTTGACAGTCACTAAGGAAATAATATATGAAGAGAAGCCCAACTACACCTGTGGAGATGGTTCAGTGGATAAAACACTGGCCACACAAAACTGAGGACCTGAGTCTACTTTGTCCCACATATGAAGGCTGGGCATGGCAGTACACACCACTAGTCCCAGTACTGTGAACTAGAGACAGAAGGCTCCCTGGAGCCAGGTGCTGAATGACAAGCTACAGGTGCAGCGAGAGACCACACTTGAAGAAGGTAAAGAGAAACCAAGAACGATATCAACAAATATACCCCGGGCTCTCTCTTCTCACACATACATTTGTACTTGCATCCACATGGCTATCATCCACACAGATATATATCATATATATATATATGATTTATATATATATATGATTTTCTATCATATGTTATCACAAGGGTTCTTAGAATCACACTCAGTCACACTCAGTTTCTCCAGGGACACACTCTGGTGAGCAGGGTGGGATGGAAGAACAGATCTATGAAAATCTGGAAGTGGATAGCACTGCCCCAGAATGGCTGCCCTTTCCAAAACAAAACAAAACAATGAAATGAGTTTAGTTAAAGAGATTTCAATTTCTGAAAGGCAAATTTGATTCTGAAAGAGGTTTTCAGATTCTGCACATGTGTGCAGCCATGCTTCTGTGCCGCTCCAAGGTGAGTAAATGAACCGTTCTACGGATCACTCCTCTCACGTGGAGCTGCAATGAGATTTGGGAGGAAACTGCACGCGCTTGAAATATTAATGGTTGCCATTGACCAAAGCAACTCCACTGTTCTGTTTTTGAAGACGATCGCTTATAAAAAATAATCTCCCCTCAAAGAAACTCCAATCAGCTCCTTGATATGCCCCTGCTAAACATCTGTTGCCTAAGCTAATCGATATAAATGGTCTCTGCAATTAGAGACAGCTCTGGGGCTTGTAACACCCACATTCTCCTAGGGAGGGCGTCAGGCCAGGTCTGTGGGCTTCGACAGAGTGCACATCCTCTCTGGCATGTCAGCCTCAGGGACTGGCAGAGAGAGGCAGGTCTGAAGGCCTGGGTTCTTGTACCATGGACTCTCCTGCCATAGGGAACATCTCCTGAGATGATTCAGTTGTTCAGCTCCCAAATGAGGGAGAGGCATGAGGAATCTAAGTGGGCACACAGTGGGATGTTTTCCAATGACTCAGGGATTCCTGGCTCACTGTCAGGTGTTGGATTATACACAAGGCTGATGCATGGTGTAGCTCCTTGGATGTCTTCAAGCAGGAAATGTTTTATGGGTTTTCTTGACTATAAAGTGGATATATGATTACCAAAGAGAAGCTACAAGCACAGGATAAATCATAATGTATTTCATTTATTAATCACAAAGACTATGATGAGGGCATAGGATGCAGTGCCATCAGGTTGATAGCTGCCTGTCTTCCTCACAGTCAAGGGGACAAGTAGAGCTTCCCTCACCAGTATTTGACTCTTATGGACCATGCTGTAGATAGCAATCTTCTGCCTCGATCAAGGGCCTGTTTTTCAAATACCTGTTTGCATTATAGTTCTCCTAGAATTTTTGGGTCAGAGAACCCACACTATTATAAAGGTTTTGATAAATGTGACGAATTAGTCAAAATGAAGGGACACTTGTAATATTACTAGAGGGTGTGTGTGTGTGTGTGTGTGTGTGTGTGTGTGTTTGTGTGTAAGTTCATCTATTCAAGGGTCCTGAAAGGCAAGATATTGTTTCTAACCAGTGTGCTCCCTCATCTCCAACATGTGGTAACAGTGACCACTTAGATGCTCTGTGGCCTCCAGTTCTGGGAGGAACATTTATGCTGGTGTTGCACCAGCGGCCTCCTTCCTTTTGTTTCTAGAAGGAAGGTAGACACTTGTGGAGAATCTAGCATACTACCTTTCAAGAGTTGGCAAATCTTGTGTGAGTAGGAAGACCACATCCAAGTAACTAAAGGTGGAATTTTATTGTGAGATACTCTAATAAAGCTCCTTAAGTTGTCTGAAGTCACCTTTCATAGACTTACTTCCCGAGTGGACAAGGTCTGCCACTTCTGAAAGAAAAAGAGTAATACAGAGAAGTGACATCTATAGCTCAGCCTCCACCTCTTTACTTCACTGACCTGAAGTCTGGAACCTTCTCACATACATCTGACAGGTGTATCCTGCTATGGCTTCAGCTCCATACATGTTCAGTGATCACTGATCCACAGAAAGGACTTCACTGTAAACGGAGACTGCTTTTCTGTTTCCTGGCCACCCAGACCCAAATAATCACAGAGAAACTATAAGAATTCCAACACTGCTTGGCTAATGGTTCAGGTGTATTCCTAACTAGCTCATACATCTTAAATTAACCCATTTCTATTAATCTATTTATTACTACAAGGCTGTGGCTTACCGGTAAGGTCTGGCGTCTTTTTTTCTTCAGCAGCTACATGGTATCTCCCTGACTCTGCCTTTTTTCCTCCTCTATCTCTGTCTGAATTTTCCACTTGGCCATATTCTGCCCTGCCATAAGCCAAAGCAGATTCTTTATTAACCAATGGTAATAAAACATATTTACAGCATACAGAGGGGAAGCTAACATCATCACTCAGTAGAGCATGAGACTCTTAATCTCAGGGTCATGGGTTTGAGTCCCACGCTGGATGCCAAAATGAATGATTAATAGAAACTCAGAAACTGAAATTGGGGTTAGACCTAAAGGTCAGAAAAGCAAAACAGTCAGCCACTGGCTCTTACCTCTACTGAAGTCCAAAATGGTGATCCTTCCTCCAAGAATCTCAGAATGAGACTGATTCTGACAGTTGTCTCCTCCCATCTTATTATAATCCTCTCTGGGGCTGGGAGTAAAGGCATGGCTCTGCCTGGTTTCCATGGTAACTAGCATGGCTACTAGGATTAAAGGTGTATATTACCACTACCTGGCCTGTAAGGCTTACCAGTGGGGCTGTTTTACTCTCTGATCTTCAGGCAAGCTTTATTTATTAAAATACACATGAAACATCGTTACTCTTCACTGTAGCAGGAGTCACACTGAGAAGAGGTATTTCTTGCTTTTCAAACTCAGATTCTGTCACCTTCATTAATTTTTCTGAGAAGGCTAAGTCTTTCAAAAGGAAAAATTTTAGCCTATTACATCTGCCCATGAATATGCTGTGTATGTGTAGATGTATGTCTGCCCATGTGTGCATACATGTCTCTGTGTGTACAGGTGTGATTGCACGTGTTTGTGCATGAATACATCACAGAACATTCAACCCTGACAATAATCCTAAGAAGAAAGAGACAGCGAGGTCCCTGTGCTCTCATACAGGAGCTTACTTTAACTGCCCGTCTCCCTTTCCTTCATATGCTCTGTTGGGTGTGTCTAAGTCCAAACTTGATACTTCTGGGGTGTAGATCCCCTGTCTCTGGGGGACATTCTAGTCTCTGAAATGCACCCATTTTCACCACTTCCCAGAGTGAGTTTTTCACACCTGCCATTTCTGGTTGTGCCTGTCAGCCTGTGCACAGTTCCATGCAATGCCAGGATAGCCATCTCCACCATGAGCTGCTGATTGCCCTTCTATCCTCTCTGTCTCCACAGCCTTCATTCCTTTATCGTACCTTTTAGCAGTGGTTAAGCAGCCATTGGAGATAAAGGATCTCATTAAATCCACCTGTCTAGATTTTATGGTCAATGAATAGCCACTTTTGAAGGAGTGGGTCTTGGTGTTAGGATGGCCTGAAAATTTAGATATGGTTTTGACTTCCGTGTGGTATGAGGAATGATGTCTCTCTCTTGTTTTTATCCAAGAGTAATTCTTTTGATCCCTTGAATACCAGATTTCAAGTCTGTGAGTCAGGGCTGGTGCTGAGGATGAGACTCGGGACATGCCTGCTGAACAAGAGCACTAACACAAAGCTGGGCCCAGAGCCCCTGTCTGGCGATCGTCCAAAGGCTCTAGTAGAAGGATTTTCCGGGGAAAGCAGAAGAAGATAGACATCCAGTGTGGGAAACCGTGTGTTGTTATGAGGGCTTCCCAGGGCTCTGGTGCTGGGAGAGCCGCTGGGAGGAAAGAGAACTGACTCAGGATAGGCATGTTGAGAGGACTTGTCCTCTCAGAAAGAGTCAGTCATGGGAAGAAGTGTCACATAGCATGCTTTCTAACACATCTGAAAATGTCTATATACTGTGCTCAACATTGCTGGCCTTCTCCTGGGTGTGTGGTGTTCACCAGGTGATCCACAGATGATACCCACAGTATTCACAGAACACTGGGTCTCTTCAGTCCTCCATCTCTGAGGGTGCACGGAACATCAGTCAAAGCCACATGCCAAGTAATACGAATTTCAACTTTTCTTCCCTTCTCCTCTGCTCCCTGTCCCCTCCCTTCTCTTTCCCTTCTTGCTCTTCTTTCCTTTTTCCTTTTAAGGGCAGAGGGGAGGGAAGGATCTTCTTTGCAAGGGCTTAAGCTTTCTCAGTCTCAGCTCAGTACCTTCTGTTCCCATAGGATTATGCGTATATAACTAGCAAGGTCAAAAATTCCTAAAAATAAATTTCTTATCTCTAGCAAAGGTTTTTTTATGTTTCAAATTTTTGGATTTTCAACCTGCCCTTGTGAGGAAATTAAAATGGATAGAAGAATATGTCTTTGTAATTTTTAAACTGCTAATCTACAACACAAATGCCTTCAAGTTATTGTGCGGTGAAACAGGGAAGAAAAAGATATTGCCGTGAATTGTCCCTGTCCTGTCTGTTGTGCTATTGAGAGTCTACAGTACAAGTGCCTGTTTTCAGATGACAAGAGAAGCTTCACTGGCCATGCCATTCTGTTCCTTGTAAAGAATCTTGCACTGAAGCACCATGAAAACTACATCACTTGATGGTATAAGAACTGATAGTTTATGGCTTTCAATATTTTGGAAGCAAAGAAATAAAACTTATTTTGCTTGCTACCTGTCTGTCTGTCTGTCTGTCTGCCTATCCTCTATTTATCCATCATCTAACTCTCTATTCTTGCATATGTGTCTTCATATTCTCATTTCAGTTGCTTTAGAAAACTCGACACACAACGAAGATGTAACTGACATTCATACCATGGCATCAAGACTGTGGTAAAATGTGGGGCCTCTGTGTTCAATCATGGAACTTCCTTTTGCCTTGGAGATCATCTCTGTTTTTCAACCTCTTTGTTCCCATGGGAAGATTGCATGAGATTGTATTTGCACATTTTTAATGTACATGACACACAGAATTTGTTGCATGCACTTTGCTTTTGACCTCCTTACCTCCCGTTCTTCCCTTGTCTTCTCTTCATGTTCGTACTGTGTTGCTATTTCCTCCTGCAGTCAAGTGAAGACTTAACACCCTGACAGTAGGATGTTCTATGTAACACTGGCCCCCCGTGTTAATTGTCATGAAATACTGCATATATTGTACAGTTCAGATTCCCCCCTTCTTAGTCTGAGCACCAGAGAAGATGGATTTCAAATGTGTTCACTAGGAGCAGATGCCCGGACTGTTTTCTGAACCATTGCAGAAGAAAACAAACTCAAGTTTGTCACCAAGTGAGTTTTGTACAGAAGATCAGTGAATATAAGATGAGGATAAGTTTTATAATGCTATTTTTAAGTTTACTAACTAGATAATTGCCTTTTTATGCATGGTAAATGTAATAAAATATAAGTGGCATTATTTATCTTACTAAAATGAAAGGATGAAAGTTTCTATGAATAGACATTCACTGAGCACTTTCATTTTTATTATCAATTCTACAAACACCTTACAGCCATGCTTTTATCCATAACTCAATGGTAATAACCTGTGGAAGTCTGGTGATAGATTCAATCCACACTCTCCAGAGCCTACAGTGAGGGCTGCTGGGTCAGACCAACCCCAGCAGAGCTAGAACTGAGAAGGACAGTATGCCACTGAACCCGGCAGAACTCATGTGTAGTTAGGGGAACACTGTTGGTGGTGGTTGGTTTTTGAGGTAGGGTTTTAGCCTCTAGCCCAGGCTAACTCTACACTCATGGCAATCCTAAGCATCCCAAGCATTGGGATCACAGGCATGAGCCACCATGTCCAACTCAGGTGAGTGGGTTCCAGAATTACGAATGAACTGGACTTTTGGATGTCCCTTGGAGAGAAGAGCAGTGAACCCCTTTTCCTGTTTTGCAATAGCTTCAAAGTACAGATATTACTTCATAGGCCCCAGTTCCCTGTGGACGTTGGGCATCTATTGCTTCTTCGCTGATTTCAATAAGTATTTTGGAAATGGTTTCTCCGAGGATTCCCTGGGTCTAGCTGGGGTCTGAGTGTGGTGGAGGAGGGAGAATTCCCATCATGTGAGAGAGGAACGGAGCACTGATGGAGGTGGGTCTTGTATCTTATCTGTTGCTTTCATTGGTTAACTAATAAAGAAACTGCCTAGGCCCATTTGATAGGCCAACCCTTAGATGGGTGGAGTAAACAGAACAGGATTGGGGGAGAAAGGAGCTGAGTCAGGGAGTCGCCATGATGCTCCCAAGCCAGCCAGACGCAGGTTAAGATTCTCCCTGGTAAGCGCACCTTGTGGTGTTACAGGGATACTAGAAATGGGTTAGATCGATATGTAAGAGCTAGCCAATAAGAGGCTACAGATAACGGGCCAGGCAGTGTTTAAATGAATACAGTTTCCGCGTAATTATTTCGGGTACGAAGCTAGCCATGTGGGCGGCCGGGTGCTGGGGACGCAGCCCAGCCGCCCCTGTTACTACAGAGCACCTATGTGAACATCTGTTGACCGCACCCTACGGAAACGAAAAGGCAGGGATGGTTGTATTTGTGTCCTGAAGCATGGGGTTCTGAGTATTGTCATGACATCTCTGAGTCTCACGGCTCCAGGTGCCCTAAGTTCCCTTGCTCCCACAGGATGCACCCTCACCCAGCAGGTGACCCATCATCACCCATAGCTTTTCACTTCCATGCTTGTGTGTACAGTCTTCCACCATTCTCCCCCATCCTGTTGGAGGAAACAGGCCCAGCGACAGGACATTCTTCTGGTCCTTCCTCCCATGGTCTGCTGTCTGCAGACAGGTCAGCAACAGCCCTGTGGGTCTCACAGTGAAGAGCTGCCATCCTAACCTGAGCAAATATGACTCACCGAAGCTACCATATTCAACTGCCCAGGTACCTGTGTGCTGGCCAGCATCATTAGTGTTTTGGATAGGGTCCTTCCAACTATTGGGTGAGTGGGAGGAAATTCAAACCCACCAGTGTGGGGTTCTAGAAAATCTCTCACGTTAGGACTCATTTCTTTCCCATGCCCACGATGCCCTCTGACTTATTTCTTTGGTCACCACTGTTTTTCAGCAAAAAGTCAGGGAAAGTTTATTGTTAGTAATTATAGCTTTGTCTCTTTGGAACAAACTTACAGACTGTGAAGTAAGTCTGATGCTTCAAAGTTGTTGTACCCAAACCGAGAAGTCTACTGATATGTAGGGTTCCAGAACATTCTTACTCATGAAACATGAGTCATTCACCAAGATAGACCCTCACTGAGGCAGTTTCTGAGCAAGAGCGAACAAAAAGCAGAGAAGTTCATTGTGAGCTTCCCTTCCTCACCAAGATGGATTTCGCTCGCTCACAGGCACAGTGTGCCAGCTGGATGCAGAATGGGCCCCATTAAACAGATGTCGCCTGGCTACCAAAACCATCACCAGAGAATGCGAGAGCCATGTGAGCAGTGAGCGAGAAGTTTAATTCGCCTGCAAAGGCGTTTACACCCCATTCCATCTAATGTGCTTAGAATATAACAAGACCACTCTGTCATCGAGAGCTCTTTGTCTGTCCTAGGAAGGAGGAATCGATGCTTTTTTATCTCGCGCAGAGCCGTTTCTCCTGTTGGCTCTCTCTGGAATAGTCGCTACAGAAGCTGTGGATCAATGTATAGGAGCACCCGCTCAGTTCCTGAGCTACACCCCACATCTGTGCATTCCCAAATGAAGTTAATCACACCAAGTTCCCCCAGTCTTTTATCCACAAGAGATTTTTCAAAGGTTGAGTAATAGTAATAGCCACACTTTAAAGTTCATGTTCTACCCAGGCCTGTGATCCCAGAACTCAAGGGAACAAAGGGAAAATTACAAGTTCAAGACTAGCCTGGGAAATTTAGGAAGATTGTCTCAAAATAAAAAGAAAATAGAGAAGAGCTTTGTTTGCTTAGTGCTGGAGCCCTTGCCTTGTATGCATGAGGCTGTGGACTCAGACTCCAATACCACACACACACACACTACATCATATACTCCTTTTTTTTCCTTATAAATCCTGTCAGGATGGACAAATACGTTGCTTAGTTTTGTACATCAATTATGTTTTTAAACTTGCTGAATTCTTTATTGCTTTTTCTTTCAATAGCATCTTTAGACTTTGGCATAAGTAGAATCAGATCTGCCTCAAATGTGATTGAAGAAGATTTAAGAAATATCCGATTGTTACAATGGGAGGAGAGGAAGTTCTGCAAGGTGTCAAGCAGACAGGTTTGTTCAGCAAAATGGGGGTTTTAGGCAGGGCAAGGATCTGAGTGCAATTCTTCTCTGTTGAGTGTGGCCTGGCCTGTGACAGGGCAGCTGGGACAGAGGGTAGGGTTCTCTACAGAGGCATCCACAGGGGACCCCGCAGAGAGGACCAGGCTACACTTTGGGAATGCAGTACTCTTCACATGCACACAGACTGAACCTGGGGTCATGACCCCCCAGTAATGTGGCGCCTTGGGGATAATAGAAGTGAGATCTATCACCCAGTGAGATATCCAGGAAACAAACACTTGGGAACCACAGAAAATAGATGTTTCCAAACTGGAAGCAAGCAAATCTGCCCATTCTAAGAAACAATCATGCCCAGCCCATAATACCATCTCTCTCCTGAACAATCCTAAAGCATCTTGACAAAGCCAGGAGGTTTTTATGTAGACTGAACAAACACACCTTTGAGACCAAAGCTGATAAATCCTGATGCTGAAATATAAGTGGGAATAAGTGGTCAGAATCAATAGATCTCTTAAGAAAATTGTAGGGGAGTACAAAAGAGCGGGCTGTGTGTGTGTGTGTGCGTGTGTGTGTATGCAAGCGTGCAAGCATGCATATACTCCCAGAGATCCATATTTATGCATATCATACACGCACGCACACAAACACACACACACACCATCAACATACTCTGAGAAACAAAGCTAAAGAACAACTTAGACTTTTCAAACAGACTATAGAATGCTTTGGTATAAAAGAAGCAAGGAAGCCACTCTCAAAAGCTACAGAATTCTCCAGCTGTGATGCTGTGGTTTTGATTTTAGTTTTTGGGTTTTTTTTTAATGCTTTTTCGCATTTGATTCCCATGTTTTGCACGTCCTACTGAATGTGTGCACTCTGTTCATGACACAATGCAGGGTGTGTCTCGTGATGCGTCAGGAACTCTATGGTTTGGGGAACTCCAGAGAGCGCCAGCGGTCTGTTTGGAGGAGGATTTGCCCAGCTGCCTCTGCTACAGTTAATCTCTTCTTTGATGTTCCCCTCACTCTCCTCATTTGGGCCTTCATGCTCCAGGTGTCTCTGGTTTGTTCCCTGTTTTGCGGAAGCATCAGTGACAGCAGCCTAGCCCAGTGGCTTGTTTTATATGCTGCCCTCTCTTCCTGAGGCCCTCACATCTAAACAAGGTCTGAGGACCTCACACCATAACCTATTGGGGTTGGGGACTCTCACACATGGTGTTGTGGAACACTGTCAAGCCCTGAAGAGGCCAGGTGAGTCAAGTTTCCATTTCCGTCACAAACGTCTGACAGGAGCTCTGTAAAAGCAGAAGGACTTGTTTTTAATGATGGGTTCAGAACTGTCAGCCTGGAGTCACTTGGCTCCATTGGTGCTGGGTCTATGCCTGGTGAGACTGTGCCTAGCAGGGAGTAGACACTGGATAGACACTGGAGTAAAGAGGTTTATCTCATGATGGACAGGAGACAGAGAAGCCAGGGGAGCAAGGAGCCAGTGAGAAGGCCAAAGCCCCTGCTGACATCCTCCTCGAGTTAGGATCCATCTCCTACAGTTTCCATTCAATTTTACATCCATATATGGATGCATAATCCATATATGGATCCAGTCTTCACATAGGTCCCAGTTCCAGCGCTGCACTATATGCTAGGGACAACCCTTTCCCACACATGGACCTTGAGGGGAGCATTTCTGATTGAACCACCATAGCACTATAGGTAAACCGTGGAGGCTTTCAAATTAGCCAAGTTAGCTAAAATTAACTTCTCTTAAATGGTATTTTAATAATTAAGTGCATCACATAGTTTATCTCCTTTAGTTTATTTCAGCCAAGTCTTGCTGTGGTCACCTACTGTGGGCGGTGCAGTAAGCCACCCATAAGAAGTGCTCATGGCATACTGAAGGCAGTAGGTGTCTCAGAACTCATGAGAGACAACTGGGGAGATTTGCTGTGGACACGCTGTAACTTGGTCACTAAAACTTACATTGGGACATTGCAGGCTGTGCTTCCCAGACACCAAGGAGCAAGTGACTTGCACACTAGGTAGAGCTGTAGCTGCAGACTCCCCGCGGATGGGGAAAGCAGGTCCATGCACCGGGGAGACTGAACACCTCCTCGATCTGCAAACCTTTGAGCACATTCTTCTTTGTTGACTCACATCTCAAACACTCGTTTCGTCTTTTACAACCACATCACGCTTCAATAATTTTTATCATAACCTTATAACATTTGGTTTGGTGACTTTAGCAAAGACAATGACTCACTGGTAAAGGACAGCGCTGTTTGTCGTGGGATGCACTTTATTTATGAAACTGTTCTCTTCCCACCGTAGCCTTGCAGTCTCCATCTAGAAGGAAGACAAACACAGGCTGGGAAATCTGAGTTCTCGTATTATTCCCTGGCCCATTCAAAATGGTGGAGGACAGCGACATTCAGTTCTCAGTATCTCGGCATTCCTCTGCTACTTTTTAATGTTTCATATCTCAGGCATTTGAGCTCATAAAACATTTTGCTTTGAGCTTCCTCCTCTTCTGATGTTTCCTGAGGAGGAGCAGACATATTGTCATCCCAGGTAGGCACCTTGGCAGACAGAAATGATTCCACCCAAATCAAGGTTACTTAACCAATAATGTGATTACTTACAGAAACGTGGGTTACTCAAAGACAGGTGCACCATGGAAGGAAGGCCACTTCCAGCTGGGGTAATGACTCCTGAAAACTGCATCTCGGGAATTCCCTGACCGATACATAGGAGGCAGCTGGACTGGGGGACTTGCCTCTCACCAGCAAACTTTTACTGATTTTATAACTGGGGGGGGGGAATTTTGTCAACTTGCAACCCTTTGAGCTTCCTGAGTCTTGCAAAGTATGTGAGTTTCCAGAACTTTCTGACTGTCCTCAACTTACTGGATCTCATAGACCTCCCCCAACACCCAGCAGGAGGGAATGTTTTATGTAAAAAAATAGTTATGTAACATTCATGTACAAAGAAACCATTATTGGCTAAAATAAGTATAATATGAAAAAGCTGGCTTTAACTGGTAAGTTGTAATGAATATATTTAAAATAACCATACTAATTGTATATTAGCACCTTTTCTGTTTAAAAATTTAAAACATCAATTATTGAATAGAAATCAAGAAAAGTAAAACTGAATTACAGTGGGAAAAGCTGTGCACCATACTCCTCCCATCGTCTTGAATATTATTTCATTACGCAACACCAATGGACTTATCAAGTGGAGTACTTGGTTCCCTCACTGGATGAGCCACAAAGAGTTTTAAGAGGCACCATGTCAGATACAGACGCAAGGTGAGGTACTGTCATCGGTTTGATGCTCCGGCCCTATTGTTGTAAGAATACTTTTTCTATACTCAACCCCGAACTCTGGAATCCGTGATACACTTGATAGCTGATTTAGTTGATGGAGAAATTTTTTTTACCAAGAACAACACTAGGTGTTTCCTAAATCAACACTACTTAACTATTATCGTCATCACCAACACACCAGCTCCGTCAACACCACCGCTGCTACCACAATCACTGTCATCATTGTTAGCACAATCAGCGACCACCATCATGCCACCATCTCTGTATCCAACATCATCATCATCATCATCAAGTTCATCACAAGCTTCCATCATGACCACTGCCTCCATGGTTAACACCGCCATGGCCATCTCCGTCACTGCTTCTGTCTGAAACACCTTAACCAGAACAGCTTTCTATCCTAGGTCAACGCCTATGATACCCAGTCCCTCAACCCATTGGGAAGTAGAATGCCATTTACCCTTGGTTCATTGGCAACTCTCTTTACCGGGGTCACCAACAATTTACAGAATGCATCCTTACGTCCAGTTTCTGTTTCACTGATGCATTGCTCACCTGGAGTAGAAATTCCTTAAGCGCCACCCTAACGTTTCCTAAGCCTCTGGAATGCTCAATTGCGGTCCGTCTCCAGTGCCACCTCTCTGCTCGTCATTAAGACACTGCCATATCATACTATGAAGGGGATTCTCACATTTCCATGAACACTCTGTTGCATGCTCAACTTTGGATGGCCAAAAGTAAAATCAACTCTCCATCAAATCGCAATGGCAACCTGTGGGAGAAGAGAAGGGTTAAAAAGACAAGTCAGAGGTCTCCTTGACTCAGGCTTCCTGAGCTTTAGAGAAAGCTTCAGGAAGAAATCACCCAGTGGGTGATTATAGTGGATAGCTGCTGGTTCAGCGGGACTGGTTAGGTAACAGACAGGAGGGCTTCGATGCAGGGATGATTACCTTTCATACAATGCTGAGTAATTTTTAAGTGTGTGTGTCTGTATGTGTGTGTGTGCGTGTGTGTGTGTGTGCACATGTGATGTGTTTGTGTGCAGATGTATGTGTGTGTGCGCACATGATGTGTACCACATTACTGTGTGAAGGACAGAAAACAACTCTTGGGGATTATTTCCCTCCTCCCACCTTGTTTATGAGGCAGGGTCTCTCTTGTTCCTGACACACTGCATGCTCTAAGCTAGCATCTGAGAGATTCTCCTCTCTCCACCTCCTTTTTACCATAGGGGTGCTGGGATTGCAGATGTAAAATATCCTACTGAATCAGTTGTTTTCCATGAGTTCTGGGGATTGAATTGGTCGGGCTTGCTGGGTATGCCATTTTACTCCTGAGTCATCTGACTGGCCCCTGTTGAGGAAGATTTTTAAGTGATGGCATGTTTTCTCTGATGAATGGCTGACGTCTGACTTCCATGTGGGGGAGGCAGCCACAGCTGGAAGTAACCAAGCTACAGTATGGAAAACAAACCACCCTGTGGTGTTCATCTGCCTTCCATTCATTTTCTTCTAAGGACATAGCAAAACAACAGCAGCAACAACAACACACACACACACACACACACCTATGCACTATGGACTAAAGGGTCCCGAAGGGTCATATATGCAGATGGCTCCTCTAGATACCAACGGTCACCATGCACCAAAGGCACAAAGACAGCGATGAGTTAAGATCCTGAATGCTGAGTTGTCGCAGGCATGAAAGCTGAGTCTCCTGATGCAATCGTGACCTTCCAGAGGACTGAAGATATAACCTGCCCCTTGCCTCCTGGGAACCGTTGTTTTCTACCTCCCGCCACAGTGATTTCAGTCAAGTAAACAATGAAGTCATCGCTGTCAGGCGGGTTCATTCACCCAGCATTACCTTTGCTTTGTGAGGAATAAAACATGATGCTGTGTGTGGAGCAGAGATGAGACAACGTGATGTGTCTGCTCCGTGGCGGCGTGTAAGAAGCCACTATTGGGAGACATGCCTCGAGGAGGGAGATTGTACTCAAGGCAAAGGTGGACACTAACATTAGGGAAAGACAATATGGGGCAGCTGCAGATGGCATCTCCAACTTGGACTAGATAAAGACAGTTAATTGTGCTCACGGATATTTATTACCCCAAAGTGTCTAAATAAAATGTAGCTCTTAAACTATTACCCAAGTAAGCCCAATGATTTTTAACTGGCTCTTTTTACTTCGTATTGATAATCTGTAAAGAACAAACATACATAAGCACAATTTCTCAAAACACAACCGATACCAACAGGCATAATTTCCTAATGCAGAGAACATCCTGAAATCAAATGATGAACTCGGGTTCTCAGCCGACACGATCTTCACCAGAAGGCGGTTTTTGGTGGCTTTGAGTGAGCACTCACCCTGACAAGACAAAATTTGTTTTTTTTTTTCCTTTTTACAAAAATTAAATGGTTTGTCAGCTAGAGAAGTCAGCATTAAAATCCTTTTATGCACTTCCATAAAAAATTAACCTTAACAAATAAACCAAGCTGAGAGGCATTTATCGTTGCTTATCTCTTTGATTACTGTATATTAATTAAGATGTGAATTACTACTTGAAATAAAAGGGTGCCTGGGATCCCTAAAGAATTAAAAATGAATGCTTCCATGGGGAGACAATAAGGAGGGTGACTCGGGGAGCAATTGAAAAATGAATGTTTACTTTTAATGTTTTACTTTGCTATTTTCCTTAAAAGAAAATCCATATAAATTTATATTGTTTGCACTCTGCTTTCTCTGACAGTTGGAGAGCGGCTGCTCCTCAGCATTGGGGTTTGAACGGCTGTGTGGCAAGGCTCAATAATCCGTCTCAGCCCAGGTTAAGTGATGGAATTCATTTAAATGCCCCAGAAGTAATCATCCACAAAGAGTACATTATTTCTCTTTTATGAATTTTCAAACCTAATACTGATGGGTGGCATGCAATTAAGCCTGATCAATATGTAATTTAGGTGGGCTGACATGTTTTCAAATTCTCAGAATATAGATTCTTTCAATATTGCAAGACCTTAGTGAAATACTTAGCTCTTAGAAGAGAGCTAAGACAGGTTAGTACAGTACAGAAGAAAAACAAGGATAGCTAGAAGATATATGATGGAGCAATTATATTCCAAGACTTTAATTTTTGAGCAGAAGCCATAATTGGGAAATTGAGCGAGTGCTTCTTTCTCTCTCCCTCCCTCCCCCCCGTGTATGTGTGTGTGTGTGTGTGTATGTGTGTGGTATATGTGTGGTGTCCCTGTTTGGTGTGTGTGTTTCTTATAGTCTCTATTCTAACCAGGATCCAAGAGAAGATAGATTTGCAGGGTTTTGTGAATGACTGACCAGCTTGGCAATTTCCATGTGCAAAAATATTCATAGAGGAGTTATAGTTACTAACCAATGGGCTGTTGCAACTGGAGAGATCATAACACATTCATTCACAAAGATTTATTGCCCAGAATCAAAGGGAGTCCAAAATAAAAAAAAATAAAAAAAAAATGAATGCACCCTCGCAGCCCCGTGGAGGGTGGGATTACCATAATGACCCTTTGTGTTAAGCTAATAAACAAGGGAGAGTACATCAGCTCTCGACCTTAGGGGTGAAGGGTGATGCTCCCTGGTATTACTAATTAGCCCGCTGTCACCCACACGATAAGAATTACACTTGAGCTCCTATGATTTGACAGGATTCAATTTTAAATTTCATGCCTGAGGTCCTAAAGTGCTCTCTCACCCTTTACATCTGCATATTATCCCCGACCAAGCGGATATGCATAGGGCTTTATGCAGGGAGACCCTGGCTGGAATGAGAATGCTTGCCACTGATCCGCCTGTGGAGCTCTGGTCGTGTGGATGCGGGCATTTACACAGCCTTTGCCTTCTAACCTACTCTCGCTGAACGTGCTGCTGTGGGAAGCTGTGAGCTTTGACCTCTGACAGCATGCTTTCTGGTGACATGTTTATTCAATGCTTCCTTATGTCATAACTTGTTGAAAGTGAGGGTCTTGCAGCCTGCTCCAAGCAGAATACAGCAGTAAAGCCCGTTTGTACCAGAGGCTGGCCTTCTGAGGCCCTAACGGTCATGCAGGTAATTGTCAAAGACTGTGGGGACACCCCTGTAAGGGAAGGCAAGGTGCTGACCAAACACCTTGGGTGCACTTGACATTTTAAGATGGAATATTCTGATGTGTCCTATAGACACAAACATTGCACATCAACTTATGTGCCCTCCGGCCTTTCCAATTCTTCCTTCACTATTCGATGAAGTGTGAGTGTGGGTGTATTTAAATCGTCGGTCTCTTTAGAATTCCTTAGTCCTTCCCAGAAACAACTCCTACTTACAGTCTGACTTGTTTAAAGAGGGATGTCACTTTTTTCCTTTATCTAATTGAACTCACCAGAAAGAAATTTGAGAGAATATAGCCAGAATTTCATGAACAGTGATGTAAAGAAAGGGGTCCTGTGTAATTCATCCTCTCTACCTACAGTATGTCTTTTTCCTTTAAACTCAAGCCTGTGATCTCGGATGTGTCATTTAGAAGGGCCCAGAGTGATGCTAAGGGAGGGCCTCTCTGTGCTGTTTCCTGGTCACTGGGACAGAAATGACAAAGGGGTCTGTCCATTACTGCTTCAATACAGTGCTCAATAGCAGAAGGAAATTGATGGCATGGCTGTGCCATCGCACTGGGGAAACTTATGATGCGGACAATAGCACTTTCAATAAAAGGGCTCTTGATTTTCTATGTGTCAAACTGTTTTAATATTAGGGCATTTCTAGGTCAATGAAGGGTTAATGTAGCATCATAAATCATATCTCAACAAGAGCTCTAAGCTCAGTGTGTGTAAAGAGTGGGCTGTTAAGGTCAAAGAAGCATCACAAAAAGAAAACACTGAATATAAGGAGTAAGGCAACGTAGAATTCACATTTCTCTCGCCGTCTCCAGCCAGACATCCACACAGCATACTAAGGAGAGTGAATAATAGGGGAATTAGAAATTAATGATTCTCTGCTATGTAAATGGCAATTAAAGGGCATGAATGCTGCAGGCTGGGTCCGAAAACCCAGCTCCATTTGTCTGGGTGGAGACCAAAAGCCAAGGCAAAGGTTTTCTGCTGGAGGGGCTCACCTTCTGTCCACAGAGAGCATTGCCTGGTCACTCTTTTGCTACTGAAGTCCAGCAACGATAGTTTAGGCTTAATCGTTCCTTATGTATAGCTACATATGACCATTCCAAGGAGCCAGGTCAAGCACCACACCCTGGATGAAAGAATGCAGCACCTGGGGCATGCCCATTCGTCACAGCTGTGCACATTCCTGCTCCCCCGCAAAGACACACTTTATCTTACTTTTAAGCTTTCCTTACCTGAAAAGCTCTGGGGAAAAACAAACAAACAAAAAGCTATCTTCTTTTTCAGACTTTGTCATCTGTTAAGGTTTTAAGTAATGAAAAATAAAAAAGAAGGAAAGAAAGAAAGAAAGAAAGAAAGAAAGAAAGAAAGAAAGAAAGAAAGAAGGGAGGGAGGGGGGAGGGAGGGAGGGAGAATGAGGGGGGGAAGGAAAGAAGGAAGGAAGGAATCTCTGCATCTCTATTACATATACATGCAATTAAAAAAACAGAGACAGAGAGAAAGAGAGACAGAGAGAGAGAGAGAGCAAATTCAATAAGATGAAATGAATAACAGGCTGTATGGAAAGAGCCTTTGCCTCATCTTGTTTGTGAATGTAGTGTAAAGCACCAAATACACACCACCATTCTTGGCAATTGTTTGGAGGAAGCGGCCATTCCACAGGCAGTGGAGGGCGGGGACAGTACGGAGAGCATGTGTTGGAGACAGACTGCAGCCAGGTGTCCTGGACATGAGCGGTACGGGACATCTCCAGATAGGACAATCTGTTCAGCCTCAAATCACACAAAACTGAACTTCAAACCAGCCAGAACAAAACCCTCCAAGAGCAGCACAAACTTCAGCACAATTTGTCACTAAAAATCTGCAGCTGCCTGCAATATTCGGCGCTAGCATGTGAAACAAATGCGTTTCTGGGAGGAAAGTCGCATTGACTGAGGCAGCAAAGAGCAATTTTCTGTCGTTTAATGAAGGATGGAGTAAAGGCTTGATAAAGTACCCGCTCATTACAAGTTTGTTTTTGTGTGTGTGTGTCCGGATGGCTGGCAGAGAAAATGCATGTGTGTGCTGATGAAAAGGTAATCTCCCGGCTCAATCTTCCCAGATGAGTTAAATTTGCAAGGAGCAATCTTATTTTATTGTAAATTCCTTTGGACAGTACAGGACAAAGAGCTGAATGCAAGAGCAAGCAGCCTGTTGGCAGTTACTGTTAGCTAAAGAAATACAAAAGACTGTAACTGTTACTGAATTTAGGCTTTCTCTAAACTGTAATGTATAACATTAAACTGTAGCTATTCATGCAGAGTGACTCACATAAAAGTTAATTATTCTGATGTCCCCCCATGTGTAGACCTATGATATAAGCTTAATAGATACAGGCAGAACTTTTACCCCCACATAGCAATATAACACTGCATTCTATTAACTTAATATGTTAGGTTTATATTTTGTTAGTAGTTAAAAACAGTTTAATCTGAATACTGAATGGAAAAGTCAGTCTACAAGTTTGGAAATAAGAACAAATCTGAAAACGTTTTAGGCTAGGTCAGAATTCAAAAATTGATAGGTTAAATAAAAGCATTTTATAATTTAAAGAAGCTATGTGCACCTGTTTTTAAAGCTAAATTGAAATCATGGGGAAGTGTTGGGGATTAGTCATCTTAAAAAAAATCAACCAAAACTTTAAGGAAGCAAGACTGTGAGGAGATGGTGGTTCAAAAGTCTTAGGAGTACATGGATTTTAGGGATCCCTGAGGGGTGTGTTAGAGCCTGGAGCTGGAAAATTTATAGAGAAGATACGTGGAAAATACAAGGGCTTGGGAGAGGAGGAAAATGAGAAGAAAGAGAGGAAGAAGGAGAAAGAGAAAAGAGACTAGGGAAAAGAGGAGGAGAAAGGGGGATGGGAGAAGATATAAGAGGAAGGAGAGGGCAAAAGAGAGAGAGAGGATAAGAGAGAAATGAGTATAGGAGAGAAAGGGAAACAGAAGAAAAGAGAGGAAAAGAAAAAAGAAAGACAAGAGGAAGAGAAAGAGGGGAGGGTGGAAGGGGAGGATGGAGGGGGAGGATGGAGGGGGAGTATGGAGGAGGCAGTAAAGGGGGAGGTTGAAGAACAATCTACTGGGAACTCAGAGCCCTGGCCCTGCTGCATCGCAGCCTCTTCCCTCTGTAGGAAGCTCACCTGCTTCAGTTGACAGCTAAAACCTTTCAGATTCTGTCTTTTTCTTTTTCACCCCATATTCAGTGTCCCTATGGTTCCTGTCAGTGTCCTGCAGATGACTGATGTCTCACAAAAGAGACACCGACTTCCGGGATAAGCCGGCACAAGTCCAGCCTCTAGTCATCTCAGGAGAACTGAGTTCAAACTCATAGCTCTTTATCGCTGAGCAGCAGGGCTGCTCTGGTCCATGTATGACCCAGCACTCACAGTGGAGCCTTCCGTCCGCACTAGCAGCCTTTTCTCTCCCTGATGCTGTGCTAAAAACCAGTTACCATTCTAAAATCTGGATTTTTAATATGAATGTGTGGATTTTCAGTTTCTCTTGAGAAATGTATGGGTCTGACAACACTGAACATCTTTGGCTCTGACAGCTGGGTGCACACATGGTTCCTGCAGCCGTGAACGCTTGGGGCTCACACCAGTCAACATGGAAGTCGCAGAACCTCAGAATGCAGAGTCCCATAGCAGTTTGCCGGGCAAGTGAAAGATGATTGACAGAAAAACAGACATGTATTCATTTTCAAAGGGAGTGTCCTGCTCTCATTTGGTTTTACTCTCATTGAACACTCTGTTCCCCATAAGAAGACAGCACTACCTTAAGAAGCCAGTCTTCACTTACAGCTGCTCGCCAAGAACCACAACTCTGCTGGTGAAGTCAGGGTGCCGCAAACAACGACTCCCCAATCATAAACAATGCAACATTGTTGCCAGGATTTTCTGGGGGGAAACTCTGGGGAGAGGGCACAGATAACAAAGTAGTCTAGCTTAGTGAACCAGTGAGTGTATCGAGGCTACTTACAGGAGCATGCGCAGCCTGGACAACTGCATCATGGGAAAGTCCCACCACTCTAAGTATAGTACTGGCGTTGAGAAAGCTTGTGCTGAAATTTCCAGCAACAATCAGTCTCCTTCCTCTTGTATACTTTAGTGACGGGACCGTATATGTCTGAGGGACAGGAGGTAGTGTCTGGAGCCTCAGTTAAGGCCTGCCCACTCCCCATCCTTATATAAAGCCAACCGCCCCAGCCACCATCTCCTGCCCTTCTGGCACTAACAGCTCATCCAGTCTCTCGACGGCAATGACCACATCATGCCATATATAAACCTTCAGAACATAAAATGTGGACATTAGAAGTATTTTCCCATTTAATAAAGTACACCAGTGTCCTGAGGGGCTAAAGGAATTTAAGTTTCTGGAAAAGGCTAGCAGTGGCCTTACTTGAAAGGCCATTCTGAATTCCGCTGTGTGTTTTGTGGGGAGGTTATTTGGGCATGTTTATCAGGCATGTTTAAAATCCCTGAAGCCTCCTGAAGCACGTGCAAAGGAAGTATAAGAACCAGGAGCTTCCTATGTGAGTTTCCCGGGGGTTTCCTTGTGAATGTGAAGAGGGCCGTGTGCACAAATAAGAAGTGGCGGCAGTCATGGGGATGAAGAGGACCTGGTGACGCCGTATGTATCACATGCTTGGCGCCTTCTCTCAGAAGGTGGAGAACACAAGCGTACTGAGCGCACGATCTACTTCATACTGAGGCAAAATTGTGGTAAATCAAAGTCAACTACTCTTTTAAAAAGTTATTCTCCCCCCCCCACCCCCGTGGGTAAAGAAGCTTTATGATCACACGTTACCAAAGCAGGTCGCCATCTGTTTGCCCGCCAGGGAGCTAGAAGAAGGCTCCCCGCTGGCCTCCTGTGAACCCCTTCGCCAGTTCAGTGCCAGCGTGCATACCGCAGAGTATCTGCAATCCAGACATCAGCTCCATGGCAGCCAGCAGAGGATTCTCTCTGTTGCATGCCCACTAAAGGGAGCCTCAACAGGACCGGACCTCCACCCATGTTCAAAATTGTGGACTTGGCTAAAAATCAGGAATAAAATGGAAAATAGACAATTTGCTAAATAGTAGTATTTTAAAAGCATCAAGCCAACTACTTAAAGCTCAGAACAATTGGGGATTTTGAAATGCAGCATTAAAATGTAATGTTTGATTTGAGGCCAAGGGTAAAAGCTTAGTTCCTATGTAATTGCAGAAGAAAGCATGCCTTCTGGGTTCACAGAGACAAGCTACAGGGCAAGGGATGGTTCTTGCCCACATGTGGGCACAAGCTGCCTTTGGCTCAGGTTACTTCTTACTTCTAGGAAGACTAATTTTATTTACTTATTTCTTTTCTGACCTGCCACGCCCCTCCCTCCTGCCACCTTGCCTTGTCCTAGACTTCTTGCTGGTCAAGTGCTATGGCCAGAGTGAGCACCATGTGGGCTGGGCACCATGTGGGCTGGACAGCAACTGACAGGTGCCTCAGTGTATTTTAGTCCTAAATTAGTTCTGTCTGGAGAGCAGCTGATCTCACGGGATATGGAAGATGGACAGCCCCTTTCTCTCCTGATGTTAACTCACCAATCAGCTCCTGCCTGCACTTGTCATGTGACGTAGCAGTAGGGATTCTGCGGGAATAGTGGTCTAGGTACCGCCGAGATCTGGGCTCTTGCTCCTTTAAAAGTGAACTTCTAACTATGAACGTGATGGCTCAAGTGATTCTGAGACAGGTCAGGGAGGCTGTCACAGGCGGATCATCAGTTTCAGATCAGACCAGCTGCAGAGACTGCGTACTGAGAATTAGCCAAACAAGCAAAGCCAATCAAGTGTTTCTACAAACAGAAGTATACAAACTCATATGGCTTCCTCTGAAGTCCAATTTACCCAGGTTTCCTGTAATTTGGAATGCACAATGGAATTTTGATGGATGTTGTCAAAAATTTCAGAGAGCCTTAAGCAAGATAATTGTGACATTATGGGTTCTTAACTAAAAGTCTTTTGTTTTCAAAGGGATGTGAACCCGACACACAATGCTTGCTTTCTCTTCTTTCCTTTCTTCCTTTCTATCTTTCTTTTTCCCTTTGTAAAAATTTTTAAGAGACTAAAATTATCAGTCACATTTTAGTCAGACAATGGTGGTGCACACCTTTAGTCCTAGCACTTGGAAGGCAGAGGCTCTCAGTGAGCTTGAGGCCAACCTGGTCTACAAAGCAAATTCCAGGACAGCCAGGACTGTTGCACAGAGAAACCCTGTCACAAAACTGAAAATTAAGAAAAAAAAAAAGAAAAGATTTCAGAGAAATGCCAAAGTGGTCCTTAAATGAAATAATGAAATCTGTGGAATTTGTAGTAAAATTTTTTTGAAAAACTATTCACTTTCAGGATAAAAGTTATGTTTTTCTTCACTCTGAATCTTACAAGAAAACTACACCATCACTGAGTCTTCAGGTAAACATGGCTGGGTAATTGTGCCCCTCAGAAGTAGATGCACAGACACCTGAACCCCAAGAAGTCCTTTATTTACCAAGCAAATGCATTGAGTACATGTAATTCTGGCTATGTGGTATGTGTGTGTGTGTTTTCAGTGAAGTTTTCAGAGTCAAGGCTGACCCAGAACTTCATGTAGCTGAGGCTGGCCTTGAGTTCCTGATCTTCCAGCTCCTGAGTGTGTGGTTACGGCATGTGCCACCATGCCTAGCTTACTTATTTGGGTGAAAAGACAAATGATCACAGTGTCACCAGACAGACTGGTTATACCGCCACCATCCTGTCCAGGATCAGGGACTCCAGGAAAGTCTGAGCCAGTGTCATCTGCTCCCAGAGTCAGCTTCATGTCTCATGATGTCATTCTCATCTTTCTTTATTAAAAAGCAGAAACCAAACATAAGGAAAAATCCACGTTAAAGCAAAGAGCCCAGGGGGAAGGGAGAAGGCAAAATGCAGTGTACTCTGGGACCTTGAGATAGTGGGTGCAACTTGAAGTGAGGGTGGGCACGATTCCCCTTTCCCCTTTGGAGCTTATTCTTGGGGATTAAAGAAAGCCAGTTATTAAACAGTAGCAGGAAGGACTTACCACACAGTAAAAACATAGCTTGCCCACACTGATTGTTAATTTGACAGGATCTAGAGTCACCAGAAGACAAGCCTCTGGGCATGTCCCCGGGGAAGCTTCTAATTAGATTCATCAAGGTGGGAAGATTTACCCTCATTGTGGGTGGCCCCGTTCCGCAGGCTGGAGTCCAGGACTGAATGAGAATTGAACACCACATTCATCTCTCTGCTTCCTCACTGTAGATGTGATGTGACCAGGGGGCCTGGGGTCCCACTGCTATGACTTCTCCACCTTGGGGACTATGTCCTTAAACCAAGGGCCAGAGTGAGCTGCCCTTCAGTTGCTTCTGTCAAGCATCGTGTCCAGCATCGTGTAGAGTAACTAATACAGGACACACATAGACCGCCTGTGGGTGCAATGGTTCCAGGGCAGCCTCACGCTGCCTGTGTGCACTGGCGTCTTATGCTCACAGGACAGCAGGAGAGAGCTCCTTCCTAGACATCAGGAGTCTCTGTGAAGCCATACCACACCCGAGCATGTTCATACCTCTGACAAGAGAGTAAGGGGCCAGGCCAACCTACCATGGAGTGGAAAAGGTAAGGAGCAGAAATGGTCATCTTGATACTTAGCAGGCTGATTCTTGGGTTACACATTGAGGGTGCACATTGATACTCAAAAAATGATTAAGCAAACATCACTTGTGCTTCCTGTATCAACACATTATATATATATATATATATATATATATATATATATACACACACACATCAGGTGTCCTTGGGGAGAAAACAGTGGTCAAGTTCATGCAAATATTGTCCATATCTCAACAGAATGTCAGCATGATGGTGTTTGGAGCAGTGAAATACCAGCTGAGTTTTCTAAATGCAAAAGGAAATATTCAACACTTCCTGCCTGTCACCAATAGCTGTCAATCACAGTGGCTTTCTGAGGTCATTCTTGTTGCTATGACTGGATTCTCAACACTGACAACCCTTGTGGGGAGGTATTGATGTCTCACAGAGAGAACTCTCCTGGGACAGGAGGAGCCACCTCCCCCATCCCCATATGCCTTTCCTCCACCCTGCCTGTCTTCCATGGTACTCTGTTTTTCTTTTAGACTTCTTCCAAAGGTTTGGTCAGAGGTGTGTTTTGCCTCTATATGTGGGGATACACTGTGTTGGGGAGCATGTGCTCAAGTGTATAGGCATGTCTGCAATGTCAGAGGTTGGTATTGGGTTATTCCTGAAATCACTCTCAGCCTTATTCTTTAAGGGAGGGACTCTTGTTTGAACTCAGAGCTTTCCAATTCAACTAGTCTAGCTGATCAGCTTGCCCCGGGGAGCCCCCACCTTTCCTCCTAGGTGCTGGTTTTATAGCAGCCACCATGCCTACCTGGCACTTAATGGGTGCTAGAGACCTGAACTCAGGTCTCTGAGCCTAAGCAGCAAGCACTTGATGCTCTGAGCAATTTCCCCAGCTCTTAGCATGATATTTTCTAAAGGGCGTTGCTCACACTTTCTGCTTTGTTCTTCTAATCCAGAATCAGTTTATCCATCTCAGAAACTTTAACCAGATGTCTAAACCCTTCTTTTCCAAAAATAGACCAACAAAGAAAATGGCTCACATTTCATAATGTATGCGAGGAACCCAGTCCAGGGCCACCAGTGAGGTGTTTGGAAGGTTAACCCCACTGAGGTTTCCCCAGGCAGACCCTAGTCTGACCAGAATATGTTTATAACGGGATCTCATGTTCTGTAAAGCCAGGTTGTGGCAGGCAGCCTCGCAAGGCCATAGATGAGCCAATGAGCACATCCCTCCTTCACCCAGCTGGGGTTGCCAAGGATACGCTGTCAAGGGACAGGGTCAGGAGTCAAACTGACCAATATCGAGCAAATTGCATTGGTCTGAATGATTCCCCCTGAGCAGACCAGAAGACAGAAACACAGAGTTGGGTCTGCAGACAGATAAATAGTGCACTTGAGTATTAAGAGAGCTGGGGCTATAGTCTGAATGCATGTACATCTGTGTGTGTGTGTGTGTGTGTGTGTGTGTGTGTACGTAAAAGCATGTACACAGAGGCTGGCAATCAGACATATGTGGAGAACATCACATTGTAGGGACATGTGTCTATATAGACACTTGTTTGGGGATCAGTTTGTACCACAGACCACATCACATAGCATGATGCTGACCGTACTAAATACTCTGCTTTTCTTTTGTCTTTACTTTGCATTTAGAACTAGGACTTTTTTTTTGCTTCAACATATGAGGATTTTTTTCATATGGTAATAAAACCAGGAGAAAATAGTATAAGGTATTTTTTTTCTTTTTTAAAAAACTCCATAAACTGTCTCAAACAAGGGATACTGATTTCCAAGCCAACTTCATGGGTGTGTAGTCTGGAAGAACAAGGGATAGGATGTATACCAACCCAGTCTATAATTCAGAAGGGATGGCCTGAAATTGCTTGGCATGCACTGACTCCAACCTGGACTTCCTATGGCCCTTATTCTGCACAAGAAAAGCCTCCTAGTGGTACCACCATGTGTCTAGCATGCTGAGAACACAGTGGGGGCATGGCCAGGGCTTGGCAATGGCTTGCCAACACATTGATACAGTTTGAAAACATCTTAAATGCACAGACCCTGCCCATGATAGTTCATAGCTAAGGTTAGAACAGAACAAAGGGAAAGAAGGCGGGAAATGAAAGGTAACTTCCATTCAGAGTTTTCCCATGTCAGGAGGGGTTTTAAAATATCGCAAGACTAAGCAGTAACAAGCACACAGCCTCAAAGAAAATTAATACTTCCCTTCTATCATAGTGAGCTATCATTTTCGGGAATGACCTCAACACATTTATTTTTGCAAGTATGCTTGTCTATCATCTATCTATCCATCTATCATCTATCTATCATCTATCTATTTATTCACTTTTTTGGGAAAGGGATATATGTGCATGTGCGTGTCTGTACATGTTTGTGTGCATGTGTTTGTGTGTGTGTATGTATGTGTGTGTATGCATGTGTGTGTAGCCCTGGATTATCTGGAACTCGGCAGACTGGTCGTAAACATACAGTCTTCAGTGTTGGGCTTACCAGCTGGCATTACCATCCCTGGCATGTAACCAGGGTTTAACAAATACTGTCTTGTCTCAGTGCTGTAAACTCCTGGGTCATGTGTGTATATGAACAAAACAAGTGGAAGGCATGAAGTGCCCAGCAGTGTTTTGATTGATAAGTGAGCAAGTTGCCCATGAAAAATTTATTCCCTCCCAGTTCTTTGTTTCTTTTGACATAAATTGGTCAGATAAAGGCAAAATCAGCTGCCTACAAGGCCATGGGTTATAGATACCTGTATTTTAATGGAAAGTGATACTTGCTCTTTCTAAACCTAAAGATAAAAGGAAAGCGTGGCCAATATAGTCCTGGATAGAAGGTAAAGAAAAGGCTCATTCTGAGGCTGAAGTAGTCCATCCATAAAAATGCTGAATTTTGTCTGTGTTCAATTGCAATACTGACCAGGGGAAGGCTGGAGGCGAGATAATTAAGTTTCCTTCACTAATTTAGTTCTTCCCAGCGTCCCCGGCCTTCTCTCTAAGTGCTTCCTGCCTTCTCATGTCACCTGTTATGTAGGATTGTCTGCCAAGGTGAAGGATGCTCTCCCGGAGCCCTCCTGAAGGGACCCTTCCATCGCCTGTGAAAGCCGCCTGCTCGGACTTCCTCAGCAGCGTGAGGCTTCCCTTCACACACAGCCTGCCGTCCGCACTGACTACATCATGATTTTAGCACCAGATTCAACGGGAAGCTGATTTATGAAGAAGATGCCAGAAAAGTCTCTAGCAAATAAAAGAGAGGGAAATGAATAACTCGCAATTCTTTCCTCCCAAGGAAGGAAAATTCCTTGCAAGGTGAGCCATTTAAAAGACAATTAGCTCCCTCATGTCTGCTTCGAGGCAACCCTGAGTTCAGAGCTGCAGTTCACCGGGGTTTAAACTGGTAAGCCAGAAGACGATGTGGTCCTATACTCACTTGTTCCCTGACTCTGGCATCCTGGGTCTTGCTCATCTGGGCTCCTGTGTGCAAGGGACAAGAGGTTTACATGCAGTAAAAGAATTGGTTCTATACATTACAGATCGGACACTGTCAGTAAACAGGATGCAGAGCACCCCCGCCAAGGTGGTTCTCACTTCCACGGAGTAGACGCACCGCCCCGACCTTGGCGGTTTCCCGCTGCTTCTCCCTTTCTGCTCCGGACTCACCAGGGGGCCTTCCATTGCTCCATTCAGGGAAGTCCTGAACTCTATCTTGAGTCCTCAGTTACTAGCTCCTCCCTTATCTCCATTCAGGTCCTCTTCACTCTGTCTGTAAGACGAGTGCCTTGAGAAGCAGCCATTGGAGTCAATCCTTGGTGAGCCAGTTATTTGGTAGGAATTGGGTTTGGAGACCCACAGGTGAGGATAAAACACTTATAAGTTGCAAGGTAGCTGACCCTGATGCAGAGAAGAGCCCCAAAAGACAACTTTCCATATCCCGCACTCTGAGCACATATCCTAGAGACTGACTTCCCTTGAATGTCTTAGAGGTTCTAGGAAGAGAACTATCCCTGTCTGAGGAGGTCTCTGTGGTCATCTAGAACCTTCCCCACTCCTGTGAACAGATCTTTAAAACCCCCACTAGCTGTGATCAGTCCCTTGAACCGCCCCCCCCACTAGTGTCCTACTTGAGTAAGTCATTTACAAAGAAACTTGACTGACAGTGTGTGGTACATTCTGAGAGGGGGTCTTTTCATGCTGAGGGAAGAGAGCCAAGAGTGGTAGAGATAGGGATTTGGGCTCCGGAGTGCTTGTGTGCACACTGGAGATGAATATTTCTGGAAAGTGTCATCATCGTTTTACTTCAAAGACTGGATTTCCAGGGTGTCATATATATCAATATTCAAATATAAAGGCAGGAGTGCCAGTCTTCCATAGATCAATAGTAATTATCTTAGAATAGTCAGATATATTGATTTATCCACATCTCTGACCCTGTCCACTAACACAATAAGCACGAAATACATGTGTGCAATACTGGCCTCTGACAGGGAGTTTTCAGAGGCAAAGCAGATATATGTGTGTGTCCACACATATGCAGGGTGGTGTCATGGTAAGAATCATGTGTTTAAAGACATATTGATATTTCAAAACAAGGAGCAATATGTGTATAGCATGCATACATGATGGTCTCATGGCAGTGATCACACATGTGTATTAAAACACATACAGAGAATTCTCATGGCTACAACCAAATATGTGTTTCTCCACAGACAAGACAGTCTTGTGGCAGAAATGGCATCCATATGTTTATACATATGTAGGTATGAGAACTCTTGATAAAGATCTCATGTTTGTGAGTGTTTACACACACATGGGAGCTGGAATACCTTGCCTGTTCCATGTACTCCTGAGCCTCTGTGGAGAGCCATAGTAGCCTGTTCCTTTGAACTCGTGAACCCATGGTTCCCTGACTCACAGAAGAGGAAATGGCTTTCGTAGGAGACACTGTGCCTATTGAGCAGTAAACTTGGATTTAAACTGGCAATGACCTGTATGCAGTATAAAGCAAATCCAGCCTACCAATCTCGGGTTACACTGGGGAGGAGAGGCAGATGTGGAAAGGATTGGGGAAGGGCTGTGGGGCTGTCTTAATGGCAGGGGCCCTACTGAGATGAAGAAAAGTCCCTGAGCTTAGGGTATACACATTCCTTAGGGTAGGTGAGTGGTTTCTTTCCCACGGGGAGCAGGGAGCAGAGCTGGTGAATCAGGAGAGAGAAGGAGACCACACAGAGGTCCAGAGCATTTCCTTCGGACTTGCCCTGTGTCCACTTGGTCTGGTGGAGGGCTATCAGCTGCTAAGCCTGAGGCCTGGGCCTTAGGACACTGTGGAGTAAACACACAGCAGAATTATATGTGGCTTCTCACCACCTGTGAAACAGCCAGAGTTTAGAGGAGTAGGGGTCAGACCTGTGCTGGGTTGACAGTGAGCCTTAGCAAACTCTCTCAGGATAATCCCATGAGTCCATTTCTCGAAGACCAAAGAGTAGATCTGAAGGAGTTTCCTAACCTCATGATTTTGTAAACCTTCAGAGTGGAGTTGAAGATTATCAGGGGTCAACAGCTGGTCTGTGAGTAAGACAGGAATTGAAATTGACCCCATTTAACTAGAAAGTAAAATAGAGCTAGTTTTTCTTCCCCCAATATGAGTTATTATCTTCAGGCCAGACAGCAGAGTACTGAGATGACAGTTCCCCCACAAAAAGTCTCAGACAAGGGTTAAGGGTCAAGCCTCGATTCTATGAAGTTACTCTAAAATCTGTTCCATTGAAAAAGTGTCTTCTGGAGGCTTAGTAGTTTGGGGACCTAAGCTTCGGAGTTAGAAATAACTGAGGGGGACTTTATTCCTCCTGGTTTTTCACATCATCTTGGGCAGTATGTATTCTGGTCCCTCCTCTATGAAACAGCAGCAACTCTGGGGAGCACAGAAAGGCCAGCTGAGGCCTTGTATGCAAAGAGTCTGACATTCGCCTCAAATAAACACTGTTCCCATTGTGAATGGCTGTAATGAAGCAAAGAGAAAAATGTCCTTCACGCTGTCATCCCTGATAGTGAAAGCCACATTGAAATAATAAAACGATGTATTCACATTATTAATACAAGCCATATATCGTCAAAACATGTATTCTTATTAACGCTACATTAATATCATTAGCACAGGTCATATGTAGAGTTTTAGACTATTTTTTATTTTTATGGGTTATCATGTGCTATACTTATTGTATTTGTTAAAGTTAGATAAATCATGAAGGGGCTACTATGTCTTTCTGAGGGAGTTTCTGTTGGGGGAATTTCAGTAAGAACGTATTGAAATTGAAGCCAGCCAGAAGGAACCACACACCAAGAGATGCGTGGAGGAGGGGCATTGGAGAGAAGGCTCAGTAGTTAAGAGCACTTGTTGCTCTTGTAGAGGGGCTTGGGTTCCATTCCCGGCACCTACGTCTGTCAGCTCACAAACTCCTGTAACTCCAGTTTCAGGGGTCTGATGCCTTCTGCTGGCCTCCACAGGCACCAGGAATGTGCACAGTGTGTATGCATAAAGGCTGGTACTTTTATAAAAAATGATTCTACTTATTTGCACGTGCAATGATAAAGTGTGTGTGTGTGTGTGTTCTAGGTCACTCGTGGGAAGGTCGGAGGATGACTTTGTGGATTTCTCTCTCCATCACCTCTGCTTGGGATGCTAGGGATTGAAGGTAGGTCTCTGCATGTGAGGCCATCAAGCGCCATTCCCCCAAGTCAGCCCACAACTAGTCCCAACTGAAGTCTGTTTCGAGAACCTTTAATCTCCAGAAAGAAAACGGCCTGTGGTTCAAACCGGAAGGCGAACTAGCTTAGTGCCTCCTTCCCTTCTCCGTCTACACTGACATGAGACCACGGATGCAGCAGCAGAAAGCACCCCGCCCCTTCGGAAGGAGTCATCCTTGTGAGATGTCTCTGGCTCTTAAGTACAGCAATGTTGTGGATGTCGTTGTCTACTTATTACAGGAGGTAATGAGGCCTTAAATTGGGGAAATTTTAAAGACGATAGTATTTTATTGGTATAACTTCCCAAAATGATTACTTAGGAAGCTATTAGACATATAGCTCATCAGGACCAGAAAATAGAGAAAGAGAGGAATTAAAAATAACCCTTGTCCTATGATTGCCGCCATCTCCATGTGTGGCAGCCTTGACTCATCTTCCTTCCGTGGCTGTAAGGATCCTTTCCACTTAAGGCACCAGTGCCGAGTTTCCCACCCGCACTCGGTTCCCTTGACTAAATGCCTTTCCTTCCAGAAACTTCATTGTTCACGTCAACACGTCAACACAGCTCCTCTCTAGGATCCAGTCTGGTCTCTCAGAAGGCGTTAATGACTGCCAGTCATGAACATGGAATCCAGCATGTGTGATCCCTGGTCCAGGTACCTACCTGCTGCTGCTGTGCCCTAGCAGGGTTTCCTCCAGAATACAGGCCTTGCATTTCAACCTGTAAGATTTAGCACCAACCAGGCATCATGCAGAATGGCTCACTTAGTATCTGTGGTAGCTACTTTATTCGACTTTTTTTTATGATGAAAGGGTAAAACCAGGGGCTGAAGAGATGGCTCAGGGACACTTTCCCCTTGCAAACTACCTGGATCGTATTTTCAGTATTAGTTCTTTAATGTTCTTTGCTGGAAAATCTGTGTTCAGCACCTTGACATACGTGACTCCCCTCCGTCTGAACTGAAGGTGTGTGCTGTGTTGTTAGTGCATGCCTGCCGTCAACTAGCTATGATTCACCACTGCTCCTTCACTTTTCTATGCTGCCAGAACTTAGCCATTCTGATGGTCCTCTCCTGATAATCCTTAATGATTCCCATCACAGCGACTTGTTCTTAGGGGTAAAACCCTTTACAAACAGGCACCATTGTGGATTATTTTGCCAAAAGGCAAGTGGCGCGTCTCTGCTCTCACATCCGGCACAGCGGGTGATATCTGGAAGGCGAGAGATTCTAACCTGGGGAATGCTGAGAACAGCCATAAAAAAAATGTCCGGCTCTTTTCTTTACGTGGTTATGTAAACTGGAGTTAATTTCTGTTCAAACAACAACAACAAAAAAAGGATGATACCGTGGGGTGACAGGGGTACTCTGAGGCTGACACAACAAACGCCTGCTTTAAAAAACTGTCAAAATGTGAATGTGGTTCCAATCACTTAAAAAATAGAAGGTGATAAGTTGAAAATGTCAGGTAATTGGCAGACAGATAGAAAGTTAAACTGTGTCCTCAGTGAGGGAAATTAACCAGCAGCTGCCAGCAGGGACCCCAAGGTCATGTGAATGCCAGAACCAAGCGGAGTCCAATCATTCAGAGGTCCGGCCTGATGTCTCCCCTCCCTGGTCATTTTCAGATCTCTCAGGAGCTGCCCTGAACTACTGCCAACATGTGTTCATTTCGAAAAATTACATAGATTGTGATTTATTACCCATCACACTACAAAAATCCACTGCGGATTAAATCAGCCCTTTGTTTAAATCGCTGCTATGCAACCAGCATCATATCGCCATAAATGACATTGAAGGTATCATCTGCAGCCCTCGGCCAAGGCTACTGATAAGGCCCCAGCACGGGACGATCAATACTTACTATTCATTTTTGAAATTATCTTCACATTGATCCCTGAACAAGCGCCAGTGACACAGAGGCACAGCGCCTTTAATACAATAATTATATAAAGGTTTACAGGCTCATCCACCCAGCCAATAAAAGCTGTCACCTGGCAGGGACAGTTACAATCCCATAATCCATCAAAATGCTGTTCTGTGACCTATGGGCTTCTGGGCTTTCGGGAGACCATGATAAACACATGCATCGAGGAAGGAGAGGAGAGCCGTCTGGAGCACAAAACAAAGGCTGTGGATGGACACCTCCGATCTGCAGACTCCGGCCAGCTGCCCACACTCATCTGTTTAGTTCTCAATGATGGAAACAATGAAGGGTCATCTACTTGATAACTGTAATTCACCAAGAAGGAGTGCGGTTAACCTCTTTCCCGCCTCTTTTTTTTTCTGGTCTTTAATTGATCTGGTTTGACTTCTCACTATATGGTCTATGATGATTGTGTAAGTCCAGAGAGATCATGACAGAGATAGCATACCTGAGGAGAGGAGAAGCGAAACCTGGGGCTGAAGACAAGAAGCTGGATCCTCTGCAGTGAGGTGAGCATGTGCTGTTTGCCTTCACAAAGATGTCATAGCAATGCCCACAAGTATACAGACATGCTCACAAGCACAGGAGCATGTGTGCACATACATAAGTATGTACCCACACCCTGGCACGTATCTGCATGCCTATATAAACAGATAAATATGCACATGTACGCACACATATAAACACACGTGGATTCACAAACACACAGAGAGAGGAGAGAAGCATAGAGATGTGGACAGATTCATGGCAACAACAAAAACAAAACAAAACCGTCCCACCCTCATCACTCAGAACAAATACTGCAATGCCAAAGGAGTCCTTCTGCCAGCCTCTTGCCCAGGGTCTGCACTGCTGTGAAGACTTAGGCAAATCTCTAGCTCCATCTCCCTGAAGTGCTACCAAATCGACCTTACTTAAACCAAGCACACTGCCAAAAATGCTTGGACTTTCCTAGTGATGCCTAAGTTCTCATCCACCAACTGACATGCATACATTCACTGCGGGTAGTGGGTGGAGAGCAAGTGTCAGGCCGTGCTCTGTATCGGAATCCTCCTGTCTCCTCCATTCAGTTCCCAGGGGTGGACTGGGTGGTGGGGGTGCAGCAGCCTGCATACACTCACCATGCATCTAAGTGGGGGCGGCTTCAGTTTCAGCATTGCTTTCCAGCGCAGAGATTTTACCTTCTGCCTTAGCCTGTACCCTGGCCTTCTCTCCCAATTCCTCTCCTCCCATGTGGCTCCATGAGGTTTTGGGTGGGTGCCGTAAATATACATGGTGTTAAAATTGCCACTATTGACTTTAAAAGAGAATTTTGGGAAATGAGTGCACTATGTCAGATTAATGCCACACACCCTCAAGAGCGTCTGCTTGGCCTAGGCTGGTTCAGTGTGCCTGCCGTTGTGCGGGTTGGAGCAATGTGTGTCAGATGCGGAATAGCGTGTTGAGATGATCAGAGGCAAGAGGATGTAATTCCCGGAGTGCAAGAGAAGTGAATGATGGAAAGAAGATCAAACCTACGGGCTTCACCAACATGTGAAGAAAGAGAAGAATACTGGAAACTGAGTCTCAGGTTGCTAGAGTTGATAGCTTCTAATTTATCAAATTTTGTGGATCTTAAAGAAGAGGCGCCAAAAACTCTGCTCAAACTGATCCTCTGCAGGGAGCCTTGGAAGGGCAGCTAGGGCCTTGGAAGATCTACCCACATGCAGAGGAGTTGAGGTCCTGTCTGTGAAATGTCATTCCAACCCTCTGCTTTCCTAGGTGCACATGGACATATTTACACACACACACAGCGAGAGAGAGAGAGAGAGAGAGAGAGAGAGAGAGAGAGAGAGAGAGTTACCATGTTCCCCATGAGTACCAGGCTTCTAATCTTTGGTTCCAGACTCACAGAGATGGCTCTGCCACTCTATGTGTGCATGCTGAGCAGCAGGCTGAAGGAGAGCTCCAGCTGCCTCTATCTACCTGAGCTCCTGGTCGCCCTGTTTGTTCTGGTGGTTTCAGCTGTGGAGGCCCGTGATGAGGTTGCCTGTGAATGGGGTAAATGGAGAGAGGAGCAGAATCTCATGGTCAGGAGGCCAGTACTGGGAGAAGCTGCTATTTGTGAAATCTCTTCTGAAGAAAGGATGGGGGGGGAGATCTATAATTAACAGAAAGAAGCCAGGGAAAGCTTGATTTCAGGTTGGAGGAGGCTTGGTGGGTAGAAAAGAGTGCTTTCTGTTTGCGTGGGGGTCAGGAGGAAGGTGCCCTCTGTGGCCGTCGGGTTTCGCCTTTAACTTCACTGAACAGCATGTATGGGACACACACTGAGTGTGTAACAGGGTGTTTCCAGAGAGGTCTCACTGAGAAGGGAAGATCTGCCCTGGAATGGAGGTGACACACTCTCAAGGTAAGAAAGCAGAAGGCAAGAAGCATCCCAGCATTCCTCTGTCTGCTTCCGGACGGCAGGCCCAGGGTCAGCAGACACCTCACTCTCCTCATCTTGTGTCCTGCGTGGCAGACTATACCCTTAAACTGTGAGACAACATATACCCTTCTTCAAAAGGAAGTTCTCAGTTGAGTAGAAACTGGCATGATTAGTGCTGGCATCCGCGTTCTGTCTGTGTTAGCATTGGTGAAATGCAAATGTTGAACTACCCTCTGCAGAACAGTAAGTGGGATTTATCAGGGCCATTCTCAGTAACTTCATTAACAGCACCAAACCTTAGAGAGATTCCCACCACTTGAGAAAGCATTAAAAAGACAAAAGAAATATTTTTTTAAATGGGTGTGCTCTTCAAATGCTAATTTAAACTTCTGTGTAGAAAGCCCCTAGTTAGAAACTGGGTGAACTAGGCCTGATTCAGGTAGGAGCTGCTCAGCAGCAGCCTCTGACCAGACTGGTCGGTCCCTGCTTCCTGCACACGAATGTCCCCTTCCCATCCCATTTGGTCCAGGATTTGGGCTTCCTACGCTCCTCTCAACAGTCTGGCAGATGCCTGCTCACAGGCGGTCACTCAAAGAGGTATATGAAACCGTCAGCGTCACAGAGGTGCGCGGTCCTGGATTTTTATTTAATTGCTTTTGACTTCCAACAATGGGGGAGTACTGAGCTGTGGCAAGACAGCAAAAGCCCGCGCCAGGGACGATGTATCTATTATCTCCCCGATGAAGGTCATCGACCTATGACAGTCAGAGTAGTGGAAACATTAGAAATCATGTGCAATTTAATCTTTACACAAATACCGGGGCAGCATCACAATGCCTGAATAATGAAGACTCGAGCGGAGAAAAGGAAAGGCTGTCCCCGAGGGGAGCCTTCATTTTCTCTCCCGCACTGCGCTGGCCTCCACCGCCGTGAGATGCGCGCTCGGCTGACACACGTATTAATGGTATTTTGGCTGGAAGGGAGTCGATGTTTTCTGTGATTGTTCTGTGCAGCTGTGACTCAGTTGTCCTCCCTCCCTCGTCAGGGCCGCGCGTCGACTCCTGGAGACCATTGTTCGCAGAACAGCTGTCATCCCGAGTGCAATGAAGCTTCTCCCTCCTGCTCAGAGAGCTTGGGGTGTCTTACTCCTCACAGCTTGCCTCCATCTAGGGGTCCTTCAGAAGGTTACAAAGCATGAAAGCAGTGCTTTGGAGGGAGCTGGAAAGAAAGCCCAAGGCAACCCCGAGAGACTCAAGGCAGAATAAAGCCCTCAGTGATCATCGTCTGTGACCACAAGAAAGAGAGGTGGCTTTTGTGGGGACTGCATTACAAGACAGAGCACTTAAATGGAGGAATGACAGACTCACTCACAGCCGTGGTCCTGTGGGTCTGCCC
Organism: Neodon shergylaensis; assembly: GCA_025134845.1. Classification (NCBI taxonomy): domain Eukaryota; kingdom Metazoa; phylum Chordata; class Mammalia; order Rodentia; family Cricetidae; genus Neodon; species Neodon shergylaensis. The sequence continues at coordinate 5,855,981 of JABTXL010007601.1, read as the reverse complement.
AAGGTGCTGTCACCAGACCTAGGTGTGTCTGTGGCATCCCCAAGCGAGATGCACACCTCCTGTAGAAGTAGGGAAGGCTGAGCCCAGCCCCTAGCTGGGATGGTGGAAGCTGATTCTCAACTTGACACCATCTAGAGTCACCTTACAGACAGAACTCTAGGAATGTTAGAGAGGGGCTTTCTAGAATGAGCAATTCATGTGGGAAGACCCACCCTCCCTGTGGACAGTATTACTCCACGGGGGGAGAGGGGGAGACCTGCCTTCAACGTGGACAGCACCACTCCGTGTGGGGAAGACCCACCCTCAGTGTGGACAGCCCCACCTCACGAGCTGAGAGTCCTGGGATGAACAACAGGTAGAAACAGGCTGAGCAATAGCGCTCATCTGTCTCTCAGCACCCTGACTTCCAACACAGTGTGACCAGACACCTCACATTCCTGTCACCGCACCTTTGCTACTGAGGTGGAAGGAACCTTAAACTGCCAAGAATTTTGTCTCAGCAACCAGAGAAGATACTGATGCTCTCACTCCCAGTCCAAGAAGGAAACCACCCCTCGGCACCAGGATTCCTCCACCACACAAGGGAAGAAGCAAAGACGCCAGAACATTAGGCCAAATGAGAAGCACAGGGAAGTGGGGTAACAAGCCCTAACTCCCAGACCACATGGCTCTTCAAGCCCCTTTGCCTCTACCTGAACTAACTGTGTCTTGTAGATAATTGGATGATAAGTAGTAAAGCCAGCAGAAAGCACCTCCTCCCTCACCTCGGGCCACTGTGCCCCTGGGTATCACCTTTCTGCTGGCGTCCAGCGGTCCCGTCCCAGGAGATACATTGGCTGATGTATTATGGGAGCCACAATATTCCTGGGTTTAGATCTCACTTGGCCTTGCCCGTGCACCCACTCTGTTCTGGGAACCCGAGTGTCACAGGTCGTTCTGCCTTCTTAAGCTCTCACTGTGACAGTCACCCACTGATGACCGTGGCACTTCAGGTGGGTTGGTTGGGAACTCAGCGGAAAGTTTCTAACTGAAATTTGATGACTATTTTTACTCACAGCCACACCCTTTTGGGGGGATCAACTATTAACCCTTGCTACTCTGAAGAAGCCTGTAGCTGAGTTCCCTCCTGGCTAAGAGGTTTAGGGTGACACCACTCCCCTCCCGTTTAGTTTATCCAATCACTTACTTCATTGTTTTCAATATGAACTCCATTATTGTGCAATTTCAGTTATACTGTTGATATTTATTTATGTTTTATTAATTACGTTTGTTCTTGGGCAATTTCATCCTCCTATACAAGGCATTCATTCCATCTCCCACCTCCTTTAATCGCTCCAGTAGCTCTGTCTGCCGCTTTCTTTTCTGTTTTATTTTAGGACCTAATGAATTTAAACAGACCCCCCTGTGTTACTATGTGTCTGGAGCTATTCATGGAACCTGATGATCTCAGCAGAGGGCTCATCACTAAAGACAATGACTCTTCCTCCACAGGTTCTTACTGATGGGCAGTATTTGGACAGAAAAGGGTAGGGCCCTATGCAGCAGTGCCACCGCTGTTATAGGGGGGACTCTCCTAACAACCCTGTTGCTGAGATGGAATATCTTATAATAAAGCAGCTTAGGAGATAAAGGGGTTTAATGAAGCTCAGAATCCTCGGACTCAGAATTGCAGGCTATTATTACAGGAAGTCAAGACAGGGGCCTCAAATAGCTAGTCATGTCATAGCCACAGTCGAGACAGAGAGAAATGAATACATACAAGCTCACATTCTTTCTGTTCAGGACCCACTGCCTAGGAAATCATGCTGCCCACATCAATTTAATTAAGATTATCCTCCACAGACATGCTCACAGACCAACTCGGTGTGGAGTGAGATTTTCTTCTCAGGTGATTCTAGTTTGTGTCCAGTTGACAACTCCAGCAGACATCACAGGCACCAAGGGTTCTCTGATTGAACTGGAAGTCAGCACCGCATGAAGGAATCCGTGTTTGGTTTTGCAATCCTGGGCAACAACCCATGCTTCGGGAGGTCATATACCTAAGCTGAGAATTTTCTACAGTTGTTAACAAAATTGATATAGCTTCAAATTGCCTTTCTAAAATCAATAATCAGAATCACAGAAAAGCTACTCTCAGTAGTCACCAGGAAGCCTGCTTTGCCCTGAGTAGTGGTGGAGAAGGTGTCTGTGCCCCAGAAGCTAAGAGTAAATGACAGTTGAGGCTTTGTCCTAAGACAAGCTATTATTGTTGGTGGTGATCCAAACTCCTTCTAGATTTTGCTACTGGATCCTTTGTTGGCTCTTCTGACACTTTGGCCAGTCCCCACCAACATGAGGGCTTTTGTTTACTTTAGAGCACTTTCCCTTCCTGTCCCTGCAAGATACCCACAGTTTATTTTGGATATGGTTCTCTACAAACTTACTGCTCCCAGACTGACAGCACCTGAGGGCCCTCTCATCAGGAAAACAGGAACAAGTGCAACTATAATCTGTGTGGTCATATAGAGCTTCAGATGGTTGGTGTATTTATCTACAACCTACTTGTTTCTAGCATCTATCTAATCTATCTATCTATCTATCTATCTATCTATCTATCTATCTATCTATTTCTATCATCCTGCCTGCCTATCATCTACCCATCTGTATGTCATATATCATCTGTCATTCAATCCATATCTGCCTATTTCTATATATGAATTATCTATCTTCCTACTATAGATACCATATCTTTGTATCTCCCAAACATTAATTCAACTTTTAATTAATCTATACCTCACCTATAAAATTGTCATATACCTACCCTTTCATCATCTATCACTTATGTATGTGTTTTCTGCCAATTATCTGTCATCTATCAGTCTGTATCTATCCATACATAGCTTTCATCTGTTCTTCTGCCCTATCATTGTATCTCTATATTTCTCTATCTCTATATTCCTCACTGATATGTATGTATCTATACTCTATCCATCCATCATATGTCATAGCTATCACCTATATTTGTATCGATGTAACTGTTTTTTCTTCCCCAACCTTCTCCTGCTACTGCTCTACCACCTTCATCCTCTTCCTCCTTCCCTCCTCTTCCTCCCTCTCCCAAATTTTAACTTCCCACTCTAAAGCTTAGAAACCTGGATGATCCATTCTAACACCCATGGATTTTCTTGAGAAGCAACTTTACCCACGAAGTTGTTTATCAGTGGTTTTTAGGACATTTCAGTTTCTTTCAGGCAGGTCTTAGAACACTCTGCCCCTACATTATGTCGGGCTCTCTGGTGGTTGAAGTGGTACAATAGGAGCCCTGTTTAGTATTTATGGGGAAAGAGCCAAAGCTGGAGAATTTTGTAGGCACAGACACCAGGTAAACTTTCCAGTCTGACTGGTACCCCTGCAATTTCCCAACAGGCTGAGTCTTGTCCCCAAAGAACTCTCGGGCATGCTGGCCCACTCAATGCTCTTTCTGATTCCAATCAATCCCATCGCACTCTGATGTCCCCACACACCCCACTGCAAATTGCTCTCAATCCACTTTTGTGAATTAGTTATAATAGCTATGCTTATTTAAATTTCAACTGAACAACATTCTAAAACTATTGAAGCTTTGTGTTTATTTATTTTGCTTTGTTTTCATGCCATGTTGACTAGAAATTACCTCTCACTTGAAACCAAACATGGATTCAGGGACCCATTTACCCAAATAAAAGTGGCTTTGTTTTTAATTTGTTTGCTTTGTTTTGCCTCTGTGAAGTGGACATTTTCCTCACGTGATTAGACAGAAAGGATTAAACTGCAGTGCGTGTGGCTGTGAGACAAATTCAGAACTGCTCCATGGGATTGTTTGGCCTCTGCCTGAAGAATTTACGGAGCACACCAAGAGCAGCAGCTGTGACACACATGCTCACATGCCATTATCATCAATGTCACTGTCATCTCCACAGTAAGTGTATGTCCCTAGCTATTAAGATGGCAGTCAAGAACAAGGAAGGGAAGCCTTTGTGGTGTAGCTGACTTTACCAATTTATGGCCTTCTTTATTTCCAATGAAAGTACTTTTTCAGTGATGGTATATTTTCTTCCTAAATTTTGAGCAGGCATCAAATATGTGACTGCAAATTTCCATATTATAGTTAATAAATCAGCAATAAACATGGGGTGCCAAGATCTCTAGTTAGGGTATGGGGTTATGCATAGAGTATGTGCCTAGAAATGATATAACAAGTTCATATGGTTGTCCTATTTTCAAATTTTGGGGAGTTCCCCAAACTGATTACCACTGGGCTGTATTAATTTGCATCTCTACCAGCAGTGGAGGTAGTGGATGGGAGTTCTTCCTCTCCACATCTTTCCAGCATCCACTATCAGTTTTGTTGATGATAGCCATTGTGACTAGGTTGAGGTGGTATCTCAAGGTAATTTTAATTTGCATTTCCCTGATAGACAGGCATATTAAATACTTTAGAAGCTAGTCATTGACTGTTTGTGTTATTATTATTATTAAAACTGTCTATTTGGCTCATTTGCCTATTTGTTGATAGGCAGTTTGACTTTTTTATTATTTAATTTCTGGTCCCTTGTGTGGAGTGTAGCTGGTGGACATTCTCTTCCTCTCTGGGGCTATCTGCCAACAGTGCTGATTGTTTTCTTTAATGTGCAGTGACTTTTCATTTGTGTACAGACAACTTGTTGATCCATGGGGCCAGTTCCTGTGCTGTTGGCATTTTCTTTTAAAAGTTCTTGGCTAAGCCAACATCTTGAGGGGTATCACCTGTGTTTTCTTCTAAAAGTTCTAGTATTTCATGTTTTAAATTAAGGTCTTTGATCCCCTTTGACTCGACTTTTGTACAAAGTAAAAGATAAGAATCTAATTTCATTCTTCTGCAGACAGAAATCCAGCGTTTTAGCACCATTTCTTGGATGGACTTTCTTTGTATCAAAGTACTTTTTTGCCTCATTTTTCAAAAATTAAAAAAGCTTACTTTTGCTTTGCAGTTTTATTTATGGATCCCTATTGTATTTCATTGGTTCACTTTTTTTTTTTTTTTTTGCCAGTATCAGGCTGTCTTTACCACTATAGCTCTATAGCATGATTTGAGGTTGGGCATTGTAATACCTTTAGCATTGTTCTTATTCCTTAGGCTTGCTTTGGCTATTCATGATCTGTTGTGGTTTGGTATGCATGTTTGTATTGTTTTAATAAGAGTGTTGTCTTGCTTAGGGTTTCTATTGCTGTGGTGAAACATCACAATCAAAAGCAACAAGGAGAAAAAAAGGTTTGTTTCAACTTAAGGCTCTCAGGTCTCCCTCCACCATCACTGATGGAAGTCATAGTAAGAAAGAACTCAAGGACGTCAGGCAACTGGAAGAAGGAACTGAAATAGAGGTCTTGAAAGAATATTGCTTACTGGCTTGCTCCTCATGGCTTACTTGGCCTGCTTTCTTAGAGCACCCAGGACTACAAGCCCAGGGCTGGCACTGCCCACAGTGAAGTGGGCCCTCTACATCAGCCATAGTTTAAGAAAATACATCACAGACTTACCCACAGGCCACTTGGTGGGGACATTTTCTCAATTGAGATTCCCTCATGCAAAATGACAATAACTTGGTGTCAAGTTGATATAAAACTAATTGGTACACCTGTGAAATATGATATGGGAATTTTTATATGAATTTCATGAATTCTGAAAATTAATTTTGATTGTATAACATTTCTACAATATCAGTTCTGCCTACCCAAGTCTTTCTTTTTTCCTTTTTGAGACAGGGTTTCTCTGTGTAGCCCTAGCTTTCCTGGAACTAGCTTTTGTAGACCAGGCTGGCCTCGAACTCACAGAGATCACCTGCCTCTGCCTCCCAAGTGCTGGGATTTAAGGCATGCGCCACCACGTTCCAGCCCTACCCAAGTTTTTTAAGTAAAGAATGTGTCAACTATGAACAGGAATAGTTTGACTTCTTCCTTTTTATCATTATCCTTTTTGTGTTCTTCTTTTGTCTGCTATAGTCCAGACTATGAGATTGTACTGAAGAAGAAAGGAAAGAGTGACCATCCTCATCCCGTTCTTGACGTTATTGGTGATTTACTCACTATTACAAAGGATTGGAACAAACCTAATATTTTATCAACAGATGAACGGACTGTGAGAATTTGGAATGTATGTAAAACAAAATATTACTCAACTCTAAAGAAAAATTAAATTTTAAAATGTGGAAAAATTGATATACTTAAAATGTATAATATTAAGGGAGGTCATACAGTCTCAGAAAGAAAAAAATATGCAGGTTCTCTATTATTTATGGAATATATACAGTAATGTACATTATATGCAAACAAATGTACCTGTAAGCACAGCATAAAACGTGGAAAAAGAACAAGAAAGGCTAAGTGTAAGGAGACGAGGGAGGACTGAATGCAGTCATAGACATGTGATATGAAAGATAATATAATGCCAATTGTTTCTCTAGTTCTAATTCTATCATGGATTCTTATTTTTGGTAATGGATAAAATATATGTGATATGGCAAGTGTAAAATTTAATGTGAAATTCCACAGATCTCATTCCAAATTTCTATCGAATGGCTCCTTGTGGCAAAAAGACTGCAAATAGGGAATTTGATTATGAGATGTTTTTATTTATATGCCATTTTGTAATAACATTTATGAAAATGAATTCTTTATTCCAATCAGTGTGGTCTTCATGAGGAGGAATATGTCCTCATGTGCAACGTCGGAGGACATTAATGCTGGTTCTCAACATCAGAACTCACCAGGCCCTTCTGAGGGACTATTTTCCCGTCCTGTGCTTTGTGCTTCTGCAGGCACCTGTGGACACAGAAGAGAAGAAAGATTTCTCTAAGGTGTAACAGGCTGGCTGGGTAGCTGCTATGGTTTCTGATCCCCATCCTTCCTTGCATTTAGAACTCCTCCTTCTTTGGCCTTGGCTATTTGACAGTAAACCGGAAGGTTAACTTCAGCTGTGTCTGTTTTAGTAGAAGACTTCTTTGGGAAAACCCAGAGGAAGTTTCATCGCGAGACCTCCTCTCTTCTCCCCAGTTCCCAGCTGTCTACTGGAGAGGCCACCTCAGACTCCAGGACGAAGAGAAGCTTTCTTGTTTGTTGAGATGCAACCCAGCTACCAGGTACCAAGCTAACTGGCATTTCACTGTTTTCATGACTTGGTTGTTTTTAGTTTCTGAGCTCCTCACCTAGGAGAGCTTCTGTTTCCATGGATGCAATGGCATGGCAAGAATAGCAGGAAGGGAAACTCGGGTGAGACTATGATTCAGTCGCCCACTATGCAGGATGCTCTTGGCATTCTGAATGGAAATCTCCAATGGCAAACATCAAAGATGCTTTAGTTCATAACTTGGCATTACAATGCCACGTTTTCACACATTGTTCCTCTATGATGCATCTCAGAGCTCCGCTGGTAACGTGGATCCTAATGAGCTGGCGTTACTTGCCTATATAACTTTGCCTCTTCCATGTAATCATTGTGGGAGATGTTGTGGTTTGGATGTGAAATACAGACTTAACAAGGCTCATGTGTTTCAATGCTTGGTCCCCAACTGTTTGAGGAAGGTGGTGCACTCTTCGGGATGGGAGGCTTAGCTGGTAGACATAGGCACGAAAGGTAGGTGTTGAGGGTTGCAGGGTCAGCTTTAACTTCAACCTAGAGTTCTGCTTCCTGATTCATCACCATGGGAGTTCTGCTGCAGCAGAACCTCCCACCTCTCTGGACCCAGCTACCGTGCCTTCCCTGCCATGGACTGTGCCTTCCAGAACAGCGGGCCAAACAAACACTCTCCTTCTGAGAGAAATAACTGAGGTAAGTAGTTTGGTTAAGTTTTTACTAACATGGCCATGTTGCTGTCCTTAGGAAAGTAAACAAGTTTTTAGATTTTTAAACACCTATCGCTGCTTTTGACTGAAATTTGGATAGTTTCTAGGACAGTGAGACGACCACTATGATACTGACCCAGAGGACTAAGAAGAAATACATGGGTCCTCTGCAAAAATCCTGGTTGCCCCAGCCATGTTTAGGAAAGAGAGAGGTAAATGAAGCCTCTGTGCTGGCCACCACCAACCTTCTTCACATCTGAGCGCTGGTGCTGGGGATTTTATTTTCAATTGTGTGACTCTTGTTTCACTGCATTTGTTTAACTCTGTGTAGCTGTGTTACTGTGCCTGTCTAAAACACCTGATGGTCTAACAAAGAGCTGAATGGCCAATAGTGGGGCAAGAGCAAGGATATGCAGCGCTGGCAGGCAGAGATATAAATAGAAGGAGAAATGAGAATGAGGAACAAGAGAACAAGGAGAGGAGGACACCAGGAGCTGCTCTGTTCCTTGGGATGCACAGCTCAGGACATCAGTCAACCATTGGCTGTGTCCGTTACCTAAAAGAGATGGCTGCTTCTCTGATGGAGGCTGGAGAAAGATGAAGGACCACTCAAAAAAGTATGTGGCTGTGAGGAGCATGTCACTAGCAAGCTGAAAATGAAAGTGGTAAGGGACAATACTTGAAGATTTTAGAGGATTTTAGAGGATCTATTTAGTCACCTGTCTTTTACAGGTTTAGCTGTTCAGTATATTAGTTTTTGTTATACTTCTTTTTACAATTGTCTTTATTAAGATATATTTTTTTTCTCCACTCCCCTTCCTTCCTCTCCCCTCCCTTTCTACCCTTTCCCAAGGTCACCATGTTCCCAATTTACTCAGGAGATCTTGTCTTTTTCTATGTCCCATGTAGTTTAGATCCATTTATGTTTCTCTTCGGGTCCTCCTTGTTGTCTAGGTTCTCTGGGATTGTGAATTGTTGTCTGGTTTTCTTTGATTTATGTCTAAAAGCTACTTATGAGTGAGTACATATGATATTTGTCTTTCTGGTTCTGGGTTACCTCACTCAATATGATGTTTTCTAGCTCCATCCATTTGCCCACAAATTTCAAGATGTCATTTTTTCTACTGTGTAGTACTCCATTGTGTAAATGTACCACATTTTCCTTATTCATTATTGGGTCAAGAGGCATTTAGGTTTTTTCCAGGTTCTGGCTATGACAAATATTGCTACTATGAACATAGGTGAGCACATGCTCATGTGGTGCAATTGAGTGTTCTTTGGGTATATACCAAAAATTGGTATTTCTGGGTCTTGAGATGAGTTGTTTCCTAATTCTCTGGAAACATAGATTGACGTATATTATATGCCATGTGAACTCAGATCTTGAGGAAACTCTGTAGATGCTCCACTCTCTAGCTCCATGCTAGGAAACTGGGCTATGTTGGCTCTTGTGCTGGAAATCTAACTCAATCTGAGAGCCAAGGTGATAAAGACAGGAAGAAAGCGTGGCAGTTTGTCTAAGGTTTGAGAAACTATTCTGTTCACAGCAAGTACAAAATTCCTACCCATAAATATGTGTGGTTAAAGAACGGGGACTGGAGATGTGGTTCAGTGGGTAGAATACTCGTCTGGCATGTGGGAAGATCTGGGCTCCATCCCCAGTACTATATAAACCTGGTATGTGCTTATAATCTCAACACTCCCAAGGTGAAGGCAGAAGGATCAGAAATTCAAGGTCATTCTCAGCTACAGGGTAGGCTCAAGGCCAGACTGGGATATGTAGAAGCCTGTTTCAAAAAGTATTAGCAACTAGAAATTGTGGTTACTTAAGAATAAAATCTAGCTTTTTTCCTTTCTATTTATGTTCATTTCTACAAAAGGCATCAAGCTATGAGCATGTGAGCTTGATAGAGCTAATTGGGTCTGAACCCCACACACTGAGCTCTGACAGAAATTCTGAGACAGTGCAGCACTAGAAAACAGTGTGACCCAGGAGTTCTGAAAAGGGGTGATTTCGCCTCTGGATCACCGTTGGGGCTCACGAAAGCCAATTACAAATTGTGCCATCCAATGTGGTCCTAGAAGTCAACTTGCCCACAGCAAGGCCTCTTGGCCTTTCATGCGCCCACTGCCTATCTAGGTACACTTGACACCACAGACTCTTTACCAAACAAATGACTGTTCAGGAGCAGAGCGAATTGTGAGCCTGTAAGCCATTTACAAAACAGTGACCAGGTGAGTAAGATAACTGTCTCCAGCTGCTGGGAAGGGTAAAGTCAGAGGCTGCGGAAAAGCAGGGGGTCAATTCAGAGTATAAATAGAAACAGCGCTCAGGCTATGAGTCGACTTATGGCTGATGGAAGAATAACTCACAAGTCAAGACTGTCCTGTGGGCTTCCCCAAAGCATAATGTCTGTACTTACTAACAAAGAGATTTAACCCAGCATGCTTCCCATGATCCTGTTGTGAGCCTCAGGGTGATAAGGGAGGCATTACTCGTAAATATGAGAAACTAATGCTTTAAGTCCTCGCTTTGAGGATCGGGTCGTCTCCTGTCCCCTGACTAATTAAGTGCAGTCAAGGAGGCCCGTTCACGTAAATATGTGTTTTGTCCATAATGCAAAACCCTGTCTGCCTCTTGAAACCTCATCCCCACTCACATGTGCAAAATTTATGTGGGATCAAGTAAAACCAGCCATGCCAGGGATAATTAAAATGCTGGAGGAAACAGGATAGATGTTGACCGAGCTTTGCCGAAGGCTTAATTAAAGGAGAAGAATTTCCCCAGTGTAATGTTTGCAAGATTTTAAAGATAATCATTTCTCCCACATTATAGGAAGCTGTTTTATGAGGAAAATAAAATAATTTTAATATACAATTGTAAAAATACAATTGTAGAAATCCTTTAGAGCCATAACTAACATTGTCACATTTTATATCAAATGACCATAGGCCTCAGTGGCAGGAGGCGTGATCTTAGGGAGCGGGAGGTGAAACTATCTTACAAAGTTGTCCTGAAATATAGCAGTGTCGTATAGCAGCCCCGAGTCCCAGGAAGGGAGTGCCTAGGACCCGCAGTTCAATGAGGGCATCCTGACTTTTCACTGTTGCGTAGGGAGGAGCTAAGTGGGTGACAAACAGGAACCAGAGTGTGATGACAAGAGCAGGGGGTCCTGGCACATCTCAGTGGAGTCACCCCCTGTCCCCCTTTCCATTCTGGCAAAATTCCAGTGAAATAAAATAAGTGAGAAGATATCTGTAGTGTGCACACGCACTGACCCAGGCATCACACTGAGCTCCAGAGAGTCCCATAGGAAACTCTCTGTTCCAATAGGAAACCTCATACACTTCACCAAACCTGATATTTTTTTACTTTTCAATAATTTTTCTTATGGCTTACACACAGCTCTGTGCCATGTAACAGTGAGTGACCATCACCTGTTCTATGGTGTCTCTTTACAAAATAGTACATTTAGGAATTGCCCAAAGTCCCTACAATGCTGTGCTTGAATGAGGTCACCACCCACCCTTAGGAGGGATCTTTGCTTTCTTTTTTTTTGCATTTACATACTATGAGTGAGATAATCTATAACTGAGAACAAAGCTTAAATTTGTCTGGAAAGAAGATACAAATATACCAGGCTTAAAATGCAATATTACAGGCTGCTTAGCAGCTAAAGAGGGTTTATGCTAAAGGATGGCGGATGTAATTTCCTTGAAAAAAATTATAAGCAAAAGGATTGAACCTAATCTAATATCACCGCTAAAGCCTGCTGCGGTCGTGTGCGGCATTTGGCTACTACCCAGGGCCAAAGGGATGGTTCTGAATTAGCGCAGCCTACAAAGCAGCTTTCCGATTTTTATCAGATTATCAGCACTGCTGGCTGGCACTGACGAGCGAGCCCAGTAACATGCGACAAGCACTCTCAGGCATCATATTTCCGGCATGTAAAATATCCTCAAAGCACATTTTAATTGTTTTAACAAGATAAAGTATGCTGCGCTTGCATGAATAATATTATCTGTATTACATTAAACCTCTTCATTTATTATCACTAATGCTACTTAAAAGAGATGTTGATAGAGCAATTTCGTCCTCATATCATGACCTTGGTCAGGAGTACATGACGGTTCATATTCATTACGCTGAGCTAAGAGTGGGTTTCTGCTGTAATATCGCTTAATTTATATTCTGAAAAGGCTCCGGGGACAAGTTGCTCTTGTGCATTAGGCTTCTGTCTAAATCACGCTATCCGAAGACAAGTGGGAATGGCAGATTTCTATTAAACAGTCCCTATGCGTGTGATGAGCTATTCCAGACACACACACCAAAGTGCTAAATCCCAGAACCTCATGCAACATGAAATTTACTGGTACAAATTTTGTGTGTTTGCATGCTACTACATATGGGGATTGCATGAGAGTCTAAGTATTGGTTAAAGGTTAGAACTCTGTTACCCTTGGCATTCCCTTCCAATCAAGTATGAAGATAAGCCAATTGCTACCTTTAAAAAGTCCTCTGTATGGTCCCTCTGTCAGAACCCGTGGGATGCATGTGTACACACAGGCATGTTTGTGCCTGTCTACTAATTAGGAATAAGATATGCTTGGGAAAGGAAAAGCTGTTGCTTGTCTTTTTTTTTTTCAAAAATAAGACCAAATAAACATGTAATTTAATGTTGTCACATTTATAGCACAATTAATAACTGTGAAATGTCAACATATATCTCAGTTATTAATGAGACTTCCAATTGTATTGGTTTAATATGGTATTCCTGGAGCATTTTTAAAAGATTTTGGAAGTGCCTAGAGACATAATATACTAGATTATTTTAATTTATAACTTCACCAAGCAGAGCATTATTGAAACATAGAAGTCCAGACCCAAGTGTCAGACCTACAGGAGACCAGTTAAGTTTCTGTAGTTTGCATGGCATTGATCCAAAATGTTGAACTCCAAGGTCACTTACACAACAAGTGGCATATCATTGAGGAAATTTATAGTAAAGCTACGATAAAGACCTTGCAGTGAAAAGTTAGTAAAGATGCACAGAGAAGGACTCGGGGAAAGGTAAGAAAGGAGACCTAGGTATTCTGGAGGTGTGACGGCCCTTAGATGCTTAAGAAAATGTGAGGTGTGGATGGTGATAGCTCTGAGATGACATGGGAGCTGGTGCCTAAGACGGAGGTGAGATGCAATGGAAGGCAGTGATGATGCCGAGGATAAAGATGGCGATAGCACTGTGATGGTGCTGGTATCAAAATGGCTATAGTATGGGGATGGTGTTGGGATGAGAATGGTGATAGATGATGATGACGTTGAGATGATGAAGGTATTATCGATAGAATTGGGATGGGAATGGTGTTAGGATGGGAATAATGACAGTGTTGATGCCTAGCTTTTGTGTAAATTTTGTTTGTTCCTTTAAATATTATTTTTAAATTGTGCATGTGCACACATGCGTGTGTGTGTGTGTGTGTAGGAACTGGAATGAAGATGATAATGATATTGAAATGGGAATGATGTTGGGACAGGTATGATATTAGGATGGGGAATCTTTTTGGGTGAGGATGGAGGTAAGATGGGGGATGGGATGTGGGTGATGATGATCTTGGGAATGGTGATGATGGTGATATTGGGGATGGGGATGGTGTTGGGATGAGGACCACGTAGGGGTGAGAACGGTCTTAGGATATAGATGGTGCTGGAATAATGTAGAGGTTGTGGTTAAATTGGGATGGAGTTAATATTGGGATGATAATTGTGTGATACTGATGCTGTTAAGATAGAGATCTCAAAGAGTTAGGGATGCTATAAGATTTAGGTGGCATTGAGAAGGTGACAAATTGGAAAGAGGTGCTGCTCAGTTGGTGACAGTATTGATGATCAGGGTAATTTTGGAATAGCTCTACCAGATAAAAGATAATTAAAAAGGGACCTTTCCCACTCTATAATTAATAATTCAGGTGAAAACTCCTGGGTTTCAACAATTTTTGTTAGTCAGATTGACCTTTCCCTATGTTTACACAGCCTGTTCCTTTAGATGGGAAGCCTGATGCAGGGGTGGGGTCTTCCCTTACTGTTAATCTTCGTCCTCCACACACTCTATGAATTACAGGGTAAAATTGGAAAGTACACATTTTCTAAGTTTCTGAATATTCCAGTTTTTTCCAAAAGTGAAACAACATAGTAGACAATAATAAGTAAGAATGTTATATTCTAAGTGTGAAACCAAAAGGTCAACTCTTAAACACGTATTTAAAACTCTGACATCCAATAACCTTCCATTTTACAGGCGGTGTCCAATCAGGTCTCTCGGCCTTTTTTTCTGAGTGCAGTGTGTTCCTAAGGGATGGACAGAAGGAGACCTATGCATCCTTGCACACTGTAGTCATGACCTCTGGATACCCTGTCTTTTCCCTGTCCTGGTCACTTCAGGGATGAGGGAAGTGACCCTTTTACTCTTCTGTCTTTGGAACAGAAAGTCCTAGGCTCCAGACATCAACAGCTACACAGGCTAAGGGAACGTCTGCATTATTAACCATTTGGAGTCAATTTTCTTTGATCATCACAGTCACGGAGTAAACTCTTCTACTTAAAAGCTGCTGTAAGAATCATGGCTAAAATCAAGACAACTTTGATACCATCTTACACCTGTCAGAATGGCTAAAATAAAAAACACCATTGATAGCCTTTGCTGGAGAGGTTGTGGAGAAAGGGGTACACTCATCCATTGCTGGTGGGAATGCAAACTTGTGCAACCACTTTGGAAAGCAGTGTGGCGGTTTCTCAGGAAATTTGGGATCAACCTACCCCTCGACCCAGCAATACCACTCTTGGGAATATACCCAAGAGATGCCCTATCATACAACAATAATATATGCTCAACTATGTTCATAGCAGCATTGTTTGTAATAGCCAGAACCTGGAAACAACCTAGATGCCCATCAACAAAAGAATAGATAAAGTATGGAATATATACATATTAGAGTACTACTCAGCAATAAAAAACAAGGACTTCTCAAATTTTGCAGGCAAATGGATGGAAATAGAAAACACTATCCTGAGTGAGGTAAGCCAGACCCAAAAAGAGGAACATGGGATGCACTCACTCATATTGGGTTTCTAGCCATAAATAAAGGACATTGAGCCTATAATTAGTGATCCTAGAGAAGCTAAATAAGAAAGAGAACCCAAAGAAAAACATATAGGCATCCTCCTGAATATTAACCTTCAGCAGGCGATGAAATGAGACAGAGACAGAGACCCACATTAGAGCAATGGACAGAAATCTCAAGGTCCAAATCAGGAGCAGAAGGAGAGAGAGCATGAGCAAGGAACTCAGGACCGCGAGGGGTGCACCCACACACTGAGACAATGGGGATGTTCTATTGGGAACAAGACCAGCTGGCCTGGGTATGAAAAAGCCTGGGATAAAACCAGGCTCGCTGAACATAGCGGACAATGAGGACTACTGAGAACTCAAGAACAATGGCAATGGGTTTTTGATCCTACTGCACGTACTGGCTTTGTGGGAGCCTAGGCAGTTTGGATGCTCACCTTGCTAGACCTGGACGGAGGTGGGTGGTCCTTAGACTTCCCACAGGACAGGGAACCCAGATTGCTCTTTGGGCTGACGAGGGAGGGGGATTTGGTTAGGGGAAGGGAAGGGAAATGGGAGGCGGTGGCGGGGAAGAGACAGAAATCTTTTATAAATAAATAAAAAATAAATAAATTTAAAACAAAAGAATCATTGCTAAGTAAGGCACAGCGTATGTTCACCGCTAACCCCACCCCCCCAGTACCTGGCATCACGGTTGCTGACCCTTCTTCTCCATGATAAAATCACAAAGAGTGGAAGCTGACCATCTGTCCAGTTGTTTACCTTAATGAGATAGGGAACCTCAAGTCTAACTGGCATTTCAGCTAGCCCTGATCTTGAACATATGCATCAGTTACTTTGCTGCTGCTGTGAAAAGACACTATGTCCAAGGCAACTTAGAGAAGGAAGAGTCTGTGTGAGGTTAGAGTCCCAGGGGTCTGAGTCCGTGATGACAGATCAAAGACAAGGCAGCTGGGGACAGAGCTGAGAGCTTACATCTTGAATTGCAAGCAGGAAGCAGAGCAAATGGGAATGGAGCAGAAACAAATCTCTGAACTCTCAAAGCTTGCTCCCAGATGACTTCCTCTAGCAAGGCCACACCTCCTAAGTCTCTGCTAATAGTGTCACCTACTGGAGACTGAGTAGTAAACAGCCCGAGACTGTGGGGAACATCTCATTCAAACTACCACAACGTAATTATTTTTTGCTTCAGTTTATTGACAATAAAAATTGTTTGTTGATTTTACAAGTGATCAAAAACAAGTAACATAAACAGAGATGGTGGTCATCAGTGTCAGTGAGTATGAGTGGCACTTTTCAGGATTCCATAGGTAGACAACAATAAATAGCACTTTCAACCCACCGTTTGAGGGATCAAAATGTCAATTCAGGAAAAAAAAAAAAAAAAAAAAAAGAATCAGTGTTCAAAAGAAGGAACCGTTCCTCCTGAGTCAGCAGTAGACAGTGAGACCCTGGCATTGCCTTGGAAATGCCAGCTGCCTTTTGTGCTGCTTGTGAGCAAACAGACACTCGGATGACAGGGTACACCGCACACTTGTAAGGAGTGAGCATTTTGGAGGGTGCGGAGTGTGCATTTTAAAAAGCATTCTGTACGTTTGGTTTTAGCGTTTTCAGATCCATCGAGGAGCCCCTTTGGGGACCATTTGGAAAGGCATGAAAGCAGAGGCTGTGTGCCTAATGACAAGTCGGGAGAGGAACAAATGGCTCAATGGGGGTGACGGGGGATGGAGCATGAGGTTAACTCTTTCCAGACCCTCAAGCAGGTTCTTCCTTTAATGCTAAAGAAAACCCACAGTGGCCCTCAAACTTCTAGAACTTACCTTTAGACATATCAGATGTTCTAGGGACTACCTGGACTATGCATCTCATCAATATCACCTGTACATGCTGAGTTCTGAGCTTTGAAACTCATATGATGCTTTTATTTTGCAGTAACGATTTTCAATCTTGTTTGTAAAGTATTTATACATCTTTTCAAAACCATGGTTTTACTCTTTCAGACCTTCATGCATACACAATTATCATGGTATTGAAATGGTACATAAAGTACTATTTTCTCGGGTTCTCCCTAACCTCTGAGTCCTACAATTTTTCCTACTACTTCTTGGATGATCCCTGAGTGTTGAGAACATGGGGTGTGATTAGGTGTCTGAGAACTCTATTGAGTATTATCCCCGACACTTTGACCTGTTTTGAGTTCCCATGCTAACCGTGATCAATTGCACTAAGTAATTTGTTTGATGAGGTCCAAAATCTGCATTCATCTAGGGGTTGAGACACTAGAATTTAAGACAGTTTGATACTATGTTCTTTTAGGAAGATAGTAGTAGCAGATTCAGTTCTGGGGTCTATGAGCTCCCCAATCACAGGTTCTCATCAAGGCTTACAGTATCGAGCATGTGTTTCATCTGTGGTGCAGGCCTTTAATCCAATCAGAAAGTAATTGGTTACCTCCGCAACATTAGTTCCACTATTTCACCCAAAGGCATCTCCTGCCACGTCTTCCACATGAACTTTTGCTGTAGCTCACAATGTTCGGAGCTTGACAAGCTGTTGGTGAATTTTCTGTCCCAGCAGAGAGCTCAGAGGACACAAGTACGAACAGTTTAAGTGAAATGAAGAAAGAAAATGACAGTTACATAATGATGACAGAATAAAAGTGAGGTGGTACCTCAGAAAGAATAATATTCTAAAAGTTGGAAGAGAGCATTTTATGAATTCTTTCCTTGCACTGTCATGAGCCCCTGGTTGGGGCTATCATGTGCTCTACAGAGGAGACTTGAGGGCTGAGAGAAGCTCAGGATAGCCCCTCGCAGTAGAGATCTGGAATCTGCGCAATCCAATTCTACAGTTGGCATCTTTTACCTCGGAGACATGAACAAACATCTTCTTGTCCGTAGAGAGCACTGACAGCAGACGAAAGTCTGGGTTAGTGAACCAATGAATCCACTGGGGTTGTTTTCGGGGAATGGGTGAAGGATCACTTACAAGCACCTGGGTGACTCAACGCAGGCGTGTCAAAAAGCCCACTCTGGCCTGGGTGACAGCTCAGGAAAACTGCAATCCTGGAGCCATCTGCTGAACTTGCAACAGCTTGACACGTCAAGAGGTTAATGGACAGGAGACTCCCCTCTCCTGGGCAGTTTCTCCTGCTTATAAAGCCTTGTGAACCACAGGCTTCAGCATGCTAAGACTAAGCTTTCTTTTTTTTTTTTTTTGAGCATTATAAGCCTTTATGTCTCAGTTTAGAGGAAAAGCTGCCCCTGGGAGCACATTACAAGACTCTCCTACCCTCTAGCTCCTCCTTGTCATCTTTCCCCACAATGTCCTTGTAGAATTAAAGACAAGGAAGACAGAGTTCTGCTGCCTTCTGAGAGCTTGGCCTTTGCCCCCCGGCCCCTTCTCTATGTTGCTTGTGGAGTGAGAGTATGTGTGCCCTTTACTGAGTAGTGCAGACACCTGTTCATATAGTGGTCTTCAAGAAGGCCACCCAGCATTTCCTCCCCTCACCCAGATTCTCCCTTATTACATAGTCAACTTGGCTGGCAGGTGTTGGTCGTACTGCAAGACTACTTTATTTCTAAGAGGGAAAGATGGCCAATGAGCCTAGGAAAGGAGGCTAGGGACAAAGACTGCTGTAGATCTTCGGAAGATGCCACACAAACCATTCCCCAGCACCCTGCCACAGAGCGTCTAGACTCTCCTTGGTCTTGGGCCTTTCTCTTTCATTTGGAATTTTATTCAAAGATAGGATTCCCCAACCCATTCCATTTTACCCTCCTCAGTGTTCATAACCACACTCAGTTCTTGACTGTGCACCTTCTGGGGCCATGATAAGAATGTCCCCTACTCAGGGCAGAAGAGTTAGGAAGAAGAAGGAAGCTGCTCTATGTCCCCTACCTTTGTGGACAGTGACCTGACGGAGGCTGGGGATCCTAGAGAGCCACTGGAGCACTTCCCACCAGGCTCTCCTATCTGGGGCTGACCTTGTTTGTAGCTTCACTAAATGCCGCCTGAGAAAATTCCATAGTTAGAGAGATCACAGTGAGATTTGCTAATTTGAGCTTGCTGTGCCACCTGGTAACTGATTTAAGTATTCAGGAAGGGGTAATTGAAAGAAATAGGAAAGTATCCAAACAGTTACTGGATGGGCTAGAGACCATGCCTAGCAGTGCACCTAGGTCCAAAGACTCAAGGATCACATAGGAATGGAAGAAGTATAGAAATTATGACTGAAGTGCCTACATACAAAACTTAAGTGTGCTGTCACAATGATGCTTCAATAATGTATGTTAGACTATTTACTCCAAGTTTTCAATTAACCGTTTTTATTATTTAGGATACAAAGCTACATAGATGGATATATATACATATATATACACATTTGCATGAATGTACATATCTAATATCTATCATATGTGTGTATATAGTTACAGAAAATGCAAATATTCCTATATCTGCATATATTGCATTTATATGCTTACGGAATTAGCTGCATATATACACGTTATAATCATTGTTGCACATGCACAGGTATCTGAGGAGGACCTAGAGTACTGGTACCCAGTGTGTCCAACTCAGACGGATGCTCATGATTTATTGCATGTGGCTGAGACTTCTGAAGACGTGATTTAGTAGTCACTGGTTATTTCAATTTACTCTTTTTGCGTTTTTAATTAGTAAATGAATCCCTCATGGTCAAATGATTAATTGCACAATAATTCACTGTGGTCCCTTCCTCTCCTATTTGTGCAGAGCTCCACGCACAGAGAGTGTTTGGAATATGGGCTGACATTATAAATTACAGCCATGCATTCACACGGCCCTCGTTCACAGTGTGTCAGCATTTCCATTAGAAACCCCCATTTCGAAGGTGCTTAAGAGTGAGCTGTGAAAATTCATTTTCAGATGGCAGCTGGCATAGAAGGTGTCTGCCAGGGAGCAAGGCTTTCAAGTCAAGGTGGAGAATTTACTTGGCCATTGGTGGAAGTCCCAAGCAGAGAAAGTTAGCGCCTTTCTCAAAAATGTCCATTAAACAAAATAATTTGAAGAAATCCTGTTTGGAGAGTCAGTGGCTCAGAGGTCAACGCTGGAATTGGTGTGAATGCGGCTTATTTGGTGGTTTCAGTTTTGTTGTTTTTCTTGAGACTGGGAGTTTCAAACTCACTACAATCCTCCTGCCTTAGCAAGCCTCCCCCCAAGAATGCTGGAATTACAAGTAGAGTCACTACGGCTATATAACAGTGTGGAGTTTAGAAGGAGGCCACTCTTCCAACAGAATTTATATTTTGATATTACTTTGAAATTAAAGAATGATGGACAGCAGGGACTCCATATCTCTCTGCATACCCCCAGTTACTGACATCTCCCTTCTTTGCTGACATGTTGCTTTGGTGTTGTAGATGTACCCTCCTTAGATAAACCCCTACTTAGATAATATCATTAACCAAGTCAAGATTTCCATTCAAATTTTCTTCTATTTTTCATAACATTGCCTTGCTATCTCAGGATCCTGTTTTTCCTTGGGGATTAAAAACAACCATCTACTCACTCCCCAAAGAGTACCATGACAGAAAAAGAAATCTGACTTAAGTCTAGCTTAGTGAGCCAATGAGTTTACTGGCATTATTTATGGGGACATGAGTGACTCAAAGACAGTTTCATCACCAAGAAGGCCCACACCTCAGTGTGGTTGATGACTCATGAAAGCCCCCTGGAGCAACCTGAGCAACTTGCAGGCAGCTCCACCAGAGAGCGAGTCTTCTTCCCATCGGTGTCTGGGTCTCACATCTCCTTGGAAACAGCTCTGTGATTCTTGTAGCTGTCTGAGCTTCCCAAGTCTCCTGAGTTTCTCTGGAATCCTTCTCCTAGGTGGCAACAGTTCAGTTAGAAGGAATAGGCACACAGTACTCATTGGACATTTATGACATTAGTGATCATGTCTCCTTAGGTTCCTTCTGGCTCCATAGTTCAGGACCTGACTTGCTGGGGTCACATTGATGGTTTTCAGAATTGACCAGTCAGTCTGGGATATTCTACTAGAGTAAGTCCGGGTTTTGTTTGGTGGGGGGATGTTGTGAGTTGGGGAAGAAGACCAAAGAGATGTAATGCACGAAGTAAGAAAGAAGATCCATCTTCCTGTCCTTTGCACAGAGATGTATTCTTACACCTTATATGAATTTCCTGTGTATGGGACATGACCTCTACTCCCTCACCTACTCATTTATTAGTCGTGTAGTTGCTCTGACATTGATCTGGATGCTTCACATTCTGATTCATCAGCAATGCTATTTTGTATAACCTTTATGCCCTCATCATTGGCCATTTCTTTCTTTCATGTTGTGCAGTTATAACAGGGATGTTCCTTCTCAGGATGCTACAGTTGACAATGTGTCTCAGTAACCAGCAAGGCTCAGGGTGCCAATGTGATTCAATCTGTAGTTCTTGGTGTCCCACTGTAATGGAGTGTGTAAAACCTTTAATATTCCACATATCGAGTTTCCCCTAGTGCCACAGGTGTGGTGAGAGAGTAGCCCAAGATGTCCCACATATGGTGGGTATAACCTCTGCTGTCCAGTGTGTAGTGTGTGTAACCTGACCTGGTCCCAAGTGTAGTATAGGAAGTGGAGATGAAAAAGGAGGAGCTGGTGGTTGTTTAATGTCACAATGATGGTGCCATCTTGTTTTCAAGAACCAGGATCTAATGGACAACGAGAACAGTGCCATTCTTGTTTCTGCAATCTTGGGTTGGTATGTATAATGAAAAAGGATAGTTTGCTTTCTTTTTAAAAAATAAAAAATTTTAAAAAATTAAAAAAAAAAACTCTGGCCAGGCTGTAGTGGTGCACACACAGCACTTGAGAGGCGAGGGCAGGCAGACCAGCCTGGTCTACAGAGAATTCCTAAAAAGCCAAGGCTACACAGAGAACCCTGTCAAAAAAAAAAAGAAAAAAGAAAAAGAAAAAAAGAAAAGAAAACTCGAGATTTTGTTTTCTTTAAATGAGGTTTATTAATATCCATTTTCTAATCTTTATATAGGCATGGTAAATTTATGGGATACTAATCTATATAGTTATGTAATGCTATATATATATGCATTTGCATATAGAGTTGTATAGTTATACATGCAAAGTTCTTTTTATGTTTAACTAAAATATTGACATAATTATACATTTTCTTGTAATTTTTTAAACTTCCAATGGTTATTTTATACTACTCCTATGTCCCTTTAACAACAACGCATACATGTGTGTGCACAAATGTACATATACATATGGACATACACATACATATCCACACAAATACATGTATGTATATACATTTTACATGAGTTTCTTTCTTAAAACTATTATTTTCTCACTTTAAAGACCCTAACTCTAGCTCTGATCTCCTTGGTTGATTGTGGCTCTTGTGAGACTGCGTCTTTCTTTGTAGCCCTCACCGGCTGAGTCATTATGTCATCGAGTGTCATCGAGGCACCCTGTCTCAGTCTCCATGAGTACTGAGATTATAGGTATGAGCTATCACCCCTCACAGATAACTTTAATCTTGTTAAGGATTGTTTTGGCTCCTGGTAGGTCCCACACACATCCTCATGAATTTTAGAATTAGCATCTCACTTTCTACCTAAGCTACTTTGGGTTACTATCTCATTACTTTGAACCTTTATCACAAATTTTAAATACAATTAGTGTCTCTGTTCATGTGTCTTCTATAAACCATCTCACTGTACTTGTTACTGGAGGGTTTTTTATCTGATTTTTTTAAGCTTTATATTATTCCAGTGAAAATTATGTATCATCTAGATTAAGCAAATGGACTCTTGAGTATTTTTGCTTTAACATATAAGGTTACTGGTGATCCAATACAATTAATCAAGATTTTTCCTCCATCCAACAAGTAGATCAATTCAAAGGTCCAGGCCTGAGTCACAATCCCAGAATCCTCTGCTTTGTTGTTGTTGTTTTGCTTTGCCTTCCCTGTAGGATGGATAGGAAGCTTCCTTTGGATTTCTGAGGTGAATTGTGTTTTAACCTATCAAAGTCTTGGAAAAGGATCTTCCTGGGTTCCACTTCCCACCTAGACAAGCCAAAGACTTTTCTTGGATATGTTCTCAGGAATTAAAACCCATGTTCCCCAAAGCCCCTCAGCTGAGAAGTGAGCAAAGAACTCATTCTCATACTTAGGATTGGAGTCCGCCTGTGGGAGTCTACTTTGTAAAATGAGCATTCAAATGCAAATATCCACAAGCAGCACTTTATCTGATGAATCTAGGGGTTTAAATTAGGAATATTTCCATTTTATATTAATCTTATCAATATACTGGCAATGTAAGGGAAGAACTGCCCCTTATGTTGCCAAACTTTTCCTAGCCTGTCCGCTACAGAGTGCAAACACACTCCACAGTGGAGTTTTCTCTCTGGAGGGCTCTCAGTAAATGTTGGATGAGGCATGATTACTTTGACAGAATGTATAAATGACTTAATAATGTCCATTAATACT
Source organism: Neodon shergylaensis (assembly GCA_025134845.1). Lineage (NCBI taxonomy): Eukaryota > Metazoa > Chordata > Mammalia > Rodentia > Cricetidae > Neodon > Neodon shergylaensis. The sequence goes on along the minus strand of JABTXL010007601.1, from coordinate 5,832,519 downwards.
TGAAATCGGTTGATCTCTGAGTTCTGTACCATTAGAATAATTGTACCTCTGCCACTGAAGTGTTTCAAAACAAAGCCTACCATGAATATGATGTCTCTCTCCCTCCCTCCTCCTCCTTCCTTCCTTTCTCCTACCTTCCCTTTCTCTCCCACCTTTTTCACTTCCTTATTTCTCCTGTCTCTTCTCTTTTCTACCATATATGTTTAGCTAAATGAAACCATTTAACCCTGTGTAGTTTTAGGGAGTCTTTTGTGTTCTACTCTCCTTGGGTCAAGTGCCATACATCCCGCAGTCAAGGGAGAGAATGCACCTATGGGGATGTCAATGCAGGCTGTGTTTCAATCCCTCCCTTCCTAAAAGAAAACATATTTATATATAAAATCTAATGAAATTAAATTAAGCTCAGACCAGAGAGAGAGGGAGATAGGGGACACACACAAATGGATTTGGGAGCTGGCCATGGAAAATCTCTTTGGGGGGCATTTTGGAAGATAACAACTCTAATTAGGCTTATCAGATGTTAATTTATACATGCATTTGATGTTTGTAGGAGGTTCCTAAAGTAGGATAAAGGAGTATTCTTCTCCCTTGTTTTTCTCTATTATTTCCTCTAAATGCTGATATACATTTGGCAAAGCTGACTTCACTTTATCACTTTGTGAGATATTAAAATATGCCAAGTCAATAATGATTTTTATGGCATTCCACATGCATGTATGTGTCTGTATATATATCCATATACTTGTGGTTATGTATTCCTCATTTGTCCATGACTTTGTGTACACATGTGTATATATGCATTGGTGTGTATTTGTATGTGTACACGTTTGTGTCTATACATGTATGTCTGCATGTGTGTATATATACACATACCTGTATTGTATCCATGCATGTAAGTATACATGTGTATGTAAATGTGTGTAGTAGTGCGTATGTGTATATGTATGCAAATGTCTATGTGTATACATGTGTGTAAGTACATACACATCTGTGTGTGTGATGTATGTGTGTGTATATGTGGTATGTGTGTGATGTGTGTGTATGTGTGCATGTGATGTGGTATGGTGTGTGTGTGTATTTTCTTTCATGTTCCTATGACTGTGATCTCAGTTTTTTAAAATGACTGTTTACGTGGGCCAGGAGTCAACAACAGGCAATCTGAATAGCCCAATGATTAGTCAAGGAAAAATAAATTAAAATAAACAGCACATAGTCATTAAAATGAAAAAAAGGAGGAGGTTTACTCATCAAGCCTGGGTCAGTGGTGACCAAAAATCAATGCTGTCAATGGTTGCAGACATCAGTGAGGCTCTCTAAGTGTGGGTTGAAACCTTCGAGCCAAGTGCCCAGGCTGCTACCAGGGATGAGCAGGAATGGGGAAGGGATACCTGTGTTTGCCACCTGTCAGTCCTAGCATCCTAGCTGGTCCCTGGTGTGGAGTGCTTCCAGCTGTGAAGGACAGAAAACCATGCCTGCCTTCACCTGTTCACACACACACACACACACCATCCTTCTGCAGTATACAGTCTAACATACTGACAGCGTGACCATCTAAAGCATGTGTACTAAGTTCATGCCAAAAGTACTCAAAACAGGCTCAAAGTTGTCTGGGTCCTCATATCAAACCACTAAGCAAAAGAAGAGAATTCTCTTCGATTCTCCATTTGAAAGTGTATACCCAGTTAAAGATGGACAAACTGCTTTGTGGCTATACATAATTGCTTTTATTATTCCTAAGCTCAGGGAGCATCTCCCACCCCCAGAATATTTTTGTTATGAACATGTGAGAAAAATGCAAGAATGAATAGCCTTTATATTGTGTGGATGCCCCTGCCTAAGTTCAAATTTTTGTCTCTGCCTTGCCGCCACTCTCCCTGCTCCTCATGCCCAGCTGCCCGTTTTCTTGCCTTGATAGCACTCAAAACAGTTTATCATCTATCCGTTCCTTCAAACCAATGGGCTTACATAAACCAAAGCTGCCCCAGAAGAACAGAAATAACATCCATGCTGCTGTTATCAATATACCAGCAGCCTGTACCCTAATTGTCTGGCTTAGGATGCTGCAACCCCGTTGCTGCCCAGCAAGGAGCCAGGGGCCCCTGGAAGGGTCACCCATTGCACCACCCCAGCCAGCTGGAGGCTAAGCAGACAGATCGCCCCAGCCTCTGCAGCACAGAGCCAATGATTTTTACATCAAGATGCCTGATGTACTGCATGGCCACCCACCAATCCCTTCTCAACATCGATCCAGCCCTAAATGAGGCTCCCCTGCCCTGTACCATGAGCAATAATTAAAAAAGCAGCACATTGATTTTAACTAATATTATGAAGGTTCTGGATGCGCACATGCTTACAAAATAGTGGGTTTCGCCATCCTTCACTGCGACAAAGAATTCTGATTATTGCCCGAGCACAGGCAAGAGAAATGTGTCTGCGAGTGACATGTCAAAACTTATTCCTGCTCTGTTTTATTATAAACCTTGTCTGAACAGCAGTGGAACATTTTCTTCTTCTTCTTCAAGAGTGTCGTGAATCAAATCAGAGTGGGCTGAAGTGTGAGGCTAGGGTGAGGGACTAGGGGGTCCTTCTTAAAATAATGCTATCCAACTATATTCACTGCCTCCTTTTGAAAATAAAACTCACCTCATACAAGACAGCTCCTTGAAAGGGAATTGTATATTTTTAGTCTTGACATTTAAAGAGAAACAATTTGTTAATGAATGCCCACTAACCTGGTTCCCTAACAAAAGGAAGGAAGATAGATCAGGCAGCAAAATGTTTGCCTTGCAAACATGAGGGCCAGAGTTAGATCCCCAGAACCCATGCAGAATGACCTAGATATTGTAGCTTGGGCTTGTCATCGCAGACTAGAACAGAGTATTCCTGTAGCTCCCTGGCCAGCTACCTTAGTCTTCTTGGTGAGTTCCGGGAGGTAGTGACTAATGAAGGTTACCTGAGTACACTGGCCTCCTCCTGCACAGACATACAAATAGTTGTGCAATATGCACACAGGAACGTGCACACACACACACTGAAACATGTTATAATTCCAAACGGCTTTTACTTTTGTATATCTAACCAAACGAACCCCACCCGACAACACAACAACAAAAATGTGTGAAAATTTCACAGCATTTCCAAACCACAGATGCTAAGCTATCATTAGGATGCAGATAGCAGGGCCAGCCACCAAAGGTAACACAATCAGACACCTTCAAAATTGAGTTGAACTCTACTCTGCTGGCAGAATTACCAGGTGGTGGTCAGGAACCTCTTTATGGCCCCACTTCCTTTCCCTCTGCAGTGACTCAAAGTCCATATCAAAATGAACACACAGGCTGTCCTCTTGAGCCTTGGATGCAGCTGGAAGTTTCCTGTGTGGGACTTGGGGAGACGTAGTGGAGTCTCCCTTTCCATTTCTCACATAAAAGTAGCTGGGAATTATTTCAAGAGAGGCATAATAAGGGTGTATTACTTTAGCAGATGTTGGCAAGTGTTAAAGGCCTATTCATTTAAATATGTAGTATCAATAAGATGCCCGATAGATAAAATCGCAGCATATACCTCAGTATATAGAAGCATGGCATACAGGCAGCGTTACAGATAAGCTGTTCCTCTGAGTTTTCAGAATCCCATGTGGCTCATTTATAAGTATACACTAGTCCATAGCTAAGCACAGATTTCAAATAGTGGGAAACTGGTTTTGCTGTTTTCTTTGTTGGATTTACTCATGTTCTTTTAGGTGCATGAATGTTTTGCTGCACGTATAAATCTATGGGTACCACATTCACGACAGGTGCCCGTCGAGGGCAGAAGAGGATGTCAAAACCACAACTGGAGTGGCAGATGGTTGTGAGCCACCACATGGATACTGGAAACCAAACCTTGGCTCCCTGGAAGAGCAGCTAGTGCTCTTCTCGCCTGCTGAGCCATCTTTTCAGCAACACCTCCTTTTACAAGTCCAAATTCTGTGTACGGGTATTTCGCCTGCATGCGTGTCTGCATACCACTAGTGTGCCTGGTGCCCATGGAAGCCGGAAGATGACCTCAGATCCACTGGGTTAGGAGCTACACCATATGGATGCTAGCGATCAAATCCAGGTCCACTGGAAGAGCAGCCGGTGCTCGTACTCACTGATCCATCTCTCTCGCCTCCAATTTGTCATTTTTTGTCCATCTGTGCATTGCTAATGAGAGGTAAAGAGACATGATTCCATGACGCAGCACTCAGTCTAGTCTTGCAGCCGTGTGCAGAAGCAGCTCCGCCCTCAGACCTGCGGGCTCGCTCTCAGAACCGCTGCTCATAGTCAGCTACTGCTCAGGGACGTTAACGGAAAATTCCAACTCTGTGCGTAACTCCCATGCTTTAACTTACATCATTCTGAGTAGCGTCACGAAATCTCACACTGCCCTGAGCCTATCCTTTCTGAATGGGAACAGTGTGTCTCCACTGTGGATGCTGTCCTTCCATTCAATGCTCGATCAGCCCCTGCTCTTCAGAGCGGCTGCTGCCGGTCACTGGATGCAAACAGGGTTTGGTATTGTCTGTGGTTCCAGGCAACCACTGAGGTCTTGGAAGATTTGTCCATGGATAAATGACTATTGGGTGGAAAGAGTTGATTCATCTTTCTTTCTGGGCCTTGGAAATGGCACAGCAAAAAAATATTGCCTGTTATTATCTTCACAGCAACATGGTCCTACTACATAAGCACAACTGACTTTTTAACCCAGTTTCTTTACAGTAGGGTTTTCCTTTACATAAATATGCCACACGATAAAGGGAATCTTCAAAGTGGTCCTGTAGCAATTGTTTTCAGAGAATGAACTCAAGAGTCCCAGGCTTCATACCACATGGAAAAATTAGCATGGTACCTATAAGCTGCCCACAACACACACACACACACACACACCCCACACCACAGGAAATGGGGGTGATTCAGATAAGGACATAGAGAAACTGTCTTCTCTTAGCCATAGGAAACACTTATAGGTTCTATATTTCCCTGCTCCGTTAAGGCTCCACAGACTTGATTAGGATATATTGCTCAGATAGAAGAAAAACCCAGTGCAAAGCCCCAGTGGCAGGCAGGGTGAGGCCTTCCTGGTAACAGGCTAGGTCCCAGGTTCTGGGCACAGCACAGAGGGGAGACCTGAAAAATACTTCCCCTGGTCCATTCCCCACCCATCATATATTCACACACATAAATGGTGGTCACCACTTCTCAAAAACACTCAGCATAGCCAGTATTGTCCAATGCCACAGCCAGATAAACACTAAGGCAAAAGAAATCTCTAGAACAGTAGTTCTCATGAATAGACTCTGAAAACATCCAACAAATGCCAGAAATTTGTATTCAGCAACACATAGCAGTGTTATGTGTCATCATGAACTGAATTATCTCCAAGGCATATGTCTTTTTGCATGGTTTAGCATATAACAACCAGTAAATGCAATGCTTTTCCCCAATAGAATTAAAGATAAAAGCCACATGACCACTTCAATGGATTCAGAGAAAATATTTGAAAAATTCATAGGATAAAGCCCTTCTATAATCCAAGAATACAAGAAACATTCCAAGCCTGATGAAGATGTGAAGGCCCTATCGTCAGCTTCATATTTACAGAGAGATAAGATCATTTTCATCGAAATTGTGAAGCTAAAAATGACATTCAGTTTAACGAATTTTGTTTAAACTGTTGTAGATCAAAGACTCTGGTACCGAGAAGGAAGGGAATACTGTTTTATTCAAGATGACAATGACTGGAAAATGACCGCAATGAATAAACCGGCTTGGCAAAGAGTCCAGACATGGGATAAATATAGAAAAATCTATGTGATAACTACTCATTAGCATGAGCAACCCAAAATTGGTTTGCTAAAATTATTTCATGTATATAAGCTCAAAAATGAAGTACTCTGGTTTTGGAAAGATTGCACAGCAGTTAAGAGCACTTGATGCTCTCACAGATTATCTGAGTTTGCTCTGCAGCACCCACAAGGGGCACAACAGCATGGGTGACTCCAGTTCCAAGGCACCCGACAGCCTCTTCCAGCCTCAGAGGGCACTGCACACATGTGGCATGCATGCATGCAGCTAAAACACTCATAAGCGTAAAAGGAAAAAAATCTCTTAAAATGTTTAATGAAATACTTTGAAAAACAAAGGCAAGAATATAATTTTTAAAAAGCCTTATTATTCTTTTGCTAAGAGGAACTGAAAGTATCTAAATGAGAAGAAGGTTAACCTGCTGTCACAGATTTGATACAATCTTCAAATGGTTCCACAGATTCAGCATACTTTTCATTAAAAATCATTTTCTTTTTCTCTTGTAGACATCAGCAGGCTGATTCTAAAACTCATAGTAAGATAAAGGAGACCCACCACAGCAAGGCTATTATGAAGGTAGGACACATTTGGACATTCCTGCTCTAGAGCATAGCACATCACAGGCCTACAGCTCTGACATCATGTGGTCCTGCTGCAGGACAGAGAGCAGACCAATAGACTGTCCTCAGTGCCCACACATAAGCCCTATTTTACAGTCGACAAATTTCAATGAAATAATTTTTAAAAATGTTCGATGGAAGCTGTCTTTACAGCAGTCGGCTAATTGCAAATAGGATGGAGGATGTCACCTTGTGTCTTGCACACAAAAAAAAATAAACTGAAATAGATTCACAATCAAAGGCAAAGACTGACTTAAAAATTATGGGAAAATGATTTCATCAAGTGTTTATGCTTTTGTGTTGACTGCTCATATTTGATATGTTATAAAAGCACAATTGCTAAAAATAAATACTGAATTAATTGGACTTGAAATGGGAAAGTTTGTGTTTTAAAGAAAATAGGGAAATCTCCAAGACTTGGATAAAAGTTATGTCTGATAAAGACATGTTTCCAGAATATATTTCAAAATATATATTTTAAACCAATATTTAAAGTTTAATGACTAAATCAAAAGGAAAATCATATGACATTTTTTTCCCCAAGTAATGCATGCAAATGGTTCAATGAAAGGGGAAGGGGGTCTGTGTATCACTGACCATCACAGAAGTATAAACAGGTCTTAACAGGTGAGGCTTCCTGCCTATCTAATAACTACAATAAAGGACAAAAAATAATAAACCTTACCAAGAGGTGGAGAAACTGAGATCACTGTGCATTGCCAAGAGTGATATAAAATGGCAAATTCAAACTTGCAGAAAGCATTTTAGCAGCTGTTCAATGCCCACAAGCAATATGACCTAGCAACCTTATTTCCAGGCATGTTGCCAGTTAAAATATATATCCACACAACGACTGAAACATACATACATACAAATTGATATATAGATGATAGACAAACAGACTCACAGCAAAGCAAATGATGACAGAACAAAAACAGGAAATAACCTAAATATTCCTCAAACTGGTTAAATCAGTACTAAACAAAATGTGGTGATATGTAGATAGATAGATAGATAGATAGATAGATAGATAGATAGATAGATAG
>JABTXL010007601.1:5790597-5822117 GCA_025134845.1 Neodon shergylaensis | reverse complement strand
AGAGAGAGAGAGAGAGAGAGAGAGAGAGAGAGAGAGAGAGAGAGAGAAAGAGGAGAGAATAAGCTCAGAATGCAAAATATCAGAAACATAAACTACAATTTTGATAGCATTTACCCTTCTGCCTTGAAAACGAATGATTAGAAGATTCTTAGAACTGAACTACCACAAAATCAGCAGAGCTAAATTGGCATGTTCAAAATGGATACATTATAATTAACTCAACTAAAAAAGCTAAATTTAAACATAATAAAAACTATACAGTAAGTCAACATGCCAAGCACCTCATGACAGTTCAAAGGATATTATTACAAATGATATAGAAATTAAAACCAAAGGATTTCAATCACACAATTAGTAGAGTCTAGTTAAATAAAAGTATGTATTGAGCCCACTCTATGTGAAGGATGTCATAGAAAATTTATCAGATATTTTAGTTATATTAGAAATATAGAAACATGTGCTATGTGTTCATCATTTGAATAAAAATTTGTTTTCTGATCTTTTAGACAAGATCTCAGTAGGCAGCCCAGACTAGTCTCAGCACCCCCATCCTGCTGCTGGCCTATCCACATTGCTGGGATTCTAGGTGGCTGCCACCATGTCTTCACTTAGAGTCAGAATTCTAATTGACTAATACTTAAAGACAATATTCTGATTATAGCATATATTTAAATTGATAAAATCTTAAGTAAACAGTGAAAGAACTACTCTAGGCATAAGGTCGAGTAATAACACATCCTGCCATGAAATGGTTCCATAGAAACTTTTACTTGACTTTGAGTGTGAAGAATCAATTTTCACATAGATGAGTCTTCAACCTAAAATTCTTTCTTCTTATTAGATATACTGGTTGCTAACCCTAAGCACTGGGTCATTTTTTAAGACTCTACCTGGAAATGTGTTAGCCTAAATATGACAATCAGTGATTTACATAGCTCACCCTAAGAAATATGCATCAAAGGGAAGGAAGGACCAGGGCTGCCTCGCTGGCTCCGCCTACCTCTCACCTGGAGCTTACCCGGTGCCACTTTTCTGGAGTTTATAGACAAAGTTGATTTTAGACATTTTCCAGGCAAGTAAAGGAATGAACTGGCCTTGGCTGGCGAGATGGTTCAGTTGGTAAAGTGTCTGCAACATGAGCTCAGGGAGCTGAGTTTGGACCCCAGAACCTATTTAAAAAGTGGGTGCGGTAGGACAGCATAGAGACAGGAGGATCCCTGAAGCTTGCTAGACAGCCATCTAGTCACGTGGTGAGTTCCAGGATTAGTTAGAGCCCCATCTCAAATGATAAGGTGGACGGTGAGTGACTGGGGAAGGTATCCTACAATGACCTCTGTCCTCTACACATCATAGCACAGACACATTCTCACACATGCAGTGCAAATACACAAACATTCTCACATATGCACACAGAGAGAGAGAGAGAGAGAGAGAGAGAGAGAGAGAGAGAGAGAGAGAGAGAGAGATACACCTCTCATACATACACACATATGCAGAGAAATTAACTGGATAGTTGCTGAAGAAGTCTGTCTTTTTAGTAGTGGGGTGAGGTACAGGAATGGAGATAAGGGGAGCATTGTGTTTGTTTTCTTAGTGATTGGAAGTTAGTGTTTGGAAAACTATGGAACAGGATGGTATTTCTGCATTCAGTGGGTTAAGCTAGGTGAGCACGGGTGTGCCCGAGAGTTCCAGGAAGCAGTGCTGTGAATACAAATGAGGCCTTTACTTTTCGGAGCATCAGGCTTCCTCTACAAAGCTGTCTCAATCTTTTCCAGTGCTTCTGGGCCTAACCTGCTCTCTCCCTGGGCCCCTGCTGCTTTGGCCTAAATTTCGATGGCAAATTCTCAGAAAACCACTGGTCCACCTATATCTGGTAGAACAATTTCGGCCTGTGTGTTCAGTCAGAACTGGCTTCCTTCACAGGGTACCCATTCTCCATTGGAACACACCTAAAAGCCTGAATATGCTTGGCAAATGTGTTGGGGACTCATATATGACTTGGTGTATGGATACCTAGATGCAAGTCCCTTAAAAGCTGGATATATATATATATATATATATATATATATACTTGAGATCTCTGTTTTACTTTTCAGAAGTGAACTCTCTTCCAGGGTTTTCGTTCCATGGAGAAGGCTAATTCAGTGGTGCCTCAGAGGTTGGCTGGTGGACTTGCTCCTGTGGGAAGGTCTAGCTGTAAGGAGCCCCAAGCCCTTCAGTTTCCCTTTCAAATGCAGGATGATCAGCAACTCAGATTTCATTGCCAGGGAGCTGACAGAACTCTGCCCTCAAGCTCTGTTGTAGGTTGGTTTCTTTCTTATTCTTGTCACTTGATGGAGCAGAGTTAGTTTATTACTGAGGTGATTTATATTCCCACTAGAGAACTTGTATTTCTTCACAAAGCCTTTATATGTTTTTATTTTATTTTTCATTTTTCTGGCTTATCTCATGACTTAGTCTCTCCAGCATATGTAATTTTACCTGTGGAAGCATTCTAACTATTTGGCTTCTTAATGGTTTCAAGTTAGAGTTAAGGATTAGAAACACATGATAATGTTTTACATCAATCACGAATCATCTCCCTGATGATTTTCTTCTTGTGAACAGAAATCGGTGTGCTCAGTACTTATTGACTCCTCATGGTGAATTGGGTGAGAAACGCCCCCATAGACATCTGCAAGCCTGACACCCAGTTAGCAGTGCTTCTTAGGGAGGTTGGGGAACCTTGAGGAACAGCCTTACTGGAGAAAATTAGCTATTGGAGGCAGGCATACAGGGTTTATAACCTCACCCCACTTCCAGTTATTGCTCTCTGATTCCTATGTGTGATGAGCTACCTTCCTGCTCTGGCTGCTTCCTGTCATACTTCCCACTGAATGAAATGGTTATCAAATTATTTTATCAATGAAAAACTCAGGAATTAGATATTTAGATAAAAACCTGATTGGCCAGAGAAGTGACCTGACCAGTGAGTGACCTTCTCTCTTTCTCCTTCCTCAACCCAAAGAGATGGAGAGTCTTTCTAAGCCCCCTTCCTACTACTTCCCCTATCTTTCTCTATATATTTCCTGGGTTCTCCAAAACCTCTATGACTAATTTTGGTCAGATAGTAGTTAGTTCTGCCCTCTGATTCAAGATAAGTTTTAGTGTCAGAGTGCAATCAAAGTACCCCATAACATTTCCCCATTTTTGGCTAAATAAAAAGGGAAGGTTTTAACACTAACACAGAAAAACTATATACAATAAGAAAAACTATCAGGTAAGCATTACATTCAAAATGATTTTGGTAAACTCAGAGAAAATTATCTATTCATTATCAATCCTATCTTGGTGAGTCCAAAGTTTTGTACCTAATTCAGTTTCTATCCTAACTTGTATTACAAATCCAAAACTACCTCTTTAGACCTCAAAACATTTTCTTAGATAAATCATTTAAGCTTTTGTGTGTCAGTAGTATACACTTTGCACCTCTTTTATAAGTTTCTTTTATAAAGTTAATAACAAATAAAATTAGAAAACTATAACTATCTGTTCCGATGTTTAACCCCATCAAAGACCCAAGGAGGATGAAATATTATCTAAGTAAACAGGAAGTGTAGAGCAAGCAAATTCCAAAACTATAGAAACACCAGAGACATGTGGCTGCCTGGATACTCACCCAAGTTTCCTCTGAAACATTGGGCATCCATCTTCAGCCTTCAGGCCTAGAATATTTGACAGACTTTTCTATCAAACAGGAATTTCTAAATGACTGGCCCACTTTGTCTTGACAAAGGTTGGCAGCAACTGAAGTCTGCCAAGAGAAAACCCCAGACTCATGCGAGGGGAGAGGGTGGTTTGAGGGAATGTCAGCTGCAGTGGTGACTCTGGCAGCTGCAAAGCCAGCAGAGAGTGACCTTGTAACCTTATGTCTTGTGTTGGACACCTAGTGAAGCCTTTATCTAATTATTCTTTTATCAATAAAAACTTGGGAGTCAGATATTAGTGTAAAACCCTGATTGGTCAGAGAAAAGACCAGTGACAACCCTGCCTCTCTCTTTCCTTGATCCAAAAGGCAGAGAATCTTACTAAACCTCTCTCTACTACTTCCTGTGTCTCTCTGTATATCTTGAATCCTCCAAAACCTCTATAGCTAATGTTGGTCAGCTAGTAGCTAGTTCTGCCCTCAGATTCAAGATAAATTTTCTTGTTAGTCTCAGGAGTGTCAGGATGCATTCAAAATATCCCACGACATCCTTCACCATTATATACTAACCCTCTGAAACAATAAACCAAAATAAACCCTTTCTTCTATAAATTACTGTGGTAGTTTGAGTGAAAATGGCACCCATGGATCATATATTTGAATGTTTGGTCCAAAGTTGGTAGAAATATTTGGAAAGAATTAGAAGGTATGGTCTTGTTGGAGTAGGTGTGTCACTGGGGTGAGCTTTGAGGTTTCAAGGGAGCTCAGTTAGTGTCTTCTATGTTAGTAGGTTACCATTTTTTTCAGATGACCCTATGAGGAGAGCTAGTTTTCTAGGCCAATCTTTGTGATGAGCACTTTCTTTGGGATTGCCATGGGGTAGGGATGGGGCAACTCAGAAACATCATAACACAAAATAAACTTACAATCCAAAAGATCTTTAGAAACAGTTTTATGAACTCCAGAGGTTGACTTTGATATTTCACATAATAGTTATGTCATGTGGAGCATGTTTGATCACTCATGTAGGACTTATCAGAGGACTTTCTCAAAGTTCGGACGTCATTACACACATACATAAGCATGCACACACTCACATACCAAACAAACAAGGCAGACTCTCAACCATTCTCTTCTCCCACCCATATATTTCAGCCACAACTATAATTAATCTGTAAATTTATTACTGAATTTTAAGAAAAATGTGATTTACAGAATTAGTGAGATATATTGTGAGTTAATAAACTGGAATTGGTCACTCAATTTAAAATTAGGTCTTTGAGAATTTTGTTCAGTGTGTTTTGACCATATTCATTCCCTCCCCATTTTCTCCCAGAGCCAAATCCCCTTCTCTAGCCACTCAATTTTGTTTCGTCTTTATCTTTCATCCAAAATGTCTGATCCATGTTCTCTATATATTCACAAATATGTGGCCTTTTATTGGAGCATGGTTGACATATCTAGATCAATGTTCTTACAGAAAAATGACTTTCTCTCTCCTGGCAGCTATCAATTGCCAATAGCTCCTTGGCCAGGAGTTGAATTTCATGTCCACCTTCCCTCTTTGTGCTGGTAATTGCTGGGCTGAGCTTTCATGGGGCTTGCACAGCCTGCCATTGCTACTGTGAATTCATATGTACAGCATCTCTGTTGCATCCTGAGGACAGAGTTGTCTTGTCTTACTCACCTCTGGCTCTTAAAGTCTTTCCATCCCCTCTTTCACAATAACCGCTGAGCTTTGATGTGTGTGTGTGTGTGTGTGTGTGTGTGTGTGTGTGTGTGTGTGTGTTATAGATGTCCCATTTAGGGATGAGGATTCTATGGTCTCTTATTCTCTTCACTTTGAGCAATTCTAAGCCTCTGTTAATCACCATCTACTTCAAATAGAAGCTTCTCTTATGAAGGCTGAGAGATGCATTATTCTATGGCTATAGCAGTAAGTCATCATTAGTCTATAACAATATCCATTTTGCAGAACAATAGTAGGTTCTCTCCCAGGGCCCATGATCTTAGCCACTGTTTCTTGAACAAACACTGGTGCCAGGTATAAGTTACATCTGCAAATTAATACTTATATCCAATCAAAATGTGGTTGGTTACTTCCATGATGTTTAAACCACTATTACACCACTGGGTATGTTTTGCCAGGGCAGCTGTTATTGTAGGTTACAGTTCTCCTCCAGCAGTGTGAATAAGGCCGTTTAACACTATGAAAGCCCCCCAGTAAAGACAAAGCTTCCAGATTAGTACCAGTTTATTAGTTCCATGTTCTATGACTTGGGTATTTAATGCCTTCAGCCCCAGGGTCTTACTTACCATTAAGTTCTGGAGGTAACCAATAATATTGCCAACAGCCTATAATGTTTAGGAGTCTTTGGACTCTCATTGGCCAACATTTGAAATAGTAAATAAAAAGCCAAGGGTAAAAAGCCAATTTTATACAGGCAAATATTGTTAAATGCCATAAAGGTGGATAAAGCACTTCCTGCACAAGAATGAGGATCTGGATTCAGATCCTAAGCACCCATGCAGAAGCAAGGTGTGGTGCTTTTCCCCTGTAACCCCGGCATGGGTTCTGGGGTGAGAACAGAGAGAGGAGGATTCTGAGGGATCTGTGGCAAACCAGACTAGCCAAATCAGTAAGTAACAAGTTCTCTCTCTGTGTGAGAGAGAAAGACTCAAAAAGGAGCAGGAAGGCAAACAGAGGAGATGTGAACTCTCCTTAGAGGAAAGAAGGGAGGGGGCATGAATCATTCACTTGGGGCTGACTGAGAGCAGAACCTCAGCAAGGTCATTTTTAACAATCTTTTCTTTTAAGGGTGAAGGCTTTTGGGGGTGTGGTCTGCCTTTTGAGAAGTGCATCCAGGGGAAGGTGAAGGGCTGAATAGGACTTGGCACTGCCCAGAACCACCTAGAAGCCAGGGCTGGGTACTGACTTCAGTGAAGTCCATTCTGTTGTTGTGACACAAGGGATGGTAAGAGGGGGGAGGGGAGAGGATGGAAGAGGAGGGGGAGGGGAGATGAGGGGAGAGAAGAGGAGGGGGAGGGGAAGGAGAGATGCTCCTTCAAAGCGATTACTAATAAACCGGTCAGCTATCTTGTGCTTTGTTTAGCTACCCCTGCTGCTTTTCAGTGTGTCTGAAGACGGTCTATTTTAGCTGCCAGGAAGCCCTCCTGTGAAGCTAGGGAGAAAAGCGCACTTTTGACACTGGGAAAGATCAATCAACGCACTTACACAGAGGTAGAAATCGTGAGGGAGCACTCAGCATGTTGTCCTCGACAGACCAGGAGCCAGGGTGTCCACTAGGCCTTGTCAATCAATAGGCTGTGTGGACTGCATGGCCCCGGTGGTGGCAGTGATATTCTGCGACCAATGAGCTGGTGGCCTGCGGCAACTCTGTGCAGCACATTCAAGATCCAGAGAGCTTCAGTTAAGCTCTCCAGAGAGCCAGGACCAGCACCCAATAGCCTATGGGATTCCAGAAACAGAAGAAAACCGATAATGTCAGAGGTTTAGAATGGCCCCCTCCCCTCAGTACGCTGCTGTCAATGATGCCTGTCCGAGTCTTCTCATAATCCTTAGCATATTCTCTTTGCTTTTGATAGGAATGAAATTGCATCAAGGTCATTTTTAATAACTGTCAATAGCTTGGGGCAGCCAGCAGCTTTATTGACTCCAGCACAGAAGCACTCTGGGAGCCACAGAGAGTACATACCCGGCCTGGGAACAGTGATCCACTGGGAAACAGATTATTATTGATATTAGTAAATTGATATTGATAGAAATTTGATGTGGAGAGTACATCTGAGTCACTGTACAAGATTCTCATGTCAACAGCCTGGAGAGTAAGAAGGCTCGGGGGCCCAGCGGTCTGTGCACCAGAAGAAGCTCTCGGGCTGTGGAAGCTGGCAGAAGATGTTCTCGGGCCGTGGAAGCTGTTCCTTAGCTTTCCTCCACAGTTTGGAAGAGGAGGTCTGGGGAAAAAAGCACATGTTTTTGTTTGTTTGTTTTTGTTTTTGAGACAGAGTTTCTCTGTAGTTTTTGGAGCCTGTCCTGGATCTAGCTCTCTAGACCAGGCCTGCCTCTGGGGTTGTGGTCTGTGGGCTGGTTATCCTTTGCTTTATGTGTAGTATCCACTAAGGAGTGAGTGTACATACTATATTTGTCTTTCTGGGTCTGGGTTACCTCACTCAGGATGGTTCTTTTTTTTTTTCCTAGTTCCATCCATTTGCCTGCAAATTTTAAGATGTCATTGTTTTTCACCACTGAGTAGCACTCCATTGAGCAAATGTACCACATTTTCTTTATCAATTCTTCAGTTGAGGGGCATCTAGGTTGTCTACAGGTTTTAAGGCTGATGTTAAGGAATCTAGTGGTAGTGGTGGCCACACTACGTTGTGGACACATTAAGTCCTGGAACTGAACCCCAAATATGACTTCTACAGTATGTGAATTATGTCTCAGAAAGCAGATGAGCCTGGACATGAAGCACAAGAGAGGGAGTCTGCTCTTTACCTCAGTGTTAGGCTTCTGATTTAGTAAATCAGGGAATTAGTGCTCCAGCCATTATGCCTGTGTTTCTAATTTTGTAAATTCAGAGCGAGATAAGATAACTATCCTGAAAAAAATGCATACGCCTAAGCCCAGCGTCACGTGGCTAACGTAAAGAGGCCCTTGCAAAACGAGGAGGCTGGTTCTATGCGCTCACACTAGTACCAGCTGGGCGCTCTGGCCACGCCCCACCTACAGCAACAGGTGGAGCATGGCTCAACCACCCAGGAAGCAAGTTTCTCCATTAACAAGGGCAGGTGGTTCCTGGGACCACTGTTCCAACCCCTCCCCCATGCTCTTGTGACTGCTGAACCTGCACCTTTGTTTCCTTCAGAAAGCTGAACCTCAGACTTCTCCTTCTTGCCCACTTCCACAGCAAATGGACCCACATAAAATTTAGTGGCCTATGTGATTTATTGGGGAGGCTATCGGCAAATACCTATTTTAAACTCTTTCCTTTCTGAAACTGTGTAAAGCAGATAAAGACCCTGTGCAGCACTTGCCCCTGGAAGCTTCTTCTGTCTGGGGTCTTGCTTCCAGGCACGACAAGGTCCACAGATTCACTAGCGTAGGAACTTCAGGCCGACCTGGACAGGGTCCAGATGAGAAGCTGTTTCTCAAAATGGAAGTAGCAGAGACTTCAAGTGATGGTTCTAAGTGAAGGATAATAGCACATAGAAACCTCTACAGCCTAATGTCAAGACCCCAAGTAGCAACGATGTTCTGTGACTCCCTGAGGACGCCTGAACAAATATCCATTCATCCACGATAGAACCAAGAAGAGAAAAATATGAATAGACGAGATGATTCCTTGCAGAACTACTTTGTTGAATTAGAGAGTTAACTGGGGTTACTTATAAGATCTAGGCAAGAAGTGGTACTTACAGGACCATGGCTGACCCAAAGACAGCTGGATCACTTACATCCTTGGAAATGCTATACATCTTGCAAGAAGCTCTACATAGTCTTCCCTTTCCAACAGTATACTGCTTGTATAACTTTGGGGGTGATGCAAGTCTTGTAAATTTCAGTACTCTTCTGAGATTTCTATGTTCTGTTTGCATCCTGAATCTAATATACTTCACACTTCCCTCCTGGAAACTATGTTCCAATTTAGAGGAAATAACTACACAAGAGATGCTAGGACTAAGTTAGATGGAGAAAGGTCAGGACTGTTGCTTGAGAGAGGAACAACCCCCAGTTTCTCCTGGTAGTGTTCTGGATCACTGTACTGTACAGCCCTCAGTCCATGGCTCCAAGTAAACTTTCAAGTTCCTGGCATGTGGCCTCATCTGTAGATGGTCGAATGCAAGGAAATCAGCGTGTTAAGCTTGAGCTCCACTCAAGTGCCTGGTTGTTTATAGCTAGACGGGGATTGAATAACAGAGTGTGAGACAGCAGTGTGTAGATAAATTGAGCTACCCCCTACATCCAACTTCTCTTAGCCTTCCTGAAGTAACCAGTGAAAAAGGGCAGGTCATGAACCGAAGACGTCACCATTGTCACCAGGAGCAGCCGGAGACTCACAGACATCTCTTCTTGCAGACTGGAGTCTTCAGATCATCTCAGGAGGGCATCCGTGCTAAGCGAGCTCACAGCTTCCATGTCTGGGCATACATTCTTCTGGAATCAACCTTGAGACCTTGTCTTGGAAACAACTTTACTTAGTGAAGATGTATTTTTGAGACTTCTTGACAACAACATTTAATTACAACGCTAGGACCAAGGGGTTGGGCATAATGGATGAGTAGTGGCAAGTTAGATAACCAGCAAGTCCAACCTTGAGACATCGGCATTTTCTGTTTGTTTCCTGACGCTTGCTTCAGTCCCATGCTTAGCGCTGAAATGAAGGGTATAAAGGGCAAGAGAAGCAAAGGAGACAAGCGAATACCTTTTCTCTGAAGTGGGCCCAATTGTGCAAAATACAAAAACAACTTGTTTTGCCAAGGCATTTAGCATATTCCTCGTTAAAAAGAAAATATCTCGAATAATACATTTCAAATTATTTCCTCGTACATGTCCATATGCGTAATAAATGGATATTTTAGTTCCTATCTAATTATCTAGATTGGTGCAGTTCTTTTTTTTTTTTAAATGCCAGTTTTAATTGCAAAAGTGCTGCCGGCTTCAGATTTTAATTGCAATTTGCAAATGGTTAGACTGACAGTGCTCCATTACAAAGAAAAAAATCATTTTAATAGCAGAAGTACTGCCTCGCTGCAGATCCAATTTCACTTTACAAGATGCTGGGTCATCCGGCATCATTATAAGGAATAAAAAGGCTGGCGTGAATCTCTGAGGTGTTGGCTGGGTCAGGGTAGTATCCAGCCCATTTCTCAGAAAGGCAGCCTGGAGCGTGGTTTCCATTCTCATTCAAGAAAGCAAAAACATCGGAGAAAACCCCCGCAAGCCTTTCAAAGTTCCTTCACGCGCACGCCAGAGGTACCTTCAGTATACATCCTTCCTGATTCATTATCTACCTGTTACCTTTATCGGGGCTCTGTGATGGGAGGCATGGTGATATCAGTGTATGTAATCTTGGGCACAGATGCAAACAAGCTGTTTTTAGGGACCCGGTCCCTCCTCCTCACCCCACGCTCATCCATTGATTGTTTCACCCTAAGCACAGACAAGAGCTCTCGCGGGAAGCCAGTGGCTTTCCTCTTACGGGATGCTGTCAGCCCTTGGGTGTCTGTCTTCACTGGGATTATTTTATCCTCGGCAGTTATAGGTGCAGATGTTCAGGGGATCTCTTCCCACATGGCAGCGTCCTAACCATTCTGGTATTCCTGGTTGGTCAAGGCTAGCTAGTGGTGAAGCCATAGAGTCTGAAGGCAATTCAGCAGGTGGAGAAGTGTCCAAAGATGCTCTCGCCTTTGGCTTGAGCCTCTAGTAGATTGCAGTGTGGGTAGCACTGTACCTGATCCACTTTGAGTCGCTGTGTTCCACTGAGGCCCTGAGAAACCCCTTGAGTCCAGAATGGCTACATGTCACATGGTGACACCGCCTTACAGAAGGGCTCCACTTTGGTATCTATTCTTGCTATTGCAGCTGGGAGATGTCCAGTGTTTGTTCTGCTGTTACCTCAGGTCAAACCAGGATGGAGAGAGAGAAAGTAACCCTGCTTCCTGTACCCTAGGACCATTTCAAAGCTCCAAAAAGCTGTAATTAAAAAACTAAAAACTAAATTCAGTTAATACTTTAGTTTTAGAATTGTGCTATTTTTCCACTGTTATTTTTAGTATTTATTAATTTTTAAAAGTAAATTACATTTTAAGAAGTATATAACCCATTACACAAAGCAATTCATATATACATATTATATACAGCCGTGCGTCCCTCAATGGTGGGGACATTCCTTAGAGCACCTTGTTGGTCAATTAATAGAAACACAGTCGTGTGCGCTTCCAAGCTCCAGGAGGTGCTAAAATGCTCCCAGGGTATACTATCATTGAGCACACTGCCCATATCCAGTCCATCATTGGACACATTATCTTAGCATGGTACATTACTATTTAAAATTCTAAGTACGTTAAAGGGAACGCAGGCACACTGCAGGCGAGTTCACTATAATGCTGATAAAACAAGAGGAATGCCAGCATCCATTTCACTTTATAATATCAGCAAATTCATCTGACATTAAAATAACAATGAAGCTTTTATGATTTTTAATTGAGGCAGAAGACAAAGGCTCAGGTGCTACCAGGGACCGCTCTTTGTATTTTAAATAAATGGAAGTGTTTCACTCAGAATAAAATGGTTGTCGCATTCCCCTGGGGCAAATTTTGAAAATATATAAATATTTATGGCGATAAATGTGTGTAAACTACGGAGACCAAGGCTGGCAGCTCAAATGTACTTCCACTCTAACTTGGCTGATACGCTCAGAGCACGCGTCATCATTAGCCGTCAGCTATGACAGTGATGGTGCGTGAAAGGGCGTTTTTCTTACACTTATCTCGGGGTATTATTAACACAAGTTAACAGTTAAATGGTTGCTGTTTTGTGCATATGGAATAAGACAGAGTCATAGACCCTTATTCATTGAGGGTATGGGTAAGAGGCTGCTACGTCCTGGAGGGGCCTATAAAAACGGGCGGCATGCGGAGACCAAGAGCAGAAGGTTCCCCATGTCCTGATGCTGCTTGCCTGTTGCCCTAAGACAGTGACACTATTGAGAACAGCACAGGTCACTGCTGATGGCTGATCCACATGCTAGGGTAAAATTGCCTTGAGTAAAATCAATTCAGTGGCATCATATCTGATTCTATGGTTCTACAATGCAGTGCTTACAGGTTTTAGGATAGTAGCAATTTTCATAGCAACAGAACCATGGCTTTCAATGTAAGAGGCTCCACCCAGGAGCACATTGTAGACTCTAGAGGGAGGCGATCTGATCGTGAATCTTTTCCCTTCCCACTGATCTGTGAGCTGGCACCGGGAAGGTCATCCATTGCCTCCTAAAGATAACTGTGGGTATTAAAAAGAAAAGAACATTTGAGATGTATAGTTTTCTCAGGAAGAAGATACAGCCAGCAATTTGAGTTTGATTAAACACATACACACACACAACAGGATAAAACACATGCTGAGGCCTGCCTATTGGTGTAAGTTTAGGAGTAAATTTGTCATCAGAGACAATTTAAAGACAATGACACCAACACAGAAACAATGAAGTCATGCCCATTTAGCCTGAAGTTAGACATTAATAAATTTGAGCATGTCTGCACATGTACATGTATGTAAACACGTGTGTACACATGTGAGAAACTGTTCAGGAGGTCCATTGAAGGTCGGTTGCCTGGGGAGATAACATCTTAATGAAAAGAAATGTCTTACTACTTTTGTATGTTCATGTACATGTGTGCACATGTACATACACACATACATGTAAGCATATATAGTAACAGTAGCAAGTGGCTGAAAAACAATAAAACTTTTATACCAATCTGATCAGCTTTTGCCTTATCTCAGCCTACAGAGGCTACAGTCAGAGGCCTCATGCTGAGGTCTGGGGCATCATTGTTGGGGCAACAGTGGCTGTAGTTTGGTTGCTGTCACTACGACGGTAAACAGGCGTCTCCCATGCAAAGCAGAGCTGTGTGGCTTGCATGCCACCTGGAGGTGTGCATGAGTTCAGAAGACTACCCCAGCAGGCACAAGGCAGGCCTGAGGACCACAGGCAGTCAGAGATGAGAGAAGTCACATCGGACTTCATTTAGTAACCAAGAGACAGCTGCAGTTGGGACATAGATGAGATTCCCCAGAGTCAGACTGTGACAAAGAAGGCCCACACTGTATCAGAACACTAAGTATCAGTGATACTCATGTTTGGTCAATAGGTAGCAAGAGGACCCAAGGTTGAGAAACCCACTCTAGGGAAGACAAGCCACAGGGAATGGCCAGGATGAAGGCAGGGAGGATGACATTCTCCTCATCCAAGCAGACATGTCCATCCAACCCCTCCAGATTTCCAGTGATGGAAGACCCCAAGATTTCCAACATGGAGACCATGAAAGGAGGATGGGCCTACAGCCATCCTCATTCACTGTCAGTCAATGGAGTTCACAAACCTGTCAACATCCCAGCAGTCTCTTCCCTGTGGTGCCACTTGACACAACTTCCCTGGTTTTGCTGTTAGCATCCTCTGGGCAGTGAGAAGCTGGCAGAAATGCCCACAGGGAGTGGAGTAGGATTTAGTAGTTTGAGAAGATTCCCAGGACAGAACCAAGCCCTCTAACATCTCTGAGGTCGCTGCCATCACCTCCACACTTGATATACAGACTCATATGTACCATCAAGGGTGTGGTCACAGCCACCCTCCGAGGGCTGTGATGTCACTGCGCTGCATGACTGACGCTGATGAAGGAGCTGTCCCAGTGCAAATTCAAAGCCACCACCACATCCCTGGAGCCGCCCCCATGCCTTAGCTGTACAAGATTTAATGAGCTTTGCAAATTTAATTGCAATGTGTTTCTTGTCCTCAAGGAACCCTCAACTAACACGAGCAATCGTGGCCTCCGTGTCCCTCTGTACTAGGATGTTCAGACCATTGAAACCATCCTCTCCGAGGGAAGCAATCAGCAAACCATCTCTGGTAACGGAGTATTTTATAAGTGCTAATTATTACTTCTGTGAATTATTGTTACTTTTTTTTCCAAAAGGGTAAAATAAAACAGCATAAGCAGAAAAGAATCGTCTAATGGGACCCTGGCTGAGGTTTCTGAACTTGAACACTATGCACAGGGAAACATTAGCCGTGGTAATTACATAAGGATGTCTTGCTGTCTGTTATCTTTCTTCTTCCTGTCGCTTCTCTCCATTGATGAGGACTAGAGGGGTTAACCCCCTCCATCCCACATGCAAGGAATCTCTAAGTCCTCTGTGTCCCTCAGACAAGCCACAAGCCTTAGAGTACATGAAGACAGAGAGAGCCCGGCGGATCCCAAGTCCATTTGTAACTTAACCTATTACTTCTTTGCTTATCAAAACATCGGGACTAAATTGTATGAAGGCTCCCACCGGAAGCACGAGTGGGTAAAGAAATTGGTGGACACACACGTTACATGTAGGAGGCATGCAACATGGAACAAGCGATGAGCTGGACCCAGTTCCTGTGCCATTTGTATTCTCAGTCCTCCTTGAGATTCGTGAAGGTTGCAGAGATCATCTCGGGAGCAGCAGGAGTGTGCTGTTAGAGAGAAAACCAATAAAAGTGGGGTGTCACTTCACCAACGCACCCCTGGAGCAGTGGGCAAGAACAGCAGTCCTGAATCAGAGGCAAGTCCAATCAAGGAGGTGCCCGCTCTTGAGGGACCGTGAGGAGAGGCCTATGTGGGAGAGCTGGTGCTCTCTGGGCACATCCACAGGCATGGCAGAATTGGGCTAAGCTTCCTAGTCCTAGGTGATACTTCCCAGAGAAGAGGAACCGTGATCTCCCAGGAACTCTGCTGACCACGGAAAGCAACCTCACCAAGGGGGAATCTGAGCATGTGGACAGTCTTGAGGCTAGTCCTACGCTGATGACATCACTAGCATTCCCAACAAACCAAGGAAACTTCTACTGACTAGTGATAGCATAAGAAACACTACCCATAGCGGGCAATGTGTGCAGGTAGGTGTGCACACATGTGAAAGTATGTTCCTGTGCGTGCAGATGTGTAAGGACTTGCCCAAGTTTATGGAGGCTAGTAACTAACATGACATTTCTGTGTACAAGTAAGATTAAATGCTATTTGATGTTTCATGTCTACCTAGTCAGAAAGTTTTTGTTATTATGTATTTTCATCTGTGTGTGTGTGTGTGCATACATAACTCTCTGGCAAATTTCAAACACATACACATACATACATATGCGCATATACATGTATAGCTGTGTGTATGGTAGTTATGTGAATTGTATCATGCTTAACAGATAGCCCAGCTATTTCTTGGCACCTGTTTGCATAACTGGTCATGTTGGTGAAGATCTCATAAACACACGTATATGGTCACGTGGCAGTTGGTGAAATCTTGTTGGAGAAAGCATTGTGCGACCCATGGTAGAGTACATGCTGGGGCTGAAAGAAACCACCAGGCAAGGGACGGGGCTGAAAGTGCTGTGGTTTCAAACCGGCATCAGTGGCCAGTGCCGCCCCAGGGGCAAAAAGTTCTCATTTACCGGCATCTCGCTCATGTCTACAATGTGTTTCTGTTCAAACAGAAACATACCTACAGCTGCAATATGCTCTATTCATCAATATGCAATATTCATCTCGCCATCCTTCCAGGATAACTATGCATGAGAAAAGAATATACTAGCCAGCAGTACGGTCTACTGTTAAGCATAAATTACGGCCCTGTCTCCAGGGTGCAGGCACCTGTCACTTCGTAAAGGCTGATACCAGTCCTTCTGCCCCAGTGAGTTTACCCCCACATGACTGACCCAGGGCAACCATCTGCCCAGCTTTGCTGTTTGTTATTCTGGTGCCCAGAGTCTGTGGCTCCTCGATGGTAGGCAGGAAGGATACAGTTCCTGGCCTGGAATATCTTTGTGTACTGCTTGTGTTTCAGGAAGAGAAGGTCCTGTAGCTAGGTGTGTTTCACAGAAGCATATGCCTCTGCCGATCAGGGTGAGGGTGACTTGTGCTGGTTGCTCTGCTCTCAAGAGCAGTTAAGAGTCTCTCAAATGAGAAGGGGCACAGGCAGCCATCACTGGCAGGGGGCAGGGGGCTGCTGAGACTTGATTTTAGGGATGGAGGGGGTCAGGGTTCATGCAGCTCGCTGCTGAGGTCTCTATTACCCTCTGCAAACACCTGTGTAGTAGCTGGGACCTATGACTGCCAGGAGAACTCTGTGACATGCACGAAATTTCCACAAAGATTAAACATTACAAATCTGTGGCTCTGGTCAGAAAAGCTCATGGGATGAGCCAGTCAGAGGCTCTGGGACCACAGAGGTTTCCCAGGTGCCCTCTGTCTGCACCCAAGGCCATAATCATGTTTATGTGGCTCATAATCTTTTTAATTTTATCCTTCTTTTACTTCTTCTTTCCCTCTCCCCTTTACTCCTTCTTTCTTCTCTTCTCTCCCTCCCTTCCCCTCCCTCCCTCCCTCCCTGCCTCCTTTTCTCCCTCCCTCCTTTTTTTCCCCCATTGTTTATCCTTTGGAGCTGAGAACAGGATCCACTGTCTCATACATGCTAGACACACAGCGTACCACAGAGCTAAACCCAGCCCCGATAATTCACACTTTTAAGTGACCCCAGTGGCTGTCATCAGTGGAAGAGCAAAATCAAACCAGAGAACCCTAAATTCCCTCCACAGTCTGAATAACTTCCTGCTCACTGTTGGAAGTACTAAAGCATTAAGAGAAAGAAAGAGAGGTTTCAGGATTAAAAAAATGATAATGGTTAAAAATAAGAGAGAGAAAAGTTTTACTTTGTATCTTAACTAGAACTCAAGGAAATGCTTAACAGCAAGGAGGGGTCCACTGTAGGCTTTATATTTTGGTTCACATAAGGCATGGCTTTTTGAAGGTCTTTGGGCATGACATAATATTTAAAATATGGAAAATGAAGCCAGGAATGTACTGGCGTGATCTCTGTTTTGTCGTGCAACTGATTACTTTAAAAAAGAACATGAAGATGCCATGTAATTGCCCACTACAACTTCCCAAACTGCAAAGCAACAGATGGTCATGCAGAAATGTGATCGCCTCCCACTTAGGAGACTTGGAGACCATTCGGCCTACGAGAAAGAGAAGGAGGCCTTGCTGGAGACAAAGCTGTAGCAGATCCTTGAGTCTGGGTCATGGCAAACTGTGCTTTTGTTATTTGGGGGGAGTTAAAGCTGTACTCATAATCCCACTTGGTGTTTGCTGTCTGCGGTCGGGTCCCTGAGTTCTGTATGATTTGGGCGTGGTTTGAGGTGGCGATCTCTGAGGCTTTTCCTGCAGTCAGGAGCACAGACACACATGTTGGCCATTTTCTTCACAAGCCATCAATGCTTGGCTAAGTAAAGCACCTTAAGAACTTGTGACTGGTAAATCTATAAGACGGTAGAATTAAAAGAGGTAGCACATTTTCGTGTCTGGAGCACACACTTCAGTTTGGGGGGGGGATTGTTGTTGTTGTGTGTTTATCTGTCTGTTTTTCTTTTCTTTTCTTTTTTTTTCTTTTTGTTTTTTTGAGACAGGGTTTCTCTGTAGCTTTGGAGCCTGTTCTGAAACTAGCTCTTGTCGACCAGGCTAGCCTTGAACTCACAGAGATTCACCTGTTTCTGCCTCCTGAGTACTAAGATTAAAGGCATGCACCACCCACATCCGGCCACACTTCAATTTTTAAGAGATATTTTCTAAAGATTTTTTCTTATGCTACCAAATTTATTAGCAATTTGTCTAACTCTGCACTTGGGAAGTAAAACAAAGAGCTCAATTTATATAGTACAAGTTTCTCAATTCACTTTATATGAATTTGTTTCTATATAAATAAGTGTCATTTAGAGGTAACAATGGGTCAGAGAGTCAGGTGCAAATCTTGTTAGAAGCTTCACCCGGAACAGGTCATTCAAGATTTTGATCTTAGGGGGATTTGTGTAGCTAAGGCAGACACCAGGGACTTCCATGTGAATCTGGAGCACTTGCTCATGAATGAGATGTCAGTATTATTTGAAACTATACCCATAGGAAACTCATTTTGATTCTCTGTAAGTGGTTAAAACACAGGATTAGCGTGTTTGACATTTACAGAAAAACAAAACAAAACAAACCAACAAACATGAACTCTAGTAGTTTCTTCGAAGACCTCCGGGGCTTGCATCACATTAAGGTTGGAGAGTGGGTGCCTACTGTCATCTCTCAGGGAGCCTGCCCTAACTACATGGGCACCCCTGCTACAGCCCAGGCTTCAGGGCAGCACCCATTCAGCCTTGCCGGGTGGACACACTGCCATCTAGTGGAGACATATAGCATCGCAGGCCTCAAAGACCTTGGTAGCTTCTTTGGGGAGCAGGTGTACTTGGGGTAGGAAAGGCCCAAGGAGCCCAGGGCAGCCGCCAGCACCTGCTCCAGCGACTCTAGTGGGCATGGGGATCCATAGCAGACACAGCACAGCTCCAGCAGCCCCACGCTTGCCCGGCGCGTGACACCGCCGCTTTTGCTTGCCCTAGCTCTTGAGAATACCAGACTACACCTGGAAGTGTTAGGGTCTCCACGGTGAAGAGTAGAAGTTGGGGTTCTCAGGAGTACAATGAATGTGGAAGACAAGAATGTAATTAGCCATGCGCAAGCATGGAGGACCCAGACTTGATGAGCAGCAACAGAATCCTTAGAGAATCAGGCTGGATTTGACTCCCTAATGCTGGTTCAGCTTTAAAACATGTTTGGAAAACAAGACAAAATAAAACTTTCTGTTTCTGCAGACTTACAGAAAGTGTTTCACCTGTTTCTTCAGTAGTTTGAGACGCTAGACTATGATAAAGTTGGCACTACTTGCAAAAGCATGAATAATGCCCAGGATATAATAAAACTCTCTATTCTGCAAATGGTTCAAAACCAGCAAGATGGATAGATAGATAGATAGATAGATAGATAGATAGATAGATACATACATACATACATACATACATACATACATACATACATAGAAATACATACATACATAGGTAGACAAATAGACAAAACATTGAAAAACAAGCATACCTGAGATTTTCTTACTTCAAATTAATGAAAATACTTCTTTTTATTTGTGATAATTTCAAACATTTCTACAATTGTTATGATCATATCCATCCCACAGCCCTACCTTACACTCTTGTACTCCTGCTAAACCCTTCTTCTCCGCTAGTTCTCCCCCGTTTCCATGATGGTTGTATGCAGGTCTTGTGTAGGTAGGAACCTCTGCCGTACATCATATCCAGAAGACGGCATCTCACAGCCTAGGCCTGATGGATCTTGATTTCAAACTTAAGCTGTCAGAGTTGAGGACCCAAGTTGGAGTATTCCAGTGGAAACAAGCAAACCTGTTGCTATTTAGCA
The DNA here is from genome assembly GCA_025134845.1 of Neodon shergylaensis. Lineage (NCBI taxonomy): Eukaryota > Metazoa > Chordata > Mammalia > Rodentia > Cricetidae > Neodon > Neodon shergylaensis. Next base: position 5,802,367 of record JABTXL010007601.1, on the reverse strand, counting down.
CCTACAAAAATCCTAAGCAATTATCCTCCATATAGTAAACACTTCAGTTTAGTTCTTGAGATTCCTAGAGGGGATAAAAAGTCAGGCATTGACCTCAAATGAATAGCAACAATCTTGGAGATATGTCATCATGAATAAAATCTTGTGACAACTGCCTTAAAGAGTCAAAAAGAACCAAGAAAGGTGTAGAAAATGACCTCCACACTGTGTACGAACAAAGGAAAATATCAACAGATAAAAAGACAAACAGAAATAAAACCAAAGAAAGCAGGGAGTGGGATGTACTGAAATGAAAAACCTCCCTCAAGAGTCAAAGGCAGGCTTAAAGAAATAACTAGTTTATGGTTTGGGCACAAAGTGCATGAAGGCATACTTTCATGAAAGGCACTGGGCAGAGCTATGACGGTGCACAGACTTTATGTATGTATGTGTCATCGAAGTTAAGTATATATCAATTCAAATTAGATTGCTAAAATTCTAGGATATTTGATCTAATCTCCAGGATAACTACAAAGAATAAAATACCAAATATTCATACAAAGGAAGAAGAATAGCATTTAAATATTTTACTACAAAAACTCCCAATTAAATACAAAAGAAAACAATCATACAAGAAAGGAGTTAGCTATATGGATCAGCCTGGACGGGAACTTGTGGCAATCCTTCTGCCTCAGCTTCAGGTGCTGGGATCGCTGGTACACCAGCACACCTGGCTTTTGACTAGTGTGTGTGACCCATATGTTTGTTTTCAAATAGCTGGAAAGTGCTTCCAACATCCTGATTCTGCAGCTACGTGTTGATTCCTTTGCAGCTTCTGTCAAACACTGTTTGTGAACAGACGCATTTCGGCTCTGTCACTAAGAACAGCTGCAGTGTAAAATGGTGTCGCTTGAGCTACACCAAGGGGCTTTTGTGAGAAAATAGCAGAAGCAACAAGGTTGTTACTAATTTAGTACATTCCTCCTGCTTCTAGCATGACCAGGATTCTGTCCTGGCCCAGGCGTCCCTCTCCCTGCACCGACTCTGCAGGAGGCCCAGCCTTCCTGGCACATCTACTCTATAGGATGCCCTGGCCTCCTTAGGCCCCTCACCCCAACACCAGGTGCCAGCAGGAAGGCAGAACACAGGCAGCTGATTGCTGTGCCCCCATGCTGCCAGACTCAGATACAGAACCTATGGGAATGCAGAACTCTTGCTATTGTCAAATTACTGTGTTGAAACAGAGCTGTGTGAATTCTAAAAGCCTTGGCCAGCAGTCAGCTCCTTTGCTAGCTGTGGACAGAACATAACCCAGACAGGCCATTAAAAATGCATAAATGTGACGTTCTGGGTGCTCATCCTTCTTGCTTAGTTAAGAGTAAAAATCCAGAGGCCTCTCACTGCAGAAACTTGCTGCTGGTGCACGGAAGCAGTGTAAGTCTGGTTTGCCTAGTGTGCTGCAGAGAAGATGGCAGTCTGCGGCCCCATTCACCTCTGATGGAGATGAGCCTGTATCCCCAGGGACTGAGGCTTGTGGCTTCTTTCATGTCTCAAAGAAGGTGGGGGCAAGCACACTGGGGCTCACTGGTTTAGAGACCAGGACTGTAGATGGAGGATGGGAGCCCAGGTCAAGAAGTCAACCTTCTCTGGGTCTCAAGGTACGTGTACCTCAAAAGATTGGAGGTGTCTCCCCACCCTCCCTGCTCACTTACCCCCCCCCCTTTCTTTCTCTCTCCTGTTTGTTCATATTCATGTGGAGGTGTGCGTGTACAGGTGCACAGCCCAGATGTATATGAAGGTCAGGAAACATCCTCAGGTATCAGCCAGTCTTCAGGTACCTTCTACCTGCTTGTTTGTGATAAGGTCTTTCACTGGCACACTGGGACTTCACCAGGAAGGCCGAGCAGCTGGCTTCTGACTTTGCAGGGGTCCATCTGTTTCCACATCCAGTCTCTCCATTGCAAAGATACAAGTGTTCACTATGGCACCTCAGCTTCTGTGTGGGCTCTGGGAAACCAGAACTCAGGTACTCGTGTTCCCTAGGTCAGCCCTTCACTGACTGACTGGTCCATTTGCCCAGCTGTGATGTGGGTGTCTGTGGAGCACTGTGGAATGCCTGAGGTAGCTTCTCACTGGGGGTGGCTTTACGTTCGATGGGGAGTTGGTGACATTCATTTTTCGATGCTGCTCCTCTTCCTGGCTGCTCTTAAGACAACCCAGAGGCAGAGTCATGCGAACTAGAGTCTCGGCTGTTCACAACGACTCATACTCAGAACGAGGGACCAGCAAACTTCGTTAGCAAAGAGTCAGGTGACAAGTGTCTTTGGCTTCCTGGTTTGGGGGATCATATTTTAGCTACCTACCTTGGTAAGTAGGTCAGCAGTCAGCCCAATCCCCAAAGTCACAGAGCTCCTAGCTCCCCAGGGTCCACAGTTTGAGCTCCCCATTTACAATGGTGGGTCCCAGACGGGAAGGTCATGCTTTGATTGACGTGTCTTCATTTTTGCATTAGTAAACCAGGTCCTATAATCATAGAACAAATTGTCATCAACACCTGCCCCCCACGCACACACATCTTTTCAATTTTTACTGTCAAGGAAAACTGGAGTATTACTTGGAGGTAAGGAAAGCATTTTGTACTTTAAAAAACAACAAAAATAGAACAATGTCTTTTGTGTTACTGAGAATGGAGCCCAGAGACTCTTCCTGTGAGCAAGCTCGTGTGCCCATGCTTCACACCCCCCAGGCCTGCAGACATGTTTACACCAATGTGGGTGTCCCCAAAGCAGTTCAGTGCCCCGGAGCCACAGCCACAGGGCCACAGGCAACTGTTAGCTGCCCCCCGCCCCCCCCCACGCTGGGTGCTGGGAACCGTACTATAATCCTCTGAAAAAGCAGTGTGCACGAGCTCTCAACTGATGAGCCATCTCTCCTGCCCCATGTATTTTTTAATAGAGAAATGAAGATTCGTTTTTTAAAAAAACTTTTGACATAGTTCCCTATTTCACATGCTCACTTTCTACTCTTTATTATATGTTAGACATATTTGACGTGGACTTCTGGGTTCAGAAGAGAGCGTGTTCTATTAAATTGCCTCTTGCAACAGCTGTGAGTAGAATAATGGTTATCATGGGAATTTCTAAATTTAACAAACGTGGCGAAGGCATGGGGAAAAATACGCATGCAAGCATTTGAAAAATCAATTCTTGCAATTATCTGCTTAAATACTTGACCCAAGAAGAGCACATTTAAGTCAAGTCATAAAGCAAACGATTTCATTTTCCAGTGAGTACTGGGGAAATAAGCGTTCTTTGGTGACTTTGTTTGCTTGGTGTGTGTTCCTGAGTTGACAGCATTGTCACATGGCAGCTGGAGGCAGTGCCATTGGCTGCGATGGCCATGCTTCTCAGGGGCTTTGAAATAAAAAAAAATCGCTTTGATGAAAGATTGAACAGCCACATTGATACCCAGTGTGGTGACACTAGGGTTTCCATGTGGCCAGGCTTGGGGTGCCATGATAGTGACCCTCTGCCAGCGATAGGAGTCACCAGGTCACTAGGTCACAAGATACAGCAGCTCGACTCACGTGTTTATCCTTCAGAATCACTGTGTGGCTGGGAGTGTTGTGGTAAAACACTTGCGTGCAGTTCACAAGGGCTCCTCCGCAGCACTGCCAGAACAACAAATAAATCAACTAAAATCAACATAGCAAGGAAGGCGATCTGACCATCTCCTGTTCTTTATGGAACAACTGTGAAAATGCTAAGGGAGGACTGGAGCAGGGGCAGAGCGCGGCCACGTGGTGCCCGGTCACCGTCATCTACTTCTCCCTACATATCCCCACCTCTCTGCCTTTGCCTGCTAACTCGTGCCTCTTGAGATCCTGACTACAGATTCTCCGCCCTCTCCTAAGCCTCGACTCTGAGAATTAGGACACAGAAAATCATTGGAGTTAAGGAGACAGAGCATGAAGTCGGAAGAGAAGTGCACTGTAACACACTCCCTGTGGGGGAAAAATGGTCATTTGCTTCTTTCCTGGCTGGCTAGGTCCCCATCAGCTCACACCATGAACACACTGTGTGTGAGGGTATATTCGCGTGTGTTTATGTGTGTGGTACATGTAGTGCATGTGTGTGCATGCATTTGTGTGTGTGTGCTTGCATGCGTGCATGTATGGATGTGTGTGCACATGGGTGTATATTCATGTATGAGGGTATGTGTGTGTACATGTATATACCTGTTTTTATAGTCAAAAGTATCTGCTTTCCTTACCTGCATGATATTTTGTCTTCCAGTTGGAGGAAATATTAATAGTTTCTTAAACAGGAAACAAATAAGATTTAAAATAAAAGAAAGAAAGACTTTTTCAGGGTCAGCTATTTTTCTCATTTCAGCACGCACACTACTGTACATGTGGTGGTACTTACTAAATGCTTCTAATTAAGTGAAATGCTTTTGCTAATTCTGAATCTTCATTTACTGTAATTGTGGACCTAAACACTCCCAGTAGGATTCCTTCTGAGGCAGTTTTCAATCCACTGTGATTGCACACATGGTGGCTGCGAGAAGAACCTTTCATTCCCTTGCCACGTGGGCTTATGCGCAAGCTGTTAAGTGCAGTCTCCCCCTTCCTTTCTGGCTCGCCCTCTGCCTCTGTCTCTGCTGTCAGTTTTTGATGTATCGAATAAACCATCCCCTTCCACCATAAACATAAAGGATCAATTTGGTCCAGAGGCCCCCGTGCACATACGTACATGGCCCGTTGAGCGTTGGGCATCAACTCCATGTGTCCCTTTTGTTTTTGAAGACTTGTGGGAAATGAGTGCTCTGACCTTTAGGACAGGTAGTCACTGTCAGTCACACAAGTGCCCCTACTATTCATGATTCCAGAGCCTAGAACTCTCCCCACATGGGAGAATAAAGTCTGATGCTCAATTTTCCTCTAGCTTTAGAAGCTTAACATCTAGGAGTTGATGACCTTGGATGCAAGAAAAGTCCTTCAAAAGAGATGGCCCGTGTCAGCTGTGACAAGTCCATCTTGTGATGAAAGATTGTACTCTTAAGGCACAGTGACTCATCCCAAAGCAATGGGCACAGCGGGAAATGGAAGGGACAGCATGTTCAGTGATTCCTGCCAGTGGGAATGGGAACTGCTTCTCAGAGGCTGGAGGACAGTGGGAACCTGGAGGTGTGGCAGGAGGAAGCAATAATGTGTCAGTGACCTACGACAATTCAATGCCACCCAACTCACAGCTTCAGGGATAGACACAAACATAATGGACACAACAGCTCAACTATTTTGAGCTGACAATATTTGGGGTGGTTTTACTTTATTTTGAGTCTATAGTATTCACATTTTCTGCAAGAAATACTCATAAGAAAGCTGTGAAAAGCAACATAAAACTTCAGAGCTTTAAAAGGAGTAATAGTGGTTACGCCAAAAACTAAGGAATTGATGGAAAGGAAATAGACCTTCTAGACGCTGGTCTCTCTATTATGAACATTGCATTCATAAATTAATTAGTATTGCAAATCAATGGGAGATGGAAAAATGGCTCAATAACCATTTCTGATAAGATTCATTACCTACTGGCAAGAAAGACAAGGTGGAATCCTCAGCTCGAAGATAGTGTCCATGTAGATAGAAGATCAGAGGCGAAAAGTGGGGAGCCGGAGTGATGAATCAGTGCAGAGGCACCACGCCGTGGGAATGTGAGACCCTGCGTTCAATCCTCAGCACCTGTGCAATGGCTGGGACCTGTAGCGTACACCTGAACTCCTGTTCTGCGGAAGCAGAGACAAGAGCACTGGGCCTCACTTCCTGGCCAGCCCAGCCAAAGCAGCAAATTGGTTCTGTGTTAGATTCTGTCCCCAAAATAAGATGAAAAACATCTGGGAGCAACACCTAATGTCAAGCTGTGGCTTCTGCATGTGTGCCTACCTATGCACACGCACATGTGCCTACCTATGCATACGTACATGTGCATACGACACAGACACGAGGATTAAACTTGAGAAGGGATCTTATACCGAAAACGAAGCAAACATTTGATGGGCAGAGAAATAGAGAACCGTATTTTAAATAGACAGAAGGCACAGAAGAGACAAGGAAGGCATCCCACCCAAGCAGCTATCCTCCACTTCAAATCCTGCCAGGAGATCACACGGAAAGCATAACGTTTGCAAGCAAAGTTGGTGCCTATTTTAATCTACAAAACAGGCAAGGGCTTACTCTTTACAAGTTTTCAAAGGCTGCTGCTGTTCATTAAGATAAAAATGGTTCAATGGCAAAGTGGGGAAAAGACATTAACAGGCAACACACTATGAAGCCATAGCCAAAGGCAGTGAGCAAATGGCTCAGGCCTCAATACTCTGTCTCCGTGTTCCAGGAAAATGGGCTGAGAGCTGAGTGTGCTGAGGTAACCGTGCTCAGGAGGTTGCAGATAAATGTACGGTCAAACTGGGAGCAAAAAACTTGCTTCTCAAATCTAGTTGGGAGCAATGTTCAAAATCCCTGTGAAGGATTTTCTCACTCCTACATAGCAGAAGTATAGGAATTACATCTTACCCATAATGCATCTGCAGTATGGAAGGCCATAGTTCTAAGTAAGACAGTAAAGATAGCATGAACTGTAACCCAACTAGGAGGCAGAATAGCCTGCAGCTCTTACAAGATGCTTCACACAAATACGTGTAAAGATACCCATCACTGTATTACATGAGTCTAGAATTTTAAAAATGTATTCAACCTGGGTATATACATCAATCTTTGGGAGGTGTCTTTTAATGATGTGGCCATGTGTATACTTCTTTCTAACTCCATCTCAATCTAAATGTAGAGACACAGTGACCAGAGATGAGCTGTGTTTCACCAGAAGAACTTGTCCTGCAGAGCATCCTATAAGGTGCGCAGAGGCTGACTGTCGCAGCTAGCTCTGTGCTGTGACAAGCTTGTGTGCATCAAGACTAACTGCACAGGCAAAGGCCAAGGCTTCTCTGCCAAGTTCATGAGTGTCTGGAATAAGAATCAGCTCCTTCCAACAAGGGCAGCTTGGGAAACGAGGAAACTCAGAACACGGGGAACACTTGGCTTGAGTAAGATGGAGACAATTGGTACATGGAAGAGAGAACAAAATCACGCTGTCCTGTACTGTGGGCAGGATCAGAGCCCTGAGTTTCATTTAGTGGGTAGAAGCCATACTGTGAACTTGCTAAGCCATGACTGTTATTGCCATGTTTACTCTGCCTAGTTTCATACGATATATCAGATTTAAAGTTTGTGTGCACCCGTGTGTGTCCTTTTGCTTGACTGTGCTTGTGTGAGCATGTACAGGACAGGGAATAGCTTAGCTATGGGTTCTCAGAGATTGCCCACCTGGATTTTTGAGGCAAGTTCTCTCAGTTGCTTGGAACTCACCAGTTAGCCTAAGCTGGTTGGCTGTGAGTCCCAGAGGCCCAACCTATATTGGCCTCCTCAGGGATGACATTACAAGTGTGTACTATTATACCCAACTTTATTGTTTTAATGCGCTATTTGGAGATTGAACTCAGGTCTTTGTGCTTATATGATAAACACATCACCAGCTGACGTTTATCTGCAGCCCACGCTAGCTCTGCCTTTAGTCATGGAGTGGTATGGGTACTGATTCTTACAGATGTGGCTGATACTCCTTGAGACACAGCCAATTCCTCACCTCTGTGTGCTGAAGGAACAGAGGAGGAAGTAGGATATATGCCCAGCGTCAATAAACAAACAAACAAACAAACAAAAAACACATCTATATGTATAGGCTGCACGTTGAGTCCCTGGAATCTGTAAAGAAGAAAAGTCACTCGTGCCTATAATAATTATCTATATTGGACAATAATTTACTCTTGTTCCTAATCTGTTTTTGTTTTCTATAGAAGACACACAGTGTTTTAAGATTTTATTTATTTATTTGTTTATTTTGTTTTTTTTCAAGACAGGGTTTCTCTATAGCTTTGGAAGCTGTCCTGGAACTAGATCTTGTAGACCAGGCTAGCCTCAGACTCATAGAGATCCACCTGCCTCTGCCTCCAGAGTGCTGGGATTAAAGGCGTGCACTATCACCGCCCAGCAAGACTTTATAATCCTCCAGTCATACTGTTATCGGATGATAATGACTGTTTACCACCTGGTGTTTTGGCATCCCATTCTGTGCTGAGACCTGCCCCCTGTGAGCTGCTCAGACAGCACTGCCATCTAAAACGCAGTTAAGATTTGAGCTCCATTGCTTCTCCCACCTTTTAGATAACACTATTGCATTTCAGGTTAAATAATTCTCCCCCAAGTCACATACATGGGCCACTTGAGCAGAAGCTCATTCCAGGTTCACGCTATATGACAGAATTGCACTGGAATTCTCCTTTGACCACGATTTCATGCCAGCCAGTGAATAGAATCCTCTGCTGACCACACAGGGTCATCTTCTCAGTACTTCCCACCCCAGCCACACTCCCCAAGCCAGTACATTGGCACCTCCCCTTCTCCTTTGAATGGATCTGTTCTTGTTACTTGCTGGCCAGGTGCCAAAGGGAGTGCGAAGAGGCCTTAGGCAATTTTGGAAAGGTCTGCTGATCAGATTTGCCTGACTGATATGCTTATGGGCCAAAAAAAAAAAAAAAAAAAAAAAGAAAAAGAAATGCTGGAATTCCAAAGGACTGAGCTAAGCAAAGGACTAGGACCCTTTTTTGCCCATGGAGCTGGGTTGGAGATTTTACCCGCCTGTGACTTTAAGTCTTTCTCTGTGGTTACATTGTAGGGATTTTCTTCTAGCTCATCACTTGTGTTTGACCATCTCTCCTGAAAATAAACACAAACCTGCAGCTATTTTGTCTCATGGAAATGTTTGTTTTTCCTTATTATTTTAAGTGTAACAAATGTGTACTTCTATTTCTCATATTTTCATTGCACCTACATTATAAGGCATAGTTAGAAAGTCTGTCCTTATCCTTAGGCCATAATGGAAGCCACTCATATTTTCTTCTGTTGGTTTTAGGGTGTTATTTTTACATATAACTCCCTGATCCATTTCGAGTATATTCTTGTGTATGGGGAGAAAAATACAGACCTAAACTTATCTTCTGTGGAAGGCTACGTGATGGCCTGTGGTGCATTTTCTTGACTGACTGCTGATGTGGGAGAGTCCAGCTCTCTATGGACAGTGCCCCCTCTCGGTTGGTGGTCCTGGGTGGTATGAGCAAGCAAGCTGAGCAAACCAGCAAGCAGCATTCCTCACGGCTTCTGCTTTAGCTCCTGCCTCCAGGTTCCTGCCTTGACTTCTCTTAGTGAGGGACTGCTACCTGGAAGTGTAAAATGAAAGAAGCTTTTCCTCCCTGAGCTGCTTTTGGTCGTGGTGTTTTATGGCAGCAATAGAAATTCTGAGACACCGATGTTTTATACTTCACCCTAAGTCACCAAGATAGACTCTAGTGAGAGAATGCCTCCAGTCCTTCAATACAGCTTCTGAACAGCAAAGTCTAAACTGAATAATTCGTCTTTCGGGAAAATAACCTTCCTGCTTTTGAGTGACAACAGGGGATCTTTATTTGAAGTTAATTTTTAAAAAAAAAAAAAAAAAACCAAATTGAATGTTCACGTACTGACAGAGGAGCAAACGGGAGTAAAGCTGTGTAGGGGGCAGCTGAGCTACATCTGTTGCCCGAGCAAAGCCAAGTTTTCAGTTCAGTGATCCTTGTCTCTTAGCCACATCTCCAGTCCCAGCTGACCGGAACCACAGACTCTTAGCATACATTATCAGACAGTTCTGATAGAGTCCTTGCAGGATCCTCAGCCCTCACTCTGGAGCTTCAGAGGCTAGGCCTGCACTGTCGGCATTTCTCTCGGCATTTTTATCTCCCAGGCTCCCAGACAGAATAGTCCTGAGCTCTGAACAATTAATGGCTCTTCTACCCCAAAGTTAAAATGCCACCACAGTTCTTCCAAACACGCATGGTCAGATCTGTCAAAGCAGTATCTTGTGAGTAAGGTACCAATTTCCTGTCTTAGTTAGGGTTTCTATTGCTGTAACACCATGACCAGAAGCAACTTGGAAAGGAAAAGGGTTTAATTCCTTTTACAGCCCTTAGGCCATTATCCAGGGACATTAGGATAGGAACTCAAAGCAGAAACCTAGAGGTAGGAACTGCTACAGAGGCCATGAAGGAGTGCTACTTACTGGCTTGCTCTTCAAGGTTTGCTCAGCCTACATTCTTTTTTTTTTTTTTTTTTTTTTTTGTTTTTCGAAACAGGGTTTCTCTGTGGCTTTGGAGCCTGTCCTGGAACTAGCTCTGTAGACCAGGCTGGTCTCGAACTCACAGAGATCCGCCTGCCTCTGCCTCCCGAGTGCTGGGATTAAAGGCGTGTGCCCCCACCGCCCGGCTTCAAGCCGACATTCTTATGCAAATCAGGAGGACCCACCTGGGAGTAGCACAACCCATCCCCTTGATTGGCTGGGTCAGCTTACATCAATCATTAATCAAAAAAATGTACTACAGACTTGTCTACAAGCAATATAATGGAGTCATTCTCTCTCAGTTTTTTTTTTTTAGGACGCAGTTTCTCTGTGTATACCTGACTGTCCCAGAACCCACACTGTAGATGAGGCTGGCCTCTAACTCCAAGATCTACCTCTACCTCCTAAGTGCTGGAGTTAAAGTTGTGTGACACCATGCCCCGTCGGGAGGCATTTTCTGGGTTGATGTTTTTATTCTCAAGTATGTGCCAAGTTGACAAGAAACAGCCAGCACAACTCTTGAATATGCAAACTTATGAGATGTCCTTTCTTCCCAGTGCTCACAAACAAAAGAAGAGACTCTTAGCCCACAGAACCAAATAATTCAGCCTGGGCACCTCTGAGAATAAACTGAATGGCCAGTGGCAATGAGGGTGAAACTCTAGGTTCCTGGCCAGTGCCCCAGCCTCACCACATACCAATCTCCTCTTTTGTGCCCACTGCTAGGGTATAGCCTACACCATTCCTTTGCTAAAACAGCCCCTATGTATTTTCCCCTGGATCCTCTCTGTTCATGTACCTGAGTTCAGGATATGCAGGGGCTTGCAGGTTACCTTTCTGTGATGGCCACCACCTTCTTACAAGCCTACGGAGTCTGTGTGACTAGCATCCAAATGCTCTCCTCCACTCTAGTCGGTGACATGGGGAAGATGGAATGCTGTGTGTGTTTCTCATCACTGTCCCTCTTCAACGAGGACATGGTAACTACTCAGCTAATAGTCACGGAATAAGTGAATGAATGAATTGATGCTCCTTCCAGCTCTTGGGAAATTACCTTTGGAAAGTAATTTTCTCTCTCGCTGCTTTTGTTTCTCCATCTGCAACAGGAAAGCAAAAGTGTACAATGTTCAAAATCTATTTCCTAATTAGGTAAAGTAAGGTAAACTGATTAATAAGGCCAAGGCACAGAGACAGAGTATATCATATAAGACTGACCTGCTTGGTTTTATAGTCAGGGCTTCCTTGCTTGTGTCTCCTTCACATCAGTGTTGATCTGAGGAAGATAATGTACAGCATGTTAGTCCTGAAACCTGGTGACTGTGCGTACCAAATCTACTGAATCAAACCTGGAAGTAGAGTGTCCAGATTGAACAGGGAGTTCACACTGTCAAGGTAAACACTCAGGCTGCACACGGGAGTCCACACTGTGGAGTCAGGGTCTAGGCTGCACACAGGGAGTCCACACTGTGGAGTCAGGGACCATGCTGCACACAGGGAGTCCACACTGTGAAGTCAGGAACCAGGCTGCACACGGG
>JABTXL010007601.1:5778181-5790587 GCA_025134845.1 Neodon shergylaensis | reverse complement strand
CAGGAGTCCACACTGAAGTCAGAGTCTAGGTAGCACACAGAGAGTCTACACTGTGAAGTCAGGGACCAGGCTGCACATGAGGAGTCTACACTGTGAAGTCAGGGACCAGGCTGCACACAGGGAGTCTACACTGTGAAGTCAGGGACCAGGCTGCACACAGGAGTCCACACTGAAGTCAGAGTCTAGGCTGCACATAAGCAATCCTCACTGGGAAAGAGAAGAGTCCAAGCTGCTCATGGGGCATCTACACAGCGAGAGCAAAGAGTCCAGGCTGACCATGGGGTGTGCACACTGTACAAACAGACTTCCAGGACATACACTGGAAGCCCAGACAGCTTTCTGAGCTCTGACTCCTGCAGTCACAGGGTCTCTGTATTTGGCACAGCACAACTCGGTTCTTTGGCTCCGCATGTATTGTATCTCCTGATGAAGTCTAGGTTTACCTTCAGCATCTCAGCCTCCTGCTGGACAGACTGTTACCCTGCCACCCCAAGCTCCCACCGAGCTTTACAACCAGAGGCTTATTCTCCTACCATGTGCATCTCTCCCCCATCCCAGCCCAAGAGTCTGCCCTCAGACACTGTGTGATCTGTTCTGACGATGGATGGGCTCTGGTCCATTCCCAGTGTTGATGCGCTAGAAGTTGGGATGCTGTGCCCTCTACCCACATGAGCCCCAACTGCTTAATAATTCAACTTTCCTTCTTCTTTTACTGTTGAGATTGTCTGGGTTTTCATGATTTTGTTTGGCTTGTTGTTTGTTTTTGTAACTCTTAAAGTTAACTTGGGGGAATGAGACAAAATTTGGGAGAAATCCATATATACTAGCTATTTTTTAAAATCAGGCATTTGCTCCCAAATTCCATGTTTTTTCACAGTCTTTTTTTCTCTAGTCTAGGCCATTCTGTTCTCAAAGGTATGGGTTTTTAAGCTGTACCCATGTGCTGTTTTAAAAGAGAAAAATTATTTCAGTCTTTAAAGTTCTTTGCATGTGTTCCTGAGACTAACTAGTCTGCAGCTTTTGGTTTGCAGTGGTTGCTGAATATTCATAAGATTCTGTCTGCTTACTGGATAATTATATTACATTAATATGGTATGGATAAATAAAAGCAGTAATTATGCTTTTATCCTGTTCTGTTTGACAGTTTACAGTTTGCTTGTTTCAAGAATAAAAGAAAATTGCCACATTTGAAACAATATTATTTCATTTCTAAATGAGGAGGAACACTCCCCCTTCCTGCAGACAGGTTACAACAGAGGGGATTCTGCCCCTTCCTAGCCAACATAAAGACGTCATGCGTGCCCCGTGCTGCTCACTACTACAAAGACCACACAAGGTGAGGCCTTAGAAGTCCAGGAAAGGAACACCTCCCTAGTCGGAACCACAGCTTCCTTAGGAAGCTCTCAGATAGTAGTAGCCAAGCCTTTCTCAAGAGAAAAAGCAAACATGGTTCTGAGAGGGGAGGGAACCAGCCATTTTTCCTCATCAAGGTTTGGAGAAGACAATACTCACCAGTGATTACTCCATACAGATGGCTAGATTCTCAGGAAAGGTTTTTGGTTTTGGAAGTGAGAACTTTAACAGCTTCAAAGCAAAGACATTCAGCTAACTTGAGTAATAGCACCAGGCCAGAATCTCAGCACTCAGCAGGCTGAGGCAGAAGGATCTCAAAGTCAGCCACAGTGAGACATCTTCATGGAAATATTTTCATGTAGAGAGAAGTAAGGGGGGAGAAAGAGAGAGAGAGAGAGAGAGAGAGAGAGAGAGAGAATCTTGAATTAGAAAATATTTGAGAATTTGAGAGCAGGTGCCAGTGTGTCCTTCTACACCTCACATGTGACTATGTCCGTGATGTCTTTAAACATGGATGTGCATGAAAATATGAGAGAGCCGAGGTCTTTATTCCTTCTTCAGAAAGCGCAGGTGCTTTCTAAGTAGTTTGTTCCTAAAGCAAATCAACAGGGTGATTTTAACAAGGCAGGAAATCGGCATCCCAGATGAGCCCCTGGGAGAAGGCTCCACATTGCCTTATTCCCGGGACATGGTGTCCGGCCTGTGAAATTCTACTTCACCTAGGAAAAAGATGACCCAAATCATAAGTGAGCTAATGCTCGGTGGCCGCACTCGAAGCATACTTGTAAATGGCTCGATATCGATATGAGAGGAGAGAACGAGTGCCGTTTCCCCGCGGAGCAGCCCGGGCTCGATGCTGTTTAGGCACTTTCATCAATTTTCTGGATGATAGGAAGGAGAGCAAGTTCATTAAGTGCACGGGGCACGCGGGCTGGGAGCTGCAGATAACACCAAAGAGAACAGGCCAGGTTTAATCAGGACCCTGAAATCTAATTCAGTGCTGGTCAGGGGAGAAGGGGGACCCAGCACTGATGGTCGGCCTGCACTTCCTGGGTGGGCAAGGGTTCACTGTGGTCTTGTCCTTGCGGCAGGTACCCAGACGCCCCAGGTATCCCACCAAGAGATAACTAGTGGGGGCTAAAGACCAGCCAGGGGACATCCAGGTAGGTGCCTTCTGCTGTGTTTTACCTCTGAGGCTCCGTGTTGAATCAATGTGAAATTTAATGGAAAAGGACCTGGACCTTACGCTGAGAACAGAAGTGACCCACTGCAAGTGTTTGGTAATTGGAAGGGAAGGGGGTTGGTAAAAGGACTTGGAAAATGATGAAAATCCACACCGAAACTGTTCTGCAATCTGAACAAGGGAATGGTAACTGGTAACATGCAACCACCATGAAAATGGGATGACGTGTGCATGTTTTGGTCTTGTTGATCAGTGTGTTTTGCTCATTGCTGTTGGATTTTTCTTCCCCACAGTGAAGGATACACTGTTTCCCAAGGTCTGTTCTCCGCTGTAGAAGGAGACACTGTTTTCCAGGGTCTGTTCCCCAGCTGAGGGATCACAGGCACATTTTGGATGCCCCTTGTCTATGTTTTTGAGGGTGCAGGCTCCTAAGCTGGGGCTGCCTGGCTCTTCCACCATCCTGCCGCCCTCTGAAGAGGTGACACACCAGGGCTTAACGAGCTGAAAGGGATTCCGTAGAGAGCAGCAGAAACGATTAAAGACTCGGAAAATAGGAGCTATGAAGGAAGATTAAAGGATCTACGCTCACTTAGCCTGGAGCAGGGAGCTGACCTAATAGCGTCTTCAGGATGTGAAGGGCTATCGTGTGGAGGAGGGGACCAGCTGCTCCCTCTCCTAGAAGAGGGGGCAGAGAGGAAGCAGGCTTAGGCTTCGATGTGGAGGGTTAAGAAGTGTTGGAGAGCTTCCTTCAGGGAGGGCTGGTAGCTGAGATGTTGAGGGCTTACCCTCCCCCAGGGTGACCACTCTGGAGAGGCCCCATCCTGTCAGACACAGATTGTGGTGGCTCATATGCCACCGTAAAATGTCACATCCTGCATTAGTGTCTTCGCTGGTTATTGGCTCGATTCTCTGACAGTGTCTGTGCATTCTGAGGTTGATAGGAAGAGCAGCAGATGCTGGCCACAACTCACAGAGGTACAGCCACTGTCCAGATACCAGAGAAGGCGTGGCTGGGGTGACCATAAGGGAGTCACCTGGAAACGCTTCCAAAGGAAGTAGGGTTGGGATTCACTCTAGTCTTGAGTCAAACTTCTTTCTGACTAATGTTTGTTTGGTAAGAAGGGCGTTGAGTGTGTGACTGAGCGTGTGTGCTCGTGTGAGTGTGAGCTGTTGAGAGGCTGCCCCCCCCCCAGGAATATTTCAGATTTCTAGACTCTGAATTGTTACCAGCTATTCCTCTGGTGTGATTTCCATTAGTCTTAGGCACAAATAACTTCCATGCATATCCAAAGGTGCCGAGAGAAGGGTGTCTGAATGGTTGTCCGGGAGATACATGCTTTCACAGGCTGGGTTTGCCACAGTACGGCTCTGTTTCCGTGGGGAACCCATTTATTTCCCTTGCTAGACCCACGACTGGTGACAATGTTCACAGTGAATGTGTCTTGTCCTGTGAACAGGAACATGCTTCCCATCCCCCCATGGGTGTGTCCACCTTCAACGGAGAAGAAAGGCAGTGAAATAACACAGGTACTTTTTCTTTTATTGGAATGTGGGAGAAGCTTTTAATTAAATAAGACCGCCGTCATCAAACACTTTGAAACCCTTAACTTACACACTGCACTTTGATCTCTCGTCCTGACATCATGTTTCAGCTGTGCCAAAGTCCTCAACGTGCCGTTGTCATTCTGCAGTCTTCCTCTCTTTACAAACTCTGTTTCTTCGTTCCTTCCTGGGGAACTGTCTCAATCTTCATTTCCAGTCCTTCTTAACTTTCAGTCATCAAGGAAGCCAGCTATCCGTTTACAGAACTGCGTAGGACTTCCTGAAATTTCTCAAACGCTCAAATATTTCTCCTATGGAGCTGTGCATGGCGAGGCCATGCTTTCCCAGACCTGCATCCCTACTGTCTAAAGGAGCCGCTGTCACACAGAAACTCAAATAATGGGGAATGGATTGAGGCAGTGGGAAGGCTTAGAGACAGGATGAAAGAAAGAAAGAGATGGACAGAATGACAGACACTGAAAGAAGGGAGTGGGTGGGTAGGGATGGATGGCAGGGCGCGAAGAGTGTTCAACATGCATTGGTGGTTAGGATGGGTGGTGGAAGACGGATGGGGTGGATGACGATGAAGAAATGGATGATGGCAGAGGGACGGAACAGTGAATAGTCATGAGCTCTGTGTAGCGAGGCCTATCTGGGCCAAATATTTCTTCATGAAGTCTTGTCTCCCACCCTGAGTGATGCCGTGTACTGAATGACCTGATCCAGTCCATGGCGGCGGGTTGACTGCATTGCAACTGTTTATCTCACTTAATTTTGGAAGAAACATGTTTTCATATCAATTAGATATTTCCATCTCTCACATCAGCACCGACGTCAGGTTCTTGGAGCCCACTGTGGGGTCGTAAGTGGCAACAGGAGCTGAGCAGAGAAGGGAGCTTTGTTAGCTGGCCCATGTGATGCACTCTGGGGGCCACAGTCTCTGATTGCCTAAGGCAATTGAATTTTGACACCTGATGGTAATTTTGAGCTTTTATGAGCCTTGGGTAGAAGGGCATTCCGGGATGTAATTTTGTATGTATATATCATAAACAGGAATCAAGGTATTTTTTATAAACCATTAAGAACAGTATGCATTTGTATTTCTTATGCCTTTTTTAAGACACAAAAGAAGAGTTCTTTTCATCCTCAATATGGGTTTTTAGAAATAAATCAACTTTAAAAGGTTAACAAAAATTTCGAAATGCTTCTCTACTCTTAGAAGTTCAAGTTGATACAATCTCAATTCCATCAAAATGCGATTCTTCCTGGCAAATTTTATAGACAGCCGCTCTTCCCTCCCTGTTCCCTTTCAGCCTGTGAATGGCTTCTTTCAGGGGAGAAGGCTGCTGTGCAAACATCCCTCTGCAGTAACAAAGGTGCGCCAGCGACACGGCTCCTCCTTTAGATGTGGACAGCGGCCCGTCTAATGCTGTTTGAGTAGTCTGCCATTAAAGTAATTGTGATGAACTGCACTACAAAAGTCCTCTTCTTTAGAACACCACCAAATCAGGAATATTACTACTCTTAGGAGATTATCTGTCAGCAGATAAAAAACATTTAAGGTTAAAAACAAACCTGCTCCGTGTCCTTCTAACCAAGAGATATATTTTTATATACCATATTAGTGTCATCTGCACTCTGACATTGCCTGGTAGTTATCAACTATGACTAACATCATGAAATGCTAACAGTTTTGATAAATAGCAATAGTGTCATGTAAAGCTCTTTAAAAGCTCACTTGGGAGTGGAGTAACAATAAACACGATTGTAGATTTGGGGTTAGGATTGCTTCTCATTTACCTAAGTATTTACTTAATACAACAAATATCAGATATGTATATAATATATATAATAAATATCAGATATGCATATAATATATATATATTATATGTATAATATATTTCACTGTTGATTCTCTTGGAGTCAATGCTATATGAGACATTAAAGAAATTTAGGTCTGGATAAAGAGATTACTATATCATATTTTTATATAATTTTGAGAACAGGATGTGTTCACCACGTGTCTCACAAGTATGAAGTATCATTTCTGTACTGGAAGCATGTCTACCTTGCCCCCAGTGGCATGATACATGTTACATGAGAGGAGACCGCTTTGTGCTCATCTTACCTGGTGGTGACTGCTGTCCCCTCTCCATTCAGATCTCCTCTGCCCTCGGTTGGGAACACCAGCCCTGAACACATGGGAAAAAAAGGCCACCTGCTGCCCCTTGGCTCTTGCCTCTCTTTTTTCCCTGCGATTAATCTCCAGGAGGGGCATTTTCATTCCAGCCTCATTCTGATTTCTGCAAGAAGATGGATGTACGCATGGAGCGTCAACAAGGGCCACTGGTGGCAGGTAGGGAGGTGAGGGCAGTAGAGCCCTCTAACTTTCTAAAAACTAATAAATAAATGACTATTGTTTCCTCAAACATGCATATGCTTACCCTGATGTAAACACTGTACAATGTTCTTGATTGCTGAAATACCATGGAACAAGATACGCTATACAGTTTTTATGTCTTTTTGTATCAGACAAAAATGCACATAAAATGAAAAGCATCAGAATGGCCTTTACAAGACAAAGGAACGTATACAACCTAAATTTTTTTAAAGGAGTAAAACCAAGAGGCTTTCCTCCTTCCCAGAACCCCTCCCTCTGTACCCCAAATCACTGGTTTCCCTTCCAGCTTCTCCCTTCTGCCAAACCCCTGTTGCCAAGCAGGATGGCTACCTCCTACTGTGAGCAAATTGGCTAGCTCTTGCTCTGCCCAAAACTTGCTATCTGTGGCATGAGGCACTCACCCACTTTAGGATTCCCCGTTCCCATTCTGCCTCCATCCTTCTATATATGGGGTTATGGAGGCTAGGGCCCTGGGCTACCCCCGAACAGCACCGTGGCTGTCTGCTAGCCTTCCCACTCTCACACTGGAGCACTTACATGTCTATGAAACATACTGCTGAGTTAAAAAAAAAATCTGGGTAGGGAAACCAGCATGAAAGGAAAAGAGGTTAGAGCCCAGTGATGCCCTGAGGGCACCCTGTTCCTCTGACACGCCACCCTCATTCTGCCCTTGCCTAGCCTGCCCCAGCTTCCTGCCGAGCATAGGGTGTGTGCTAAAGAGAAATCCCTGCTGGATCTTTGGCTGTACTCTGTCTTCATTTTCCTCCTCCTTGCGATGTTCACTGCAAATGCAGCCTGCCACTTGGTTCATGGCCTGTGATACAAGATCTGGAGGCAGGCACACACTCACCCAAACTCCGCTTTTTGCTTCGTGAGAAGCCAGGGAGTACTTTTTGGCCATATGAGCGACAACAGGTTTGTTAAACACAGAATGTGTATAAGTTTACAGAGGTGGGAAGACGCTTGGGACTTGGGACCTCCCACCACTTGTGCCAGAGTTGACTCTTGTCTTCTTCCTGTGCGTAAGAATTCCTCACAGTGGGAATAAATTTAAGAAACGGGCAAGCCAGTTCCTTCACTGTCTGCAGTCTCCGCAGCGAGGGTGCAGGCCTGCATAGGGATGCTGAGACCCAGTGAGGCACACTAACACGAGAATGACTTCTCCAACCCCTGCAGCAGCCACTCCATGGGAGCAGGTGTAAGCCTGTAAGCTTCCAGGGAGGGCCAGCATCCTCATCAACAGCACCTGAGCCAAAACTGGGCCATCACCAGCCTCCTGCTCCCTTTCAGGACTGTGAGTAGTCTGTCCCAACAGATATCCTTCCTGTAACAAGCATGGAGTATCCTCAGCATCAGCTCCTGGCACTGCCTGTCCCTCACCACAGCTCTGTGCCTATAGAACCCGATTGCTGAAGGTAGGAGATTGTGTATGTATAGTTGTTCAGATTTGGGGTGCCAAGAGCTAGGGATGGTATTGAAACCTGATATTAACAAAGTTAAATGTCAAATAATTAGAAAGAAATTAAACAATGTGGTAAAAGTCTTTCTTTAAATAAAATTGACAATCCAGAGATGCAAAAGATGATCGTAGCTGTGGGCTGGTAATGTTTAGCAACTGGTTTTCCAAAAATACACAAACCCAGTATGCAGTGTTTGCCAGTCTCCTACCGAGGCTGGTTTCAAGCTAACCACTTGATGTCAACTGGCTCACAAAATTCCTGAAAATGTAACATTTGGCTCCCTTGCCCTGGCAAGTGCCAACTCCAGCATGCATCAAGCCACCATGGAGCATGTCTTGTGAGGTTCCAAGAGAATAGCGCATTTCAATTTATCTTCATCTCCATCAGAATGCAACCAGGAGAGGGGCTGGGAAATGTGGAGCCAGGGTATAACTCTGCCAGCCTGTGGTATCCATGCCACGTCACCAGCCCAGGGTACCCATGTCATGTCCCCAGCCCTAGGTACTAGGGACTAAGTAATCCTTGTTGTACTTAGCTTTGCAGAAATAAATACCACATAAGATGTTGATCTCCAGGGTGAGTGCTTTGTTTAAAGAAGAGGAGCATGAGAGAGAAGTTAAAGAGGCAAGGGAGGCTAATACCCAGCGTCTGCCATCACTAGCCATCCAGCAGTGATTGGAACTAGAGAAGGGAGTGGGGAGGAAAACCTCCACTGTGTACAAATCCTGATATGGTACTCAGGTGGAAAGTGTCACCTAAAGAGTTTTGTTTATTTGTGAGTGTGTGTGCACGTCTCTGTGTATGACTGTATAAGTATAGGTGTCTGCGTGTGACTGTGTGTGAGTGTGTTTGTGTGTATGTGTGTGTGTTTGTGTGTATGTCTGTGTGTGAGTGTGTGTCTGTGTGTATGTTTGAGCATATGTGTCTGTGTGTGAGTGTTTGAGTGTGTGTCTATGTGTGAGCATATGTATCTGTGTGTGTATTTGTGTATGTGTTTGTCTGTGTATGTCTATGTGTGAGTATGTGTGTGTTTGTATGTGTATGTCTGTGTGTGAGCATGTGGCTGTGTGTGTGCATATGTGCTTCTGGTGTGCTGATTTGTGCATGCCAGTGTAGAAGTCAGGTGAGGTTAACCTCAGGCTCTTTCTTTATTACTTTTTAGCCTCACTATTTTAGACAGGGTCTTCCACAGAACCTGGGAGCTTGCAGTTTTAGTTAGACTGTCTGACTAGCCCTAGGGTCACAGACACACATAACCACGGCTGCCTTTTTCATGGGTGCTGGAGATCTGAAGTCAAATCCTCATATGTGACCAGCAAGCATCTTGCCCACTAAGCCATCTTCCCAACCCAAGATCTTTAGAGCAGTCTGAGAGGGGCGATGGCTTGGAGAGGCACAGAAACCCAACTCCTATTGGCTGGTGTGGGAAGAGAGCCATCCCTAGGGCACCAGGGTTCATCACAGTCCTGCTCAGACCACTCCTTGGGATGGAGATGTAGCTACAGCAAGGTTGAGAGCATCCACAGCAGAGCAGCGGGAACTTGGGCTCCTGCTCACACAGCATCCTGGTGAGGCAGGCTAACACCATTCAGTTCCAGTGACCCAATCAACTCCCTTCTCTGCTTTCCTCCTCTCTGCTTACTTCTTTTTGTTATGTTTCCCTTGTTTTTCCCTGTGGGGCTCTTCTTATTACTGTTCCTCCGTCATTACCTTCTGTTCCTCTTGCACATTGCCATTTTATCTCCTTATTCCCATCTTCTTGATCCCTAGGTAAAGCACTAATTATCATTTATATGCTGATGACTCAACGGCTTTATCTATAGCCCAGAATTCACTCTCTAGCTCTAGACACATTGGGATAACTGTCTGTGTGTAGGCCACTTCACACATGTTTCTCATAGTCCCCAAAGTCAGGAAGAGAACAGTTTATCAAGACCCTCTATGCTATGCACTGATGGCTTCCTGGATTCCTGGCACCTGGAAACTCGAAAAGCCTGTTCTTCACCTACAAAAGAATGAATCACCCAGTGCTGCCTGTCTCACAGGCTCGCCCACCTGAGGTCCTGCACAGGCTGAAATAAGAGACAAGGTACCATCCACAGGAAGCTCCTGGAGTATCTGGACTCCCTGGTAAGGATTCTAAAAGTATTTCCTTAACTTTTATCTGTATATGTGTAAACTTGAGTGTGTGTTTGCACACCTTGTGTACACAGGAGCCCACAGAGGAGAGCAGAATCCCCAGGAACTGGAATTACAGAGAGATAGGAGCTTACATGTAGGTGATAGGAACCCAAACAGGGTCATCTGCAAAATCAGTGAGCACTCTTAACCTCTGCGCCATCCCTCCAGCTCACTCCAGCAAGAATCCTAAGAAACCTCCACAGAAACAATCCAGAATTCACCCTGAAACAAATGATAGAAATTAAACTATTTCAGCAAAGGGGTCTGGGGCAGTGGCTCAGTGGGTAAGAGGGCTTGCTCTGCAAGTGTGAGGACCTGAGTTCAAATACACGTCACACACAGAAAGACAGGGCAGGGCTGCAAATGTCTTTAGCCCGAGCAGTGGTGTTGGAGACAGGTGATGCTCATTAACCAACTGTCCTACCTGATATTTGTGTTCACTGAGTGACTCTGTCTCAGGGGAATAAACCATAGACAGAGAAGACACCTAGCATCCTCCTTCTCTGCCCCCACATGCACATGCATAGGGACACACATTCAACATATATGTACATGCACAGGGGCATGCTTTCAGCATGCATGTGCATGCAACGCACACACACAGCAGCAGCAAAATAATTAAAGTTTTGTCTTTTAAAGCAACAAAGGGAAATCATAGAATTAAAAACTGAAATCATTAAAAGTGAAATCACACTAAAAGAGCTCTAGAAAATGATGCTGATGATGAAGGATGGAGCTGGTGATGCTGAGGGTGGAGCAGAAGGATTTGCTCCATCATAACAATAGAGAGAAAGCAGAACGAAAGGAACTGAGATGGCTCTAACGTCCCAAAGGGCAACATGAATGACTCATGTTCTGCAATAGCTACTCAAGAAGCAAAGCTGGCAGTGAAGCTGAAGGTGTGGAGGGCTATGGCTAAAAACATTGCAAGGATTGATTGATGCAAACACAGGTCAGAAAGGCTGGATCCACCCAGAGAGGATGCTCAGGAAAGCTAAGCCAAGAACCTCCTACTTGACATTCCAGACGTTTAGGGAAAGCCTTGAGTTCAGCTGTAAGAAAGGTGTAGGATCTGCTACACTCTGACCTATGTGACAGCAGGATCTCATCCCAAACTCACAGTCCAGGTACTGCTAGAGGACTGGGGAGCATTCTTTGGTGATAACATGAATATAAAGACACTCTTAGATAAGGACAGCAGAGGGCAAGGGTGTTGGGGGTTCTCTTTTTAAGACTTTATTTTTAGTTTCAATGTGTGTGTGTGTCTATGAGCGGGTTTGGCCAGAAGACAATGTTAAATGCTGGAGCTACAAGTGATTGTGAGCTACTTCATGTGGGTACTGGGAACTGAACTCTGGTCCTCAGCAAGAGAGATTTACACTCTTGACCACCGAGCCATCTCTCTAGCCCTAGTAGTTCTCCCTAAAGAATGGTTTAAGGGGAAAGTAAATGTTCAAAGAAATAATCTCAGTGTTAGGACAAGGGAGGCCAGAAGAAGCAAGGGTGGAGGTGTGGGTAGGCACAGACAGTCTCTTTCCCAGAAAGGTCCTAAACCCTCAGTGAAAGGTAGTCTGCCTGCAGAGATGAAATCCCACAAAGGAGTGCCATAGGTACCGCCAAGAACATATTCAAAGCAGTGCAATTAAAACCATTGCAAACAGGTGTGGTGGTTAATTTTTGCCAACTTGACACAAACTTAGACATACCCGGAAGAGGGAATCTTAACGAGGAATCACGTCCATCAGAGGAGCCTGTGGGCATGTCTGTGGAGCATTGTCTTGATTGCTAATTGATTGATGTAAGAGGGCCCAGTCCACTGTGGGCGGTACCATCCCTAGGTCCTGGGTTGCATAAGAAACATAGCTGAGCCAGCCAGGGGAAGCAAACTGGTGAGCAATGTTCCTCCACGGTCCTTGCTTAGTGTCTGACTCCAGATTCCCGCCTTCGTTTCCCTTGATGATGAATCTTAACTTACGAGACAAATAAAGCCCTGTGCACCCCGAAGTTGTTCTTGATCGTGCTGTTTATCGCAGGAAACTAGGACAGCAAGAAAACACAGTTCAAATCCCTAATAGAGCGTGAGCAGCACTGAGGGCGGCAAAATGAAATTAAACGGAGTCCCAGAAAGAGAATGCAATACAAACAAATAAAATGGCAGAGTTGAGGCTTAAGAAAATCAATAGCTATCTATACTGTAAGTAGCAGAAACAGGACCAGTTAAGACACAGCTATGCCCCCTGAGTATCACAAAGCAAACAAAACAATGGCAGAAACACAACAGCGTGC
>JABTXL010007601.1:5700681-5773181 GCA_025134845.1 Neodon shergylaensis | reverse complement strand
GGGGATCTGAACTCAGGTCCTCATGCTTGTGTGACAAGCACTTACCACCTGAGCCACCTTCTCAGCCCAGGAAAGTTTGTTTTCTGTTACTCTTTCAAATAAGTAAGAAGTAAGTAATTTACAAGTGGTATGTGTGTATGTGTGAGTGCACACACTAGTATGTATACACACATATGTAGAGTGTACCATCCCTGGTTACCCTCCCATATCACTCTTCACATTTTTGAGATAGGGTCTGTCACTGAATGAGGGGTACAGCAGTTCAGCTCCACTGACCTGTTGGTGTCCACCTGTCTCTGTGTCCCTAGTGCTATGACGACAGGTGTTCTATCACACAGGCCTGGCTGTGCACGCTAGAGACACAGTCAAGTTCTCATTCTTGGACAGCAAGCACTATATTGAATGAGTTACCTCTCCACCTCTATGGTTTTTAGTTTTTAATGACCATATTATACCAAGTGTCTGTATCATCTTTCCATTATTCAAGCTGAATAAATAAAAAAAAAACAACTTCCTCTGTGTTGAGTTCAAAGCCTCAGTGAACACATGCCAGCTGTGAGTTTCCAAAAGCATTAGAAAGCAACTAGGAAGACATGACTACGTAACTGTGTAGTTAGGGCTACATTTTGCCGCTAAGAGATTTTTACAGCCTCCGGTGATAAATCATAAAGCTACCTACCCATTTGAAGATAAGGGTGTTGGTTATCAGGTAAATTTAAATGTCTCTACGCACACTCCAGTCTCACTAACCAGGGACAAATATGTCGTCCTTGTCACATCATCTATGTGCCAACCAGCCGAGGATGTAGCTATCTTCCCAAAGTCACCTTTGTCCTTTCCCTGAATTCCTGTGAAGGACAGGAAGTGTGCACTGTGCTGGTGGCTACCTTCATACCCAGAGGGCAGACAGAAGGAGAGAAGTCATTTCTACTTCCTACGAATACCAGTCCTGCTGCTTTCGTATCAAATGTAAGCCCCCCAACAGCAAACACACTGCATCTTGCAGTGACCAGCAATGCTGAGTGTGGGGGACTCGTGTCCATCCGAGCAAACCACCTAGGCCTGAGACTCCATCTCTGTGGGTGCTCCTGGCGTTTTGTCTCTCACTGGCTATGACATTAAGAAGTGAGCATTTTAGCTGGAGTCTACAGCCCTTTCCTGTGTGACCCAGGGTGATCTCTGTGACTGATTTCTGGGCAGAATGACCAGGCTCAATTGGTACAATTGGGGTGGGCTTCAATAGGAACCCACTAAATCTAAACTCAAACCCCCTAAACTGGGGATATAGCTTAGTCGGTAAGGTGCTTGCCTAGCATCCATGGGGCCATGATTCCATCCTTAGCACTGCATATATGGAACATGGTGGCACACACCTGTATTCCTAGCATGTAGGAGATAAAGGTAGATGGATCAGTAGTTCAAGGTCATCCTTGACTCAAGAGTTACAGACCATCCTAGGATACATGGAATCCTCTCACAAACAAACAAACAAACCACAAACCTCTTCACTAAATACATGGTCTCTCCCTGATCAGCTGGAATGAATGGTGTGGATGAGTTTCTTTGCATCCCGCTTGGGAAACAATGTATCAAGGGCACAGTACAATCCCATAGAGGATACACCCACCCCTCCTTTTCTGTGCCTGCTGGGTCTTTCCCAAGGGTTAGACTTTATTTCTCTTGATTCTTATTTTTAGTATTTGTATTTATTTGTGTGTGAATATGAGAGCACACGTACGCATGCCGTGAGTATGAAGGTGCTTCTGCAGGCTAAGGAGAAAGTTGAGCCCCTCTGAGCTGCCCAGCGTGGGGCAGTAGGAGTCCTACACTGTGCTTCTTTGTTTCATTTTTGTGATTCAAAGGAATGACCAAAAAAAGACATTAAAATAAGCCAACTGGTGCAGAGCAATTAAGATCTTGCAGAAAGACCCCTAGTTATATTACATTCAGCCCAGCCATTGTTAAAGTGGATCAGTGCGGAACCCAGAGGTGCCCTGTGTGTTCAGGGTTCTGACCAGGGCCTCACCTCATGAACAAGCCGCAGAAGCAGACAGCCACCAGCGTTAGTGAAGCTGAGGAAATCAATCGAGGGAAAGCTGAGCAGACATCCAGTGGCCATGTGGCTCTGGGCTCTGACTCCCTGGAAGTCAAAGTGAGGCCGCTCATGCAACTTTGTTCAGTTCTTTAATTAGTTAATGCGGATGGAGTTTTGATGAATGGCAGGCAGTGGGGTTCATTTGTAAGGGCTGCGGTTCGGGGATCACTCAAACGTCAACACCTTTCTTGTGGAAAGCTCCCTTCTAGGGTGCTTAATTGTAACATATTGCTGCTGTTATTTTAAAGTAATAACTCATTATAGAATAGGATTTCTATACAAGCCCTAATAATTCTATTATGTCTCCCCTGATTTTTCAACATTAGCTAATGAAGTGCCCCATCATTTATCAGTAAATAGCATCGAATGTTACACAGTAAATCTTTTGACAGAATTATTTGTGCCAGCTTCCCCGATCAGGAACAATTAATATCATCTGAATGGGTGATTTGGGACCTGGTTTCCTTGCCACGAATCTCATCTTCCCCTGCAATGAAATCATTTGACAGTCGATACCACCATCTCATTTTTCATTCGCTTTATCAGCTTCTGGCTTCAAATGACATTGGTATCCACGAGAGCTACAGAACTTAGCAGAGGAGGAGGCAAGATTGGTTAGGTATGAACTTCTCTGAGTAATTCTGCTACTGCTGGCCTTGCTAGGCGTCATCTATCAACTCCAAAACTTATATTTGGGCTGGACACCTGTGACCCAAGCAAAAGTTAGCTATGTTGATTCCCTCTTCCCAATCTACACCTAACATCATCCTGTGCTATGTGAGAAGGATTCTAGAATAGACATTGTATCAAATGTATCCATTTTCTCTAGCAGAGAAGGTCAAATCTAAAACCCATTCAGTTATATGTTCATTTCCAGTGTAGACTTCAAGTCACTGGTGACACAGGTGCACACACACAAGCATACACATTGATGTTTGTTGAATGGCTTGAAGATAAGAACCATTTTATGAATCTGGGACAGGTTTTGAGTCTTATAAGTCAATTTAAAATTTTCAGAGCCCATCATGGCCTCTAGACCTTAGAGTCATAGCACATTTTGTAAATGAGTTCCAGGACATGTCTAATGCCTTCTGGAAGGTTTGCTCTTGTTCAGATGAGACATTTCAGGGTGACTCTGCTGGACACCCCACTCGTGTCCCTTAAACACCCCAAGGGTGCAGAGCAGCTATGTTGCTTGTCATGGGGATCTTTCTTTTGGGGTGACAATTCGAGGAAATCTCTCTGAGAGACCAGTGGGCTATGGCGCCCGCAGCATTAGTGTCGTTGCTATGCTACCACCCTGACAGCAGGAGCTGCAGATGCACAAGGACTGGCCAGGAATCCTCTGACTCCCTCCACACTTTCCAACAAGATCACTCAGTGCTCAGTCAGAGTCCTCGCAGGACCCTCTGTGTGCACTCCTCGAAGCCACCTGGGTCAATTGGCACTTGTAGAAACAGTATCCTGCCAGTCATTTTGAGAAATTGCTATCTTGGGAGTCCATTCAGCACCAAGATAATTGGTAGCAGGATTAAATAAGTGCTAAATAGGCAGAGGTGAATTCCACGTTAAATTCTGATAGGGTGCGAATAATTAGCCCGTAGTACAACATTCTACTTCCGTCTCCTCGGGTGCTGTGACCTTAAAATAGAATGAAAAGGACCATAGTCCAGGGGTAGAGAGCAGGTCACATCCAGGCCGTGGGCTAGATCACAAGAGCCTCTCTCCTGGCTCTGCTGTGGTTTGCTCTGTGGGAAAGTTCATTCTGATGTAAGGAAGGCCCTGGGATGGTGGAAGAAAGCACCCTTCCCTGCTCAGAGCTGGACTCTCAGGAATCAACATGGCACATCTGCTTTTTCTTTAAGTACAGTCCCCAAGAAGATCAGAGAGGGTGGTCGTCTCTTACATAAAGCAGAGCGTGTTTCTGGAACAACCAGAGGTAATTCACAAATAACTTTCCTTTGAAATAGAGGCGATCCCTGAGCCCAGCAGGTGTGGGTGCGGCTCAGAGATGAGGCCCCTGGGAAGCCTACCTTGTATAAAGGTTACACACACACACCACCCCAACCTCATCAGAAGCAGACTAGATGTTCCTGTCCCACAAGCCCTGGCAAGTTCAACTGCCCTTCTGAAAGTATCCGCTCTCCTTTCTGAAAATGTATCTTTTTGCTCTAATTTTTAAAAATATTTTCAGATATTTTTGTAAAGGATGAGCAAGTGTATAAGACATACACAAGAAAAGGAAAATGCGTGGGAAAATGTGTTCTTTGCCCCTCCTCCTTGTAAGACGTATGTTGCTTACCTGTTCCGGTGTTTGTGATACATACCGTTGTTGCTCATTTCAAAGCCTTTGGAGGGAAAGCAGAACTACATACACGCAGGCTGGTTTCAGTTGTGTTTCACCACAGATATCGCCCCTCTGAATGATGTCCCTTAAATAAACTTGCAATAATGAAAACATTTGGGGGTGAGGACAGAGGAAATACCATCAGAGTCTCTAGAGCAAAGCATATTTTAACCCTAAAGACATCACTTTTTCTATAAACTTTTTTAAAGCAAAACTAAAAAAAAAAAACTTTTTTGCCTTGAAATCCCATCGCATTCATTTGCAGCTGGCCCCTTCTCGTGGTCGCTTTCCTGGCTTCTCACCCTGTCACAGCCTTCGTCTAACTGAAGATTAATATTTCAGAACTTGTCATGGGCAGTTCTGTGGACGCTGTTGCTGCCTGCATCTGACAAGCTATTTATCATGCTGCTAAGTGCCAGCATTAAATTATCCCCGCTGTTATGACAGCAACATTATTCATCAGGAGTACAGGCTCCGGACCAGGGTAGTGTGGCTGGATCTGTCTTCTTCATCTTTGCAGAAGTCTGTTGATCTCTGCACTAAGTAGTGAAGAGAGAGAAAAAAGAGGGGGTAAGGAAAGGGGGAAGAGCAAGAAAGAGGGAGACGAAAGAATGAGGGGGGAAGGGCAGGTGGAAGGATAAGGAAGAGTTACAGAAACAAAATTTTTGTTGCAGCTCAGTGTGCTGGTGCGCTTTCAAGTTTGAAGGCACTTTATAAAGTTACCCTGAAGAGACCCTCTTGTCACCTCTTAGTTCATGAGCAGTGGATGACAGATGGCTGAGCCCTCATGGTGGACCTCTTTCTAGGTACTCCCGGGAAAGCCACCTTATCGCTCACCCTCCTCTGCTCCTTCCTGACAGTAAAGTGCCAGCAGGAGAGCCTTTTGCTGGCAACATCTGTGTGGCTGGATTAACAAGGACCCTGATTTTACTCCATAGAAATTTCTTTTTCTGTTTTTGTGAGGCTCCAGAGCAATTCAGATTTCATGGTGGATATTTCTCCCTAGAAGCCTCATAAGCTGAAAACGCTGAGAAAAATAAAGTTTCCCTGGATGATCCCAGGGAAATGCCATGCTCCTTCATAGTTGATGCATACCTGACTTGAGGCTGCCTCCTCCTGCAGCCAGCGTCTCAGGGAGCCAAACTCAAATGCACTTGGTTCTTATGACTGCGTGGGGCTAGGAGATGCCGCTTAATATAACAAAAACTTATACCAGCCAAGAGCCTGTGGAGCCAGACCCACCTCTACCCCAGGCAGAGAAGCACAGGGTCACCCCCAAGGGAGCTACCTTAGATTCCTTCCTCCCTCCTTTCGAATCCTCCTCCTGAGTTCTTAACCTCTGAATTCCTCAGTCTGAAAGGTAGTTGGTGTTTTCTGAGATAAATTCACAGTCATTGTGGAGCGTTTTCCTCAAAACAGACACATTCTGTCTTCTGGGAGGAGGCTCATTAAAATCCCAATAGGAAACACACCATGGGAAAGTCCTGAGACTCACATTGACAAGGCCTCTCCCACAAGGTTGTGGCAGTCATGCTTCCTCTAGAGAGGAAACTGGCTGAGTCACACAGGAGCTCCAGGGGTGCAGTTTTTGTGAGATGTCACTCACACTGGGAGTGGGCATTTGGGGGACTTTAAGTCCCCCATGTCCCTGTGAGTAACCCATCACACTCACTGGCTCACTAAGCTGGATTGGATAAATTGCTTCTTTGATCTGTGCATGGTGTCCTTTTGGGGGTAAATAGATGTTTGTTCAGGGCTCACTTGGAAAAGCCACACAAAATCATTGTCAGGGTCACTTCTAAGAATGCTGGCATCCGGCTGTTTGAGTGTGGATATTTGAGGAATGGAATGATCCAGCCACTGAACTCTCTCTTAGGACTTTGGATAAAACCAATGAGATGTTTGCCACATGGCAGAGAACAGTATGACTTGAAGTAATCCCTCCCTTCGGTCCATCTGGTTGACCTCTCACAGAGCAGTTGTCCCTCAGAACATGGCCACACACGTGTCTAAGGTCCTACTAAAATAAAATCAGGTTTCCTGTGTTCCTGCCTCCACAGTAGGATCCCCACACTTCCCCAACAGGCTCCCCCTCCTGTGCCCTATCTGTTCCCTACAATGGCCCCATCCCTATAGTGCTTCACCCTTCCAACAATGCTTACACCTCTCAGACAGCACCCCAAATCTTCCCAATAGCTCTTCTCTTCCCCAACAGTATCACCATCACTACAACTGCACTAACCTCACCAACACCACCTTTACTTCCCCAAAGCACCCCACTTCCTCAACAGTGTCTCAGCTCCCAACCATATGCCACTTCCTGAATAGAACTCCACCTCCCCAGCATCACCTCTACTGCTCTAATAGTGCCTTTCCAGCACCCACAGACAAAGGAGAGATTTCCAGATTCTGGAGAGGGGGAGTGACCTGTGGTTGAGGGTAGAATTCACTGCAGACCCCACTGGGAAGGCACTAACCCCATCTATGTTATGCCAGAAGCTGACGGATGCACTTATGTCTTTCCCCAATATCAGAATTTATTGAATTACAGTTAAGTTCATTTTCAGTTTCATTAGCTGAGTACTCCTGATTTGACTTCAGAACTGGCTGGTTCTTTTCTTCTGCTCTTAACCACCAATTTTACTCTCAGATCACAGGATAATTCTCCACACATTCTGGGCTGTATATCTCAGAAGTGGTTAAAGAACCCAAAGAGTTCAGAGAAACTGCCCCAAAGAGCACAGATCGGGTGCAGATACAAAGGAAGTCTATAAAGGACCAGAAGTGATATCGTATGTGTTTCAGGAGCATCACTGTTCAGGAAAGCTATCAAATGCAGGTCTGGAGAAAGCCACTAAAGGGTCCACTGGAAGTGGGCAGGAGAAAGTGTACTTAAGCTGGAATCCAGGGACAGAGGCAGGAGTTCTTACATTGGCAATTTTCCTGCATGAGATTCATCAGGAGTGAAGGGCGAGCAGTCAATATGCCTGCCACATCTGTCTCTGGGTCCCTCTTCTTGTACAATCCCAGAAGAGAGGGTTCCAACTGCTGTGCTTGGTAAGCTCATATAGCTGGTGTTTCTGGTATGATTTGATGCATTTTTCTTGTATCATTGTTTATTGACCATAAAAAAAAATGTATCAGTTTCTGCCTCCCGCTGATTGCCTACTCAAGCAAACAAGTGTAGAGCCATTCCTTCTTGGCGCCTATACTCAACACCATGTAACTCTAGTCAAGGTTACGGCTCTGTAAAATGGAGTATTCAAGGCTATGTACAGTCTGCAGTGGCTGTTTCATACAATAGAGTGTCCTAGAGCAGAACTGGCCTATTCACTTCAGTAGTGGCATATGGGAGCAGAAGGAGAGCATGGGCCTAGAGAGATGGCTCAGTCAGGAAAGCTCTTGTCTCACAAGCACAGAAACCTTGGTTTGATCCCTAGCACCTGTGAAAGATGGGTATGGTAGCCTGTTTTTGTAATCCAAGCACGGGGAAGGCAGAAACAGTCAGGTCCCTGAGCTTTGTACCTCAAATTAGTGAGCTTCTGATTCAGTGAGAAATCTCTCCTCTGCCCCCCCTCTTAAAAAAATCATGTGGTGAACAATTAAGGGAGATAAGCCATATTAATTTCTTTCCTTTACATGCATAAGTACATATGGGTGAACCCACAGATGCATACATTCACACATTCACACCCACACCCACATGTAAACACACACATGCACTGTACACACACAAGTGTGCACACAAATATGCACACACATATGCACACACATACAATGAAAAGGGGAAAGAGAGAAGAGGGAAGGAAGGAAAAAAGGAGGGAGGGAAAGAGGAAGCCAAATTTGCAGAAGAATGAATTTGTTGTGTATTCTTCTCAAATATCTCCAAAAATGTGTCAGTCCTTTCTTCTTTTTCCTCTTCCCTCCTTCTCCTCCTTCCCTTATCCCCCCTTTTTTCTTTCTCCTTTAATGAAGTGGCAGATTGGAAAGTCAAAGACAAGACTCACACACATTCTATGTATAGAAAGTTACTCTTCCATATATTTTATGGATGATTAGGTCTCACCCACGACTCTTGGAAACTCCATGTGTTGGTCATTTCTAGCTAGAGTGAACATGACAGAACAGAACCTCAGCTGAAAACCTGTCACTATCACATTGGCCTACAAGCCTTCCTAGGGGGCGTTTTCTTGATTGATGGTTGACATGAGCCCAGCCCACTGCAGGACATGCCACCTCTGAGTAGAAGGTTTCTGGTTGTTCAAGAAGGCAGGCTAAAAAAAAACCTTGGAGAGCAAACCAGTAAATACCATCTCTCTGTAGTCTCTCCCTCCTGCCTTGAGTTCCATCCCTCTAGACAATGAACAGTTACTGGAAATCAACCCTCCTTTTCCCAAGTTGACTTTGACCAGGGTTTTATCACAGCAACAGAAAGCCTAACTATGACACTTCCCAGGTGGGGAACAGGTGATCTTCCTTATTCTTAGACTCACTGCGTTTATAAACCATACTCTAGGCAAGCCCCATGACCAGCTGTAAATGGCCAACACAAATGGACTCAATGGTATTTTTGAGATTGTCTTTTCTTTTTGTCTCATAATGTTTTTCTGGGCATTCTTTCCTCCATATCTTTTGTAGTTTCCAATGGTGTTTATATGGATTCTCTGTGTGTGACTGTCTCAGTGTCTACGTGAGTTCCTTGTGCCTTTTCTTTGCCTCTTTTCTCTTGTTTCTCTGTTTTGTCATATCATGGTTTGTTTTTATTTTAATTTATTTTATTAATTTTTCAATGCCTGGTTTTTTTATCTAATGAGAGACAAAGGGTGTAGATTCAAGCATGAGTCAGTGGGACAGTGACATTCAAACACTATCAGTGACTGCAAATCTTTCAACGTTTGTAGAACATGAAATTCGACACAATAACAGCAACTTTTCAGTTATTAAAATGACTATCTCCCTCACAGATCCAAACTGTTAATAAAGAAAAAAAGATAATCGCCCTGCCACTTCAGAGCCCAGAAGTCTGTCCCTTGAAATGGGAACGGTTCCTTTAGATTCTCTTGTGATTACTTTCAAAGCTATTGCGGGTTTATGAGGTGCTGTTAGCTTCCAATGCTGCTTCTAGTGTCAATCTCTATATTACTGAAGGACAATTAGGCAAACCATGTAATTGTATTGTCACTTATTAATTTCAAGGCCCAGTGTCATAAATTATATACTTTAATTAATACTGTGTCAATGGTAGTCTGTAACTTTGAATGCATACGGAGGTTAACAAGAATACATAATTAAAAGAAAACAGTGAATAAGGGCACGGCTGAACAGTTTATAAAATTAGGCAAGAAGGCAAGTGCTTTGTCAGCATTCAGGCCCCACGATTAAAAGAAAGGATGGAGGGATTAATAAACCACAGCAGAGAGAGGGGACACACAGTCAGGACAGTGGAAAATGCATTTGTAAGTCAATGGAGAGAAGAGCGAAAATCACGACGCTTTTGCCCAACAAAACACTCAGGGAAAATACTGAGTGTGGTGTTAGTGTTAGCAGATCATTTCCAGTTAAGGAATTGCTAGGTCAGGGTTTTCACAGGTCAGGGAACTTCAAGACCTGCTTTCTTCTACCTCCTGCCTTTCCACGGATGATCAGGGAAGATGTCCTGTGGTGGTGATGTGGCGAAGGTCACAGTGATGTTCTTGCATCATTCCGACACACTTTTTATCATTCACGGTCATGGTGGGATGTTGGAGCAATGTGGCTGCCATGTTCTACCTTGGTATTGCAGAAGAAGTGTTTGGATGACTTACATCCAGGGCTGCTGTTAGGGCTTTCCGCTAATTCATATTAAATTCAAATGGGAACCCAGTTAGGGTTGCACTGGGATTCCCAAGAAGTCAGTATCAGAAAAAATCATGAATATACTCAGCTTATGACACAAAACACTGTCTTTGTTCTGCCTGACATGGCAAGCGGCATTAAACAGTGTCTAAACAGTTTATCTCAATAAGTTTGCCGTGAACAGTATGAACTGGACATAGAGTTACTCTGGAAACTGATGCAGAAGGATTGAGAACTTGAGATGAGCCTGGGATGCACAGTTAGACCCTGGCTCACAACCAACAACCACAACAAACAAGCCAATAAAAACAAAGCAAACAGCAAAGCAAACACAATCACAACAACTGAACTCCTTGCATGACATGCAATGGCATCTAGACAGGCCAGGAGACGGGAGCTCTGGCCTGCACTAGATTGCCATCTTGTTTCGGTACTGAGGTTGTGGGAAATCCCTGGCAACTGTGATGGTGAAGAATGTGAGGGAGAGGGACCCACCCAGGAATGTGAAGAGGACACCTCACCTATGGTAATCTCAGACTCTACTTTCTCCTCACAGAACTGTTGGCTACAGATTTTCTCATCCCATAAATTACTTCCCACCATCTTTGTTCCCATTGGGATGAACTTGCTTTGCCCTAAAGTAAATTCTAAAGCTGGAATCAAGTACACAGTATATATGACAGTTTCCCTGCCCAATAACCCATAATTAAGTATAACAAATTCATTCATGGTACATTGATCTTCAGACCGCTGTAGTGAATTTAACTTCCTACTCGGGGATCTCAACAAAAGTATCAGAAGATGCTGTTCTCTATAAGAATAACCTGCATTTTCATTTCAGCTTCTGAGTTCCCATATTCCCTCCTCTCCAGAGGGCACTCTCAAAGCCCTGGAAGGACATCTGGAGAGGTAAAAGAGCTAGCAAGAACTGTAAAGTATGCTGTGCATTGTCGGGTACCCAGGACATGAGAGAGGCCACCGTAAGCTTTTAACTGGTGCATGGATGCAGCCTCCGCTTGCTTTGCAAAAAAAACATGATGAAAACAATTTGGACCAATGAGATCAGAGTTGAACTGATGTCGGAACTGTCAGAGCAGTAAGTTCCAGGAGGCCCCCTGAAAGCTTCTGATTCATGATATAAATGAACATAACTCTTCCATCAACCCAGTTGGGGTAACCAATAACATATGACCAAGCAGAACAGCGGGAAGCCAGGGACCCCACCTGTCATCAGCCTGTCCTTCGATACCAGGAACAAGATCACGGAGGCAGCTGGTAGGCAGACTTGCTCTGAAGTCCCTTCTTATTAATAGCCACCATTTGCTGCATAATTTCCAAGTGCAGGACTGTAAATTAGCGACACGCATCGTCTCATCTAATTTTCACAGTGATATGAGGTCGGCACTAATATTCTCTGGCTCGCACGGGTGAGGAGCCTGTGGTTCCCGCTGGCTAAGTGTCTCACTCCGTATCACGTGTATGAGTAAGAGGAGACTCGGGCTGCCTAAGTCCAAAGCCAGCTGTCCTAGCCTGTAAGCAGCAGAGCGACTGCTAGTCCTCATGGAATGCTCTAACTGCTAGGATTCCCACCCCCTCCAAAAAAAAAAAACAGTTTAGTGAGAGGTTAAATGCTTTCCATTGAAATGAGCTCCATTGCTTCTTGGTCTGAGATTTCAAAGGTTGGAAAATATGTAAATAAATTCTATTCAATAAAACACCCTGTATAAAGTATTGACAGCTACCATTACATGAAAACAGATAATTGCACATATGTGTGTTATTTTGCAAATGTAGTTTCATGGGTTAAAACCTTAAAAGACAGGTAAGCATATTGAGATGTCTCTTTTGTCTATTATCAACTCTAGGTGGATTTCCCCCCCCCCCTTCATTTTCTTTTCCTTCTTTTTCTAAGTGTCTCTGTGCTCTTCCTACATGCAGACATTGGGTAGACAACATGAGACAATCCTTCTGTGGAAGCGGCTCAGAGAAAGTGAGATGCGGAGATGCCATATACAGCTCCAAAACTCCAGAAGGCAGGTGCCAACTGCCAGGACACCGGAGCACAGAGGCCGCTGGACTCATGGAACAAGAATACCTCAACCTCCTGAGATACAGTCATTCCTAAAGCCCAAGCTTACTAGGTAAACAGAGAAGAAGAGAGAGCAGAGGAGAACATTCCAGGCACAGAAATGCATAAGACACAAGGATACCATGGTGATGAAAGGGGCAGTATTTGAGTTGTCCAGAAAAAGGTGGTCCACTTTTTAAAAATCTATTCACACTGACCCATTTATTCCCCACTCCAAATTTGCTATTCATTTATTAAAATTAGTTTTGTTAGCAATAAGTTGGGTTATTTGTTAGCCTCCTTGCCTTCATGTAAGAAAGAAAGTTCCTTTCGTATAACTTATAAAGAAAACTACATAACTTCAGAGTGACAAAAGTAGCTCTTAGACCCCATCAGGGAACATGCAGAACAGGGACCAATACCCCTGTCCAAGCTGTGCCCATCTGCATCTCTTTTGTCTACCTTCATCTATATCTCTCTGCATGTGTTCTCCCTCTACCTATCTCCCCATTTCCCTATCCACCTCCATGTCCATCCCTGTATCTGTACCTCTCTGTGCCTGTAGCTATGTTCACATCTGTATGTCTCCATCTATATGTCTAATAATGTACCAAGCAGGCCACATACCTGATAAGGCTGGAAGATAGAGGACAAAGTCAATGGAGTCATCTCCAGCTCTGCCCAAATCTGGGTTGACCATCATCGTGGTGGAAACTTGGTTGGTTTGAGTAACAGCCAGTCTCAACTCTATCAGCGTGTTTGATTTCCACTGCAGTTAGGTTCTGACAGGTGTTTTCATTGAGTCAGCCAAAAGTCTCTGAGCTTCTGTTTCCTAATATTGATCTCATAGTGAAAACAGTGGAAAATACTAGAAATGAAACCATTATAAATGAAACCACAAATACCTGCCGTAAGACATAGCTGTTTGATAAGAATCCATTCTGGATCTGTGGACCCCACCTACTGCAGATGTCATTGGAAAATAAGGATTTCATTGTTCAAAGGGGCACAGTACCTACACTTATAGACAAAGGACCCTACACACACACACACACAGTCTTCAGGGAAGAAGGACCCTACAAAACCCTATCAGAATTTTGCAGCACGCTGGCTAGATGCAGGCTGTGCAGCCTGGTAATTGTCTTCTCATCCTGATTGTGACAAGGGATTTCGAAGCACATGGTCTGCCTTCCTCGCTAACCATTGGCTTTCATTTCAGCCTGAGTCATGTCTCCCCATCACCCCCTCTGCATCCTGGCCACCCAAACTCGGCATTCCTCTTGGGGTTGTCAAGATTTCCTTCATGCTGAGTGAATCACATCTGAATTCTATTTATCTGCATGGCTCCACACAGAAAGACACAGCTAGAAATAAAAGATCACTTTGCATAGATTAAAACATTAGAAACATGACTCAGATAAATTTTGATACTGACATGGTTCTTTTGCTAATTTTTTTTTACTTTCTAAATATCAAATTCAGAAATGAATACTTTGGTTAAAGCGTAGGAAAGGCATGCGCTTTATAAGCATTGACTATCTTAGATTTGCAGAATGAGATTGAGTGTTAGGCAAGCTGAAGATATGTCTATTGTTGTTTCTATATTAGCACTGGATACAGGAACATGAACGCATAAAATCATAGAACTGCAATGGACGTTAACAGATGGGGCGACACTGACATGAATATGCAAGTGTGCATGAGAGCCACATTTGTATATTTTGAACACTCTGTCCATCATAATATTGGTTCTAAGCTCCTTCCACCTCAAGGGAGCCTCCATTCTGAGTCTTGTTACTTCCTTCCCATTTGTTCTAAATCTTCTCTATCATAACTGTGTGTATGCCTCAACATCTGTGTGTGCACACGCATGGGTGGAGGGGAAGGGTGGGTACAAGTGTACACATGAATGATACATGTATGGAAATCACTAGACAACCTCAAATATGGTTCCCAGGTACCTTTTACCTTTTGTTTGAAACAGAGTTGGCCTGGAACTTCACGGCCCAGTTGGCCAGCCTGTGAACTTTCAATTATTTTGTCCATCTCTGCTTTCCATTGTGCCATCTCTATGACTACAAGTGCCCTTCACTGCATGCATTTTTTATGGGGTTCTGGGAATTCAAACTTTAATCCCTGTGCTTTGTTTTTAAGAAAATAACTGCCACATCCTCAATCCAAACTATGGTCATGCGAATTATGTCTCCTCTCAACTCGATGTTCCATCTTTTCAGAGGCAAAAACTAACTACAGACCCAATTCAGTTCATCTAGCACTGAACAGATCTCCCTTGTTTTTCTGAAATAAACTGTCATAGCTGCCACCCACTACTCCAGTGGTGAGGGGACCAGAGGTTGATGCCCCTTTAAACACCACCTCAGAAGAGTGGCCTCAGCCACGGCTCTGGAAAGCTTGCTCAACTGCAGTTCTGGAGGGCTACCATCCCTGGCTCAGCAGCGGCTGTGACTGTTGACGGCAAAGGTGGTACTCACCGGCTGCTGGACACATTTCCAAACAGATTGAAGATGCAAGATCCTTCAAGCCCACGCACGGCATCCAGAGAAGCCTGCTCTCAATCATCAACGTCATATTTGTGATTCAGTCACAGAGAAACTTTTATCACCCTATCCTCTCCAGACGAGCCATTAAAAGGAGCCACTCACGTGTAACCGTGTGCTCCCTTCCATAAACCTTCATTGTCCTTTTCGATAGGAGGAACGGATGAATTAGATACGTCCAATTCTAACATTTACTGGAAAAGATGAATTATATTTATTCTACAACAAGTAATAATGGATAACCCATGTACAATAAAAAAAAAATCCAAGCAGGATAGCAAGTGGCTGCGATTCACTATCTTTCAATATACCTCTTAAGTGGTAATAGGATAACCCCTTACCATGTTGGGAGCCCATCAAGCTGCCCCTCAGACTTGACCCTGGGGTGAGCCGCGAAAGGCAGCCCTGCTCGCTGCAATTCAGCTCCCGTGCCAGCCAATAATGAAGTGACCTGAAATAATATAAAAGCCTTGGCGGGCGTTTGATGATTTTTGTCTGGGATAAGAGCCGAGATCCTGATTCCGAGTCACAGTTCATTTCATTTTTCACTCCTGATGGGATCTCAGCTGTTATCTGATAAAATTGAACAACTATTACTGGGCTCTGCTGAGTAAAGCCCCTTGACTGCTCTTAACAGAAATCCTATACACTCCACTTTGTCAGCAGTTTTGAATTCATCGTCGCAACAAGATGATAGGAATAATCTTACCAACCGAGATTGACAGTTCATTTCAGAAATCAATATTTACAATTTACTTCTTTCAAAGTTCATTCGAGAGAAGATTCCATATTATCCCTCTCCAAATAAGCTGATCATATCTCAGTCGTCCCTGGAATGAGTTTTCCCAAAATGTGAATTTTTGGTAAAAATCAATGTCAGCATTGTGCACTTTAATCTCGCCCAAGATGACAGTAAATCTTTATCTTTTTATGGGTAAACGCCAGCGCCTGCTGACACCATTTCCTCTCAGAACAAAGCTCGGTCCATGTGGACTGTGGTAGATACATGGAGCTCTAATGTGGCTGGACATGTTTCAGTGGGGTCATTAATCAGACCCGGTGACAGCCACCCACCAGCAGCAGGCTGCGCCCAAGGCTCAGCGCAGAAAACACAGGCAGTGTGTGTCAGAGAGGAGCCTCCACGCGTGTGCACATACAGATCTGTGATGTGTTAGAAACAACATAGGATGTGTCTGCACACCGGATCACCCTCAGACACAGCAGCCATTGTGTGGCACATTGAAACCTCTAATGCAGGGTGGGGACAACGGTCTCTGTGGGCACCAGTGGCCGAGTCATTACACAGGGATTAATGAGAACAGGATTTGAGGATGTGTGCATGATCTCATCTACACATGGCCACCCATGTGGATTATTTTTGTTTGTTAAGCAAACAGCTGGCACATGTGACTTAGAATAAGTAGGCGCATGCTCACAAGAAGCTAAAATATGAGGTTTCTGTAGAAAGAAAAAAATGGCACTTTTCAGTGACCCTAAGACAGACGTGTGAAGGAAGCCAGGTTCTGGGGCGCTAGCTCTCAAGGTGGGACAACACAGAGGAAGGCGAGGGAGCAGGGGAGTGAGGACTAGGATGCTAATGACCAGAAGAAGGTCAAGAGGCATTCTTCGCAGAAGACTGACTTCTGCTAAATGTGGCAAACTCCCATACTGCAGGGAGGGTCAAGACAGCCTGCATTAGAATCAGACTAGTGCACATGTACTGAAGATCCAGGCACTGAGTCTTAGAGGGTAGGGGCAGGTCAGAGCCCCTGACACAGCCTTGAGTTCCCACTGCGCGAGAAGAAGGAAGGTGTCTATTTTCTTCATGTGGAGTGTAGGGGAGAAGGAGAGCACACACAGCGTGTGTGCGGTGTATGCCTTAAGACACATACGTGAGCACTCTGAAAGATGAGCCGAGATGCTAGGGTCAAGTGGAAACAAAGACCAATCCTGATATTAACATATCAAGTTAATTGCATCGCCATAGACTCCTGGCTGCCTAGGTATAGATCAACCAAGTTTCTCTTTAATCAATAGGCGATTTGATAAAAATTATGAATATAATTCATATAACCCTAGATATATTAATGCAACATTAGTCTTAGAAATTTATAAGAGAAATAGTCAATGCAAATTTTGTTTAAAGTTTGGATTGAGGGCATGTCAGATGGAACATATATGAAGTATTGTAAGAGCATTTGGGTACAGCTTTGAATATGAGTTCCCTTTTCTATTTCCTGATTTTCAGTAATGACAGGGTCAATAGCCCACATTTGCTTACTGGAAGTCACCAAGAACCCTGAGAACAGCACACACATCTCATCACTGAGGGAGTCTGGCTTTCAGCAGGTCAGTTGCCCATGGAGCCTGGCATGCCCTCGGAATGCCCACCACCATCCCTCATGAGCTGCTGCACATCACAGTTCTTGCAAACATCAAAATAAAACCACAGTTTCCCTGATAGAAAAGCAGTGAGCTCTTCTCCCCCACCCCAAGAGGAGCATGCTGTCCTAAAGCATTCTGCCTGTGCGTGTGTCTGATGAGACAGACGGTGAAACTGAGCCAGGCTGGAAATTGAAATCCATTTGGTTTTCTCGATCTTCTGAGCTTCTCCTACTGGAAGGTGATATGTCTAATTGAGGCCTACTGTAGAGAAGCATGTATCTAATTTATAGACCAAAGCTTGCTGTCTGCCAAGCCTATCGATCCCCCTGGTTGTTAATGATGGCTTAAAAATAATCGCAGCTCCTTCTTGCTCAGATATAGAATTTAATTTTTTAAAACAAAAAAAAAAAAACACATTAACCACTAGCTCTTATTCCATTCTGAAGTCATGAAATGATAAATGAAGCATGGTACCTGCCTCTCACTCCCACTCTCTTTCTCTCTCATCGAGTCTCCTACGGAGACTCTCACTCTTCCTTTGCCCCCAGTTTACGGCGACGAGGGGGTAAGCTGAGGATAGATAACGGACAATAGATCTTGTGCAATGAGTTGTTGAGCTGTCTCCCTGCACATATCTTTCTTCAGAACAACCTGGATAACACATTTCAGCTGGAATCGTGTTCGATGGCATTAAATAATGTCAAGGGCCAGGGTTAATGATGGAGGCAGAGCACCCACACTGGAATGTAGTTAGCTCAGGTTGCATATGCATCCAGGTGGTCCCACCCAAAACATCACAAACCCATTATTCACTTGCGTTACCCAAAGACCGAAGGGGTCAGTCCTGGCTAATTAAGGGGGTCTCCAAGAGAATACCACTCTAGAAAGGCAGACGTGCTTATAGAGATTGAAATGGTCTTTTCCTAATAGTAAACATTTCTTAGAGGTAATACACACACACACACACACACACACACACACCGGACTGTGCCAATTTTTCCTGTGCAAGCTGACAGTCTTGTGAGTAAAAGTAACTGTGAGTGTTCAGGTATGGGTGAATCATCTGTATCAACCTCCCTCCACTAACACACATCATGGCTCAGGGAACACAGCGGAAGTGAGGCTGGAGAGAGTGGAAAAGAGCTCTATGGTGTGGGTGAGAGCCGGAAAATGCTCTCCTCTAGAGACATGACATGTATGTTTCGTGCATGAACTCACAGCCGTTCTGATGACCCACACAAGACCTGCCTAAAATCAACCCATACAAGATTCCATCTCGGATAGGAAGGACACATTTGAGGTCCCAACGCCTAGCTGAAGAGAAGTTGGTGGATGACGGCTGCTGAGGAGCTTCAGGAGCATCTTTCCTTTGAGGACATGGTCACTGATAAGTTTCCCTTGTCCTCAGGGGACAGCCATCCACACACACATATATGGGCAGCACTGATTGGACTATGGGTGTTATTAATGACCCAAGAAGGAGACCATGAAGTTGAGAGGGAAACAGGGTGGAGACCCCTAAGGAGAAGATGGAGGAAGGTGGTTGTAGGTATTATCAGAATATATTGTATAAATATATGAGATTGTCAAAGAGTAAATTAAAAATATTATTTAAGAAAACAAGAGTGATGCTATGTTAAAACCCCATATTTCTTAGAGAGATAAAAGCTATACACCATCTCTGAAAGAAAGTCTATAGAGTCCAAGGGAAATGGGAAGTTGCATCTATTTCTACATGCTTGCCCATGTTCTGAATTACCTAATTAATAATTCAATTAAAATATGATTTATTGCTGTTATTCAGGATAATACTTCCTGTGGTTTGAGAGTGATGCATACCACAAAGGTGTTGTGTTGTGCAGTGAAGAAGTTCCTGCTGGTCTTTCTGGTGTTGGGGCTTCTAGGGATGGATGAATTCTAGAAATAGTGAATTGTGCTAAGACAGAGAGCCTAATCCCTTCCTGTGTCCCCAAATGGCTTTCCCTCCCCCACATGTCCCACAGGGTAGGATGTCATCAGCTATGTTACCGTGCAGTCTGGAAGCTCTCACCAGAGGCTGCACAGATTGACATGCCTGATACTGGGCGTTTGGTTTATAAAACAGTAAACTGAATGACTTCGTCTTTGTAAAGCGCCTGACATCGTGTACATTATTCTAGTGAAACGAAACAGATGGCGATAATACACCTAATATTCAGAGGCATGCCTGATCAGGTCAGTGCATACCGAGTACTAAGTAAACAAATAAATGGGTAAAATTCGAAGCCATGTGTTCATAACTTAATTTCGTTTTCATTATATGAATTGTGAACCTTTTCAGCATCAGGCTGCCATTGTAAGTGGCACAAACTAATGTACCTAGGAACTTAGTGACTTTTGCAAGGAGCAGCGCAGCAAAAGGAGGCACACAGGGTG
The DNA here is from genome assembly GCA_025134845.1 of Neodon shergylaensis. Classification (NCBI taxonomy): domain Eukaryota; kingdom Metazoa; phylum Chordata; class Mammalia; order Rodentia; family Cricetidae; genus Neodon; species Neodon shergylaensis. Next base: position 5,753,478 of record JABTXL010007601.1, on the reverse strand, counting down.
TGGACTTAGGACTCTCTGTCTGACCTGGCAATGGGAAGGGAAAAACGACGCAGTAGTCACAGCTTCTTCCCTACTTACATAGAAGGGAGTAAGAGTTAAAGCCAGGAAAAAAATCATATTTGAACAACTATTGCTTTTATAAAACGTAAAGGACCTCAACAGCCCAATCAGCAAAGTCAAACAAGGGGACCCAAGTTCAGACCCCAACACCTGCATAAAACGTTGGGTGTGAGCAGCTAGAGTCCAACGACTGGGGAAGCAAACAGCAGGACCCTGAGAGATCTCTGGACAGCTAGTCAGGCCATATCAGTGTGGAGTTCCAGGCTCACTGAGAGAACCGGTCTCAGAATGCAATGTGGCGGACCGGTGAGATGGATTAATTGGTTCAGTTTCAGCTCCACAGTCAGATGACCCTAGCTCAAGTCTTTAAAGCCTACATGAAGACCAGCATGGGGATGTAAGTGTGTTAACTCAGCCAATGAGGAGCAGAGGCTGGAGTTGAAAGCCCCTGGCTAGCCAACCTAGCCCAGTTGATGAGTTTCAGGTTCAGTATCTCAAATCACGAAACTGGAGTTAAATCAAGGAAAGAATTTATACCATGAAAACAAGATAGGTCATTCAGCACTTGAGTCAATGGCTCTGCAGGCAGCAAGGGGCTGGATCTGCAGGACAGCTCACTCTGCTTCCAGGAGCAGAGAGACTCGGGAGACTCAGTGGAGGCAGAAGGAAGCTCCTCGGGTGCCAGGCTCTCCCCAGAAGGCCTCTCCTCAGGAAACCCGGGTTTCCCATTGGCATGGTGGCCAAGCATCTAGAAGAAGTAGCAAGAGAATTAAATCAAAGCTGTGACGTCACTGTAAAAACGGGGAAATTATATCCTAAAATGTAATTTGCTTCCCCTCCATAACACATTGCTATTGGTTCCCGTAGCCACGAAATTTATTATTTTGCCATTTAGAGCCTTGTTGAAAAGATTCTACTCTCAGCCTTGACTTCTGTTACGTTCATGTATCCATGTGCTCAGGCACACACACCTGCACATGGAGGTGAGAGCACAGTCTGTGGGAACTGGTCCTCTCTTTCCATCATGTGGGTCCTAGGAACTGAAGTCAAATGGTCAGTTTTGTCAACAAGTACCTTTACCCACGGAGCCATCTCAAGCCTCTGCTTCAAGCATGAAGCCCATGTGTCTACACGCACTCACGTGCACATACTCACCACCTGTGTGCTGGTACCTGAAGGAACCAGGCAAAGGCATCAGATATTCTGCAGCTGGAGTTGCGGGTAATTGTGAAGCACCTGGCATGGATGCCAGGATCCAAACCCAACTTTTTTTTCAGAACAGCTTGTGGGTCATGTCTCCAGTTCCTCAAAAGAAAATATTAGAAATAAGAATTTCTTTATAATCAAGCCACCAAAATGTTGTGCAACAAATAGCCCTGTGATAAATTTGTATCCCAATGATAAATGGTAGGGGTGGGGAATATGGTGTGTGTGTGTGTGTGTGTGTGTGTGTGTGTGTGTGTGTTTAAGTTTGAAAAATGCACCAAAGCTTGGTGAAAGAGGAGCCTGGATTCCTTGTTCTCCAAGAAAATAAATGCAAGTTAAACCCAAACTGTAGGCCAGTTCAAGGATTTCTACATCTTCATGTGAGGCTATTTCAACCTGAATCAAATCCTACCAAAAATAAGAAAAAAGGGAGAGAACCAGTAGTGGCAATGTGAAGACAAGGATATCCCCAAGTTACGGTGGTGACATAGCTGGATTTATGGTGACTTGAGAAGGGACTTCTGACTGTTCATAATCTTAATGTGAATGATGAGGTTCAGGATGGAAGCCAAGACCCGGGCCTTCAGAGGCCATGCTGGAGAGATATTCTCATTTGATTATACAAAGAACTCTGAACTTGCTTTGTCTCAATGTCACCACATCAGAGGTGAGGTGAGGGTGTGAGAAAAAGGGAAATACATTCCGACTGCCAGCAGGGTCCTGAGGACAATGAACTGGAAAACAATCACAGAAAGGCCAAGCCTGTCACTCACCAAGTGTCCAAAAGGGAAATTTTGATTTTTTAAAATAAAAGGTGATTTGATCCATCATAGCTGAAGGTGACATCAGAAGACAGTCCGTTCTGACTTGATAGATACACAATAATACTTCAAGGAACAATATCTGAGGCCCCTCAGGTCTGGGCAGATGTATTGATTTCGTCAGAGTTAATGAATGTATAACAATAATGTTCTCCAATCAGAGGCCATCGACAAAATACCACCTGCCCTCCTGAGAACTATCAATGGCCCTGCTTTTCCTTATGAGTGATTTCTTTATTCATATTCACAATCCCTCAATGTGGTTCCAACAAAGGGACTTTTCAAGTTCTTTGGGAACTGCCAGTCAAGGTTCTGGCTTAAAAAATAAAGAAAAAAATCACTGCTAAGCACATGTCGCGTTCAAGTGTTGGCTGGTTTGCTGCCTCTTCATCTTTGCTGGCCTTACCTGCTCCTCAGAACCTAACTTGCTATCTAGTAATGTTCTCCTACCCAGCTGTTGTGTGGCTCTTCCTGGGAAGATGTCAACAGACATCTCTTCACCCCAGAAACAGCACCAATGACAGACAGACTGATGACAGGTCAACATGATCATGTAGCCAAGTCTAACTTAGTAATCCAGGGAACTTACCGGGGATATCTCTAGGAGACTGTACATAAGAAGTTACCCACAGCAGCATGGATGAGAGTTAGCCAATGCTGCAGCCCCAGGGTAGAAGAGTGTCTCCTATCCCTAGCTATTGCTATTGCTACAGCTCCCCTTGGGGAAGGGGCTTGTGAATTTTGTATGTTTCAGGAATGGGCTGAGACTAGTGAATTGTTTATTTCCTAGCCTTGTAAGTTGTATTTTTCTCTGGAGTCTAAATGAGACTCCTTTCAGGGTAAAAATAATAATAATAATAATAATAATAATAATAATAATAAATGCTTGGATTCGGAAGAAATTGCTACATAACACCAGCCAGATAACCAAACAATACCCATCCTTTTTCTCCATGTCAGTCACCAGACAAGCCAGTGGAGAAAGCTAATAACACAAAAAGCAACTTCAAATTGAGGGTAGGTGTGTGTGTATGGTGAGGCATATGGTGTATTGAGCTGGCAGCCAGAGACACTGGTCAAGTCCCACTCTCACGCTGCCAGCCCTCCAGACCTTGTGAAATATCTCCTGCCACGCTGCCTAGACCCGCGCAAAGCAGGTTTCTAGGAAAGGTTCCTTTAAGACAGCATCCACCTCTTAGTATCTACAGATCAGTTAATTAAACTGAACGCAAAGTTCTAATTCAAAGAATCACTCTACAACTTCTGGGCCGACGCTCATTTGAATTTCTAGATTTCTGTAATCTAATACAGAAAGCTGGCGTGGGCTCTCATTTTTGTAATGCTACGAATTAAACTCCTGGTCTGAGTACAGTGGAAAATTAGTGTGCTCTTGAGTGATTTAGCCAAACTCATCCCTACCAGCCTTCCATCTGCATTACTGATAATGAGCAGGGGACTCTTAGAATGGATCTTGTCTCTAAGAGGCTGGAGAGATTCAAAGGCAAACCAGAATCCCTCTGGCCTGATTTGAGCTTCCTGTGAAAACCTTCACCTTAAGTACTAAGAGGACCCTTTCCCATGTCCGTGCATCATCTAGCCTGGATAACACAGAGAAGGAGCTGGAGCTGGCGACTGACTGAGAGGCCTTACCCAGAGTCACCGCACAAGGACTGCTTACCTAATGCGAACAGAGGGGTGGGGCGCAGTGCGGAGACTGAAGTTCTACCAGAGACTCCTGTTTACTAACTTATTCCAGTTAGTGCCTTCATTTGTCGATTGATATCCGCTGGGTAGAGACCTCCCCCTTGGAAAGAGAGGGAAAACCGTACGTTCTTCTGTTTCGCTATATGAGATCAATGTAAATCGTAGCAGAGGGAACAAGTCACACATGTGTAGTTTGGGGGAGCAAGCGCTTGCGAGAATTTGGCGAGAACAAATAAATAATTTCTAAGTTGAAGTGCCAGTCTGCAAGCCTTTGGCGCGTGTTAACTGAAGCTCCTCTTCCCGGGCGATGGACTTCAGGGAGGTTTTTGTTTGCTACAGTTCCCCGGCTTCTGGTTTTCTTCTCTTGTCAGGATATCACTGAAGGGATCGCGTCAGGAAATTGCCTGTGCTGGTCGCTTGATTGTGCGTGAAGAGCAGTGGGACCAAGGACTGAAGATCTCTATCCACCACCAGGAGATTGAAAGTCAGCTAGAGAGCCACGGCCTGGGCCCCTCCCTGGCCTCTGGCTTGACCTTGACCTGAGGCACTGTGCCCTTCTCCCTGGCTTTGACCATCCACCCTCCACCAGAGGCCCTCACTCACTCCTGCCAGCTCCCCGCTTGCAGAGGGGACAGTGACACGACCCTGTCTGAATCAGCATTTCCAGAGGCCAGCCATGTCTGGCTGCTTTTTGATTGGGTAATGGTTCTCTGCAAGGACCGAGAAAGGCTTGTCTTGGAATAAATTGAAAGGTCAACCAGCCTACACTGTTTTGACCAAGCACAGAAGAGAAAATTAGCTTCCTCTGCCCAGGGCTGGGCTTCCCTCACAGACTGCGTGACTCTGGCATATCCTTGAAAGTATTTTATATACATAGTTTATATGTATGTTTATATGAGTATTAGTACCACATGCACGCAAGTTCCCTCAAGGGCAGAAGAAAGTGTTGGATTCCCTGGAACTGGAGTTACAGGCAGCTGTGATCTACCACGTAGTGCTAGGAACACAGCTCAGGTCTTCAAGAGCCACAAGTGCTTTTGACCACTGAGCCGTCTCAGCCCCTGAGCCTCAGCTGAGGGTATGTGGAACTGGCTCACAAGACAAATTCCCCACTTTCTAGGATTTCAGGCTGCCGGGAATGTGATTCCCTGCTGAGGGACAGAGGTCTTAGTCTTCTTTTCAAGCCCCCTCCACCTCTCTACACTGTAATTCTTTCCATGTAAAACCACCTGCACGCGCTAACACCTTTGGTGTTGCTAAGCGACTTCCTGCAGCCCAGGCTAAGCGACTTCCCACAGCCCAGGATGTCATTTGTCAAGCCTGGCCCTTCATTCTTTGGCTTTATTAAGTCTTGAAAAGCTTAGACAGGTAGTAGCCTGATGTAGGAGTCCCCTGTGTGTGCTGTGACTACCATTAATCAATAAAGAAACTGCTTTGGACCTATAGCAAGGCAGAACTTAGGTAGGCAGGGAAAGCTAGGCTGAATTCTGGGAGAAAGAAGGGCAGAGTCAGAAAGAAGTCAGGGAGCCGCAGGAGATAGAAGCTGGGAACTTTAGCTGGTAAGCCACAGCCACACCTGTACACACATATGTGTATTCCCACATAATACACATGTGGACACATATATATGCATGTACAGCACAGATCCAAAATAAATAAATGCTTTCAAATATAATATATATCAACAACCTTGAAAAATGGCCTTTAGAGAGCAGTATAAATAATAACAGAAACTGCACTGGTGCTGGCAATGCTTTCCGCCAAGACAGTCTTGATGGAGAAGGTTCTATATGTCAGTTTTACCAACTCTTTTGGTCAGTTTTTATCAGTTTTATCCCTGATTCTAAGCTTACAACCTTTTTGAGAATGGAAAATGTGGGGTCACCCCCAAATACATTTATGTGAGCTAAATTAGCAATGCAGTAAAAATAAATAGGGGCAATACTTTAGGGGTAACCCAAAGTTAATTAACACACTAGGAAAAATTATAAAAATTTGACCTCCCCAAAAGACAAGACTTCTAAGTAGTATGCTGGATAGTCAGGAAACTGAAATGGCAAAACTGAATGATACATTTATTTCATAAAGGAGAAAACACACTACTCTCACTTGTCACGTACTGGGAATCTCAGTCGAAAAATCTTTATTTCAGAAATAAGAAAAAAAGTCAGTGATGGTTATATCCCATTTTTTAAAGCTACCAACCTAGAAATATTAACAGTTTTATGAACTGATATTTTTCAAAATCAACAGACAATGAAAGATGCAGGGATAACTTGCCTAACCTGGAGTTATGCCTAACCTGGAGTTTTTTAATTTTTTCTAATGCATTAAGATAAAATAAACAAATTATTAAAATTGATAAGAATAGAAATAAACTAGAGGTTACTTAACCTAATAAAGTCAAAAAATTTCATGAAGCCACTTAAAACAATATCTCAGAGATGGTAGAAGAATAACATTAGCATGCAATCATCAATTATATTTCCATATCACACATATAAATAGAAAAGAGAATTATTTTAAAGTGATTTAAAATAATAAGGTATTTAAGAAGTGGCATAAAATAGACGATGCCCACAGAGAGCACACTATGGTTTGCAAAGGAAAAGTGTTTTAAGAGGTAAATAGATGAAGGGGGTTACTAAAGGGAAAATAACCATCATGAAGAACTGTGTGTTTTCATGTTCATTTATATAATTAATGCAATTCAAATCAAAATCCCAAATTTTGTGCACTGATACTGAGCAAATCTATTTTAAAACAAGGTGTTCGCAGAGCTGGCAAAATTGCGGAGCAGGTAAAGGTACAGTTAAGGTCATGTAACCAGTTGCAGAAAAGAGATTTGTAATTGGCATGAGTATTTCTATACTATTTCACTAAAAATATGTTTGTCCATATATGTACTTATATTAAGAGGAACTTTGGAAATTTGTGGCTTTTTTTCTTTATCATGCAATTCAGCATCAATTAAGATAATATCAATGGTTATGTGTTTAAAATCTATTTATTTAATTCATTTAATTAATAATTATTATATTCAACTTGTTAGACACTGAAAGACTGAGCATTCTTTAAGAAACATCTATTCTAAAATATATAATGCATTTGTGGTTTATATGTAGCATATCATGTTAGCTATAATCATGACCTTTATTTTGAAACTAAGCATGCTATGAGTTATGCTATATGTCAAGTTGGCAAGGGTAGATTTACGATAGCTAATCTTGGTTGTCAACTTAACTGTATCTGTAATCTACTAAAACCCAAACTTCTGGGCACTTGCATGGGGGTTTCAAATCAGGGTTTGAAGCTGGAAGTCCCACCTAAATCTGTGCCTCACCTTCCAGTGGCATCTCACATATAGAACAAGACAGTAAGAAAACTTTGGTTTGGCTGGGGTTTGTTGTTTTTGTTGTTTTGTTTTGTTTTTTACCTGTTGGCTCTTACTCTTGCTGGCAAGTCCTTTAATCCTGTTTTTGAGACATTCCTTCACTGGCATTAGAGTCAGTTTCTTCAGGGCTTTAAAATAGACTGGAGATCCACAGCTTTTCAGGGATTTCCGAGAAATCCAGTCCCATGCTGGGACTGCTAAAACACCTAGCGTGTCAACCAAACAGCTGCTGAATTCTACTAAAACACCTAGCCATGTCAGTTAACAGCTACTGGATACTCTGGCTTTGCACCATGAGATACCTATGGGTGAACTATCCAAACCACACCATATAAACTAGCCTACTAAAGACCCTTTAAATAGATTTAGAATTTATATCAGTTCTGTTCCTTTCGAGAAACCTGAACAATATAAGCCCTAATTAGGTGGACAACCAAAAATGAGAGCAATATCCTGTACTGTTTGGGGGCCTTCCTGTCTGAAAACTTATAAGGAACTATCCCAAACCTGGCGTAATATTTTCACTTAACAATCCATGTCTGCTGAAGACTATATTGTCCACCCATGCAGAGTACATATATTCAAATTCCTTTTGTATTATATTTTTAAAGACCTTAAATTTTTTATTAGTTATGGCATGGCATGCCACAGGGAGGAGGGTTACCTAACACAGATGGCCAAACCTAAAGGAGTATCACACACTGACTTCCCACCCAGAACAGACACCAACTGCAGGAAGGTGAGGAGGTCAGTCGTGAAAGTCCCACCTCCCAACCTTCCAAATGAACACTTTCCCAGGATATGGAAAGGGAAGATCAATCAATCAAGTTGACTCAAATGAAAATCATCAGTGGGAAGAATGATAAATTCACCCCCATAAATGGAAGGGTGTCTGACCAACACAAGGCACCATTAGGAAAATGAGCAAAGGCAAGCGAGAGATATGGGAAGATGTTATTTATTATGCACGGAAGAAATGAATCACCAGATTCTGGAATTTATAAAGAATTCCTATAGATCAAACTTTTAAAAACTGGGTTGACAAATAGGCAAAATTTCAAATAAGCAATCTGTGGAAGAATAAACTTAAGGCCATTAAGCTTATGAGAGCTCCCCAATCTTCTTTGTAACCAATAAATGGGGAAATTTGAAGCTATATTTCATATCTCCCAAATTAATGCATATGAAAACAGGAGGCACACACCAAGGACAGGGTCATAAATTGCAGCCAGACACATTGCAGGCATGATACCTACTCTGTTGTGTTTGAATTAGGCTGTCTCTGAGAGTCAGAGGAGCTAGAGTCAATGTCTTCCACGATTCCACATCAGAGTGACTATATCTGTTTGTTCTTTTTTTTTTTTACTGTTGTTATGTTTGTTTTGAGACAGTCTTGTAGTGGAATTTCACTTGTATTTTAATAAATAAAGCGTTCCTGAGGATCAGAAAGTAAACAGCCACACTGGCCAGCCTTACAGACCAGGCAGCAATAACACACACCTTTAATCCCAGTATGCCATGCTAGTTTGCCATAGAAACCAGGCAGTAGTGGTGCATGCCTTTAATCCCAGAACTAGAGAGGATTAGAAAACAGGAGAAGATAGCTCTCAGGTTCAGTCTCATTCTGAGATTCCTGGAGGCAGGCTCACCATTTTCAAACTGAGGTCGAGGTAAGAGCCATTGCCTGGCTGCTTTGCTTTTTTGACCTTTATGTTTAACCCCAGTCTCTCTCTCTCTTTCTCTCTCTCTCTGAATTTTTATTAATCATGCATCACAGGTTCTCACTATGTAGCCCAGAACAATATAAAATTTGAGATCCTCCTGCCTCATACTCCCAAATGCTGGAATCACAGGTGTGCGTCACCAATCAGGAGAAGGTTCTTTCTTCATGATCAAAAATATTTGCAATCATATCAAACTTTCAACAGTGTGGTAGAAAGGTAAAGCACAAACTTCCATAATTCATTGCTAGGTGCATCATACAAGGATGGATGGATGTTTAGACATCAGCGTGGATGAGTCAAAATAAGCAAAACATTGAACTATAAAAGGTAATGGGAGAAAAAACCCAGTCTAGTTATAAAGAGACTGACAGTACAATAATTTATAGTATTGAACATTTTGTATATTTATGGAAAAGCCCCAAAAGAGCAAATATTTCAGCTAGGAATTACATACAGCCTTTAGAGGTCAGGGGAGGAAGTAGCAAAAGGCAAGGACACAGGGATTTCAGAGACACTAGAAGCCATGCTGTTTCTGGACCAGGTCCTGAGTTTAAACTTCACAAGGCTAATCACAAAAAGGCTAATCCGTTATCTTTAAAAGCTAGCAGATCTATTAACTGTCATTTGCTGTCTCTTATCTTAGACTTCTCTTCTTTAACAAATTGTACCATTAGACAGAAAATTGTGAATAAATCTTTCTATTTTCTTCTCTCTCTCTCTCTCTCTCTCTCTCTCCCCGTGTGTGTGTGTATTCCTGTTTGCATGTGCAGGGGTTCATGAATATGCATAAATGCACACATGTATAAGCCTAAGGTTGATGTTGGAACTCTTCCTTTAGCTGTCTCCTGTCTTATTCTTTTGAAGCAAAGTCTCTCAATCAAACTCAGTTCATTAATGTGACTTGCTCACTATTCATCTCGCTCCAGAAATCCAATCTCCACATTTCCATGGATTTGGGGGATATGAATTCTGGTCCTTTTGATTGTTCAACAGATCTTTAACCATTATCTCTTCTCTCTAACTCCTCAAAATGGTTTGTAAAGTCTTCTTCCTCACTATACTGTATACGCACCAAGTCTTCTTGATACTGCTCCTGAATATCTGAGCTCTGCCTCTGAGGCCCATCCCCCACCACAGACCTAGTACCATGTGCCACACTCCCCTGAGAGTCAGAAACACCCCCAGGTTGGTGTCTTTCCATCGCTGCCTGCTCTTCTATTATTGGTCCCATGTGCAGGAGTGGCTCTCATCACTTGGCTGAACCATCTCTGGATTTCCCTCTGCCTCACACTAATACCCAGCTGCCTTCATGTGTCAAAAGATCTCTGTATACCACAGTCTCTGACGTCTGCAGTTAGGCAGCCTGCCTTTGCCTTTATTTTAAACTCTTCATGCGCAAGCAGGCCTTTGTTCAGTTCTCAAAAGGCCCACTCTCTGCTCCAGTCTGTGCCATGGCTGTTTCTCTCTTTGCCTAGCTAATTTTGGCTCATTATTCAGGTCTCAGATTAAACATCACTCCTGCAGGAAAGCCTTTTCTTAATCTCCAATGTAATTTAGATCAGCCTGATATAAGGTCTTATAGCATCCGACACTTGTTCCTAGGAACCCTCTTGACAATTGTAATTACCCATTAGATTGTTTTCCCATTAGATTGCCATGCCATATCTCACCTGGACCCATCCAATAACCTCCCACATGTGGTCCCTCCTCTCTGACTGCCTCCCTGCCATCCATTTAACACAGAGCCTGGTCAGCCTGACACGGGCCATCAAGTAGAACTCATCTTACATGGATGGTCTACTTATACACGAGGACAGAATCCAAGTCCTGAGTGCTCTAGTCAAAGTCTTTGCTCACAACACTTCATAAGAGGGCCAGTCACTCCTATTCCAGTGCCATGTTTCTGTATTTAACTGTGGAAGCTTCCTTGCCCATCCCCATTTTCACTCAGTGTGACTTACTTGAATGGTGGCTTTTCTTCCTCTGTTTGGTTCTACTGACCTGGACACTCAACAATGCCGGTGCCCAGGTGTACAATGTAAGCACAGTCTCCAACAAGTGCCTAGGACAAAACCATCAGCAGTGTTTTTTTCTGAGAGGCTGGGAGTCACAGGAAGAGTGGGGTGTACCCAAGAATATCAGAAAGCATATCTAGCTCAACTGAAACTTCCAGGTAGGGAAGGAGGTAAGAAAATATCGGAGCCAAATGATTCTGTGCAGAGAGTAAAGAAGAAACACCTGTGTGAATGTGAGTGTGTGCGTGTATGTGTGTACGTGTGTATAAATGAGATCTACTTGCCTCTGCTTGCTAAGTGCTAGGATTAAAGCAATGTACCACCATAACCTCAACATATATATATTTCAATAATTTGATTATAAAAATAATAGAACCATAGAATTTTAGCTGAATGCATTAGGTTGCTGGAAGCACACTGTCCAGTGGAAAGGATAAAGGAAATAGAGGTGCCTGCTGCATCAAATGGAAGGTTTTGGTGAGTATTACCCACCAAATGGGCAAGAGCCCACATCAATTCCATTAACTTTGGATACACAAAATTCAACAGACAACAGGAGAAGAACTGAACTCACGCAGTGACTGGGGGGAGTGAGGAAAGAACGAAGGGAAAGCCAACACACGCATCATAGGGACTGCGGTCATCAGGGACGGCAGAGGCACCTTTGGTTTGGGGTCACATGATTGACTTTGATTTTCAGGTCTATTGACTGTTGTGGACTCTACTAACCAGCACTGACAGCTATGGAGAATATGGCCCACCAGGTCATCAAACACCCCAGGTGTGCTGACATGGTCTGGTTGTCAATCAGGCAAATCTGGAGATCATTTATTCCACAGCCATCAAGACATACGGAATCAAGAGTTAGAACAGGAAAATCCAGTAAAATGAAGGCTGTGGTTGCGAGGCTGGAGACTTCAGTAACTGTGTGGTCTCAAGTAAGCACCCTCTTCTCAGTCTGTGAATGCAAATATGCATAGATTTAACTTAGTTTTGATATTATGAGGATTTTGCCTGAATGTATGTATGTATGTGTACCATGTTCATGCCTGGTGCCCATGAAAGTCAGAAGGGCATTGAATTCCCTGGAAAATGAGACACAGGTGCTTCTAAACCACCATGTGGAAAGGTACTAGGTCCTCTGGAAGTGCTGTAAGTGCTTCTAACCCCTGAGTCATCTCTCCAGGCCCCTAAACAATGAATTCTTAATGATGTGACTGCAATGAATCTGGGACTTGATATGTCAATTATCTTACCTCCATCCTTTATATTTTATCTCCACAAGTATATGATACATGTGTGTGAGAGAATATACCATGGTACACATGTGGAGGTCAGATCTCAGGTATCTGCCGTCACCTTCTGCCTTGTTTTGAGGCAGAATCTCTGTTGCTTGCTGCAGTGGAAACCAGGATAGCCAGCAAGGGTATCCTTGAATAGAATCTCTTGTCTCTGCCTCCCACTTGACCCCAGCTGGCAGTACTGATGAATACTGTCTCACCTGATTTTACATATGTACTGGGGATTTGAACTCAGGTCCTCACATTTGTGGGGCCAGTGTTTTACCCACTGAACCATTTCCTGAACACTTCTCTTTCTTTTATATTTGGTTTAGCAGTTCAAATTCCCCTGAAGCATTTTAAAATATTCGTGTCTAGATGCACAAGTTGTCTTTCTGGGATTTTGAGAGTAACTCTGCTAAATTTGTGTATGGCTGTGGGGGCATCAGCATGCCTGTTGTTCTGGACATTTCAATCCATGGTTACTGTGCTTCTCACGTATGTATTTCTTAACTTTCAGCCTCCCAGTCAGGCATATATATTGCCAGACTGTCAATTGAGATACCACAGTGGAAAAATAAATAGACCTTTGGATTTTCCTCCCTGGACCCTGGAATATAGCTTCTAAAATCCCTATACATTTCTGCATGGTATAAGTATTAGTTGTTATTATACTTGTTCTTTGTCCTATGTTCCTGTCACACAATACTAAGCCTTTGGAACTCCAGGGTGACAAGGACTCTTTGCATTATAATGAGACAGCTAGGAGTCCTCGTGTAGGGCTAATAACAAGACAGATTTGACAGTTCTTAGAAGAGTGGAATTCTCTGTCCCACTTGTTGCTCCGAAAAGAAAATGGAAGTAAAATATGAAACAAATCACCCCAAACAATTATTTAATTAATTATGTTTTCCCAAAGGGACCTCTTGAAACATTTTCAAAGATAGGTAGGTCTCAGGGAGCTTGGGCTTGGCAGGGGCATCAAGATTCTGGCAGGTAGCGTGCCTGAAAAGAGGATGGGTTTACCCTCCATGTTCAAAGTTGGCATATGTATCTTTTCCATCAGTTGTTTCTCAGTTGTATCTTTTACAATAAATCAGTATTATGAGTGAACTATTTTTCCAGTATCTGTGAACGGTTGCCTAAAATTAGATCATCCAATAATTAACAGTGCTACGGAGACACATGATAGAAAAAGGGATGTTTGCATAGACGGGGGGGGGGGGGGAGACCCAAGACACAAGTGGCATCAGAAGTATCTTACAACTTTCCAGTCCGAGTTCTTAAATGACAGGATCTGAAACTTAGCATACAAAGTCACAATTGAATTAAATTGAATTGAATTAGGGGAGATGTGCATTAAGGACTTCCTGTTTGCATCTCCCAAATACAAGTATTGAAACTCTAACAGTACAATGGCCCCATGAGATAACTGAATGCAATGGGCTCGCATTTTAGTGGGTCAAAGCTGGTAGGAAAGACTCGAAGACAAGGATTGAGAAAGATCAAGCATCAGATAAGGAAGGCACTGAGAATTATTTCAGAAGCAGAGCCCTGGAGAAGAGCAGTGGTCTATGGGCTTTATCTAGTATCTGCACATACTCACTCCATTTGTGTGGGCACATTCTTAAGCATTCTCAGGTAAGGAGCACAGCCCTGAGCATGCTCAATTAAGGTGCACAGCCCTGAGCATGCTCAGTTAAGGTGCACAGCCCTGAGCATGCTCAGTTAAGGTGCACGGCCCTGGGCATGCTCAGTTAAGCTGCACGGCACTGAACATGTTTCCCAGTTGGAAGCAACCGCATGCGTCTTTCAGCACCAAGGCAAATGTCACTTTACCCTGTTATTTCACTTTTTTTTGAGGGGTTTGGGGAGATTTTTTTTCTTCATGGGGGTTGCTTTGTTTCATATATTTTATGATCCGAATGGGTTAAACCTAAATCACATGACAGATTGAGGTTTTTATAATGAAACCCCTCTTATCAGATATTCATATGACTCACAGTTTTATTAATTGAGTGTCTTATTCCGTATTTAAATAATTCTAATTGTGTATGTTTCTGGGAGGGAAGCTCCGTGAGGAAGTATCTAGTTTTTAATTTCATTTTACGGGTATGAACATTTTGCCTGTATGAGTCTACGTACTGTGTGCACGCGGTGCCTGTGAAGGTCACAAGAAGGTATTGAATTCCCTGGAACTAGAGTTAAGAGATGGCTGTGAGTTACTGCGTAAGTTCTGAGGACTGAACCTGGGTCCTCGGAATAAGCAGCCAGTGCTTTTAATGCTGGGCCATCTCCAGCCCCAATGGATCTATATTTTTGAAAGCTTATGCATACATCAACATATTTGTGCAACCTCAGTTAACAAATTATGCTGTCATTAATAGGTCACTTAGCCCTTCATAATAGTGCATGAGTGGAGAATTATTAACTGCTTAACCAACATGAGAATATAATTGTCTACACTCCTCTGTGTGACTAGAGAGTGATGCAGTCTCAAATATCCATTTATTTACTCTGTTATTCATTTCTAGATTAATTTTAATTCCCTTTCTGATGTTCTAAGACTGACCAATGCGGTTTAGGGGAGAAAAGTTTTCACTTGGTTTATAATGACATCCGAGTGATTGTCCATCATTGGAGGAGGTCAGAGCAGAGCCGTGAAGAAGAATTTGATGAGAAACTATAGAGGACTGTGGCATGCTGGTTTGCCCTTTGGCTTGTGTACAAGCTCATGCTGAGGTTTCTTGAACAGTCTAGAACCACCTGCCTAGGGATGGCATCTCCCACAGTGGTCTTAGCACTCACACATCAATTAACAGTCAAGACAGTCAACCACAGACACGCCCACAGGTCAATCTGGTCAGGGCAGTTCCTCATCTAAGACTCCCTTTCCAGGTAACTCTCAGCTGTGTCGAGTTGGCAGTTAAAGCTACTAAGTAAGACAGCGAAAGAGATAAAGCAGATAAGTAAGAGTCAGGATTTGCATATTAGTACCTAATGAGTGCTAGGAAACTTGCCTCAGTGGGGGTTTTTCTTTACACTAACACACTTGAATCATTATAAAATTAATAAATACTTATAATTAAAGATAAAGCAAGCTAAAGGCTGACATTTAAGTTTCTAAAACCAAAGGATAAGAAACAGATGCAACTGCCTGGCATATTCATTTTCTTTGATTTTTATGTTGTCCTTATAGACACCAATGGAGACAAAGAGATCCATCCAGTGTGTCTAGAAAAAATGAAAACACACCTTTCAAGGCGACTACACCCGTCCTGATCTGAAGAGTGTGAGGAGCATGCTCAAAGGTGTTATTGGATGGACTTGATCCAGATGAGTTCTTTCAAAGCCATTATTAGGAGCTAACACATTTTCACCACACAGTTCGCAAAATGCTTCCATGGTGTTTCAGGCGATGCACACAGTCTTTAGCCTTCTCCATCATGGTCAGCATTTCCAGTGAAGTTCTAATCACCTTCATGATTAGGATTTATGATATGGCTCTTACAAACATATCTACATATGATATAGGTCCATTTTGATTTTATCATATTTGTCCAAAGCTTAAAAAGTTTGAAAATTTAAGACATTTAAAAAACTTTGAGAAATTCCTGGGATGCAGCTTTACATTCTATATTGCAGCCATTCCAAACAGGCAGAGACACTGCAAGCAAGTTAAGAGCTGATGTCATGGTGGGAACTAAGAGGGCTATAAACCCTTCACTGTTGCTAAAGAGTAAGGGCTGCTGGCCTAGAAGTCTGTCAACTTTATTCTTTTCAAGTTGAAATATCACCCCACTGGTGGTGCTTACGGTATTAAGACAAGAGCACATATAAATTATTTAAATATTATTGAGAAGTTGTGTGATACAATGCAGCATCATTTGTGAGTTGCTATTTGGTCCTCTAAGTTGCACACTACATGGGAGGCCAGGTGTTTTCACATATGCTCTATCCCTACTCGTTAAAACAGCTCTTGGTGTCTAGGAGTAGCCGATTTTCAGTTTCTCTAATGAATTGGGACGTCCTGCCGCTGTCAGAGAATACTTAATGGAACATGTCAGATATCATTTGGTTCCGTAAGGATGGGGACAATCATAACTTGTACACAGCAAAAGGAAGGGCATCATAGACAAGAGGAACATAACTTGGGAGATAGTGAGCATGCCATCCTTAAGGGGTACCAGGTGCACATGGTAGAAAATGCAAACAAAATTGAAGGAAAGGAAACACTAAGAGAAATGAAGAAGTGTGATGGCCCTTCTTCACTGTCAGCTTGATTTAAAATCACCCAGGAGACGTAGTTCTGGGTCTAACTGTAAGGATGTTTCCAGAAAGTCTTAACTGTAATAGGCAAGGAGGAAGACTCACAGTGAAGGTGGGTGGTTCCTTTCCATAGGCTGGTCTCAGATTCAGTGAAGAGGGGAAAGGAGAACTCAAACTCAGCGGCCACATTCACCTCTCCCTGCTTCCTGATAGCGGGGACAGTGACCAGTGGCCTTCCATGCCTGCTGTCACAGCTAGCCCTGTGGATATCACCACACCTTCCCTGTCATGAAGGAAGTCAGGTTGGACTCTACCCGCCAACCTGAAGCAGACTCAATCCTTCCTTTCTTAAATTGCTTCTTGTGTGGTGTTTGTCATGACAGTAACATTAGTTTACATTACATTAATTAAGGTAATTAATACAACCAGACATAGGAAGAAGATTGTGAGGACCCTGGACTCCAGCCATGGGAATTCTCAAGAATGACTTGTCTCTAAGGCCAGTCTGAGGTTGATCTGACCAGCCTCATCTTTGGGAAGATGTCATCACTCTGTGTCCTGGTCCTTAGTTCTTATGAGAGGCAGGGCATCCAGGGTCCCAGGGACATCCCCGTTTGTGAGATTAGTAACAACTGCTCATCTTGGACCATGAAGACTATCCATGTACACACAGCCCTGTGAACCTCCAGTTCTTAAGACTCGACAGTCACTGGTTCTCACAAGGAATACATCCTTCCCAGAATGAAACATTTAACATACTGGCTATTCGGCATCCCCAGTGTCAAGTCTCTGGGTCCCTAGTGTGAAGAAGAGAATTATTTTTTAACTTGTTTGGGAAGATTTACAGTAATCTTTTGAAGAGCAGCATCTGTTTTCCAAGGGTGAAGCCATGAGAAAACAGGAAACCCACAAACCTGTGTGTGTGTGTGTGTGTAGTAGTAGTAGTAGTAGTAGTAGTAGTATGTAGCAGACAGACGAAGAGAATCTGCCTCAGCCTTGCTCTCACTCTAGCAGAGAAAGGACTGAGTGCAGTGAGGATGTTGCTGGCGCAGCCCTGGGATGGAACCTACAGCCTGGCCCTGCTCCTGACCTCACCTAGCTTGAGGCCCATTTGTTCTTATTCACAACATAAAGCTTCTGTATTTTGTTTATGGCTATGGCTGTCTGTCTGTCTGCTCTGGCTTCTGGAATCTCCAGGTTAAATTTTGCACATTCCCCCCCCCCCTCGGCCCTAGAATTGTTTGGTCACAAGGTGGGAGCTCAGTAATTGCTGGATGCGCGCAGAAACCTGGACCAGTTTCAACACTGGCTTGTTTTCTGCTTCCCAACAACAAACTACTTGTCTCTCATGAGGAAAGCCATTAACCCCATGCGTCCCCCAGGGAGACTTGCATAACACTGCATGGAGCTGCAGGCCACATTGAGGGCTGGGGGTCGGGGGCAGCTCTGCCCATGAGTGAGTGTCCATTAGCAGCTGGCCAGACTCCAGAAAGAGTGCCTTTCACTCAACTTGGGTACAGAGAAAGGATCATTCATACGCATTTGTAGAAGTGGCTGGGAAGTACAGGGGCTGGCAGTGGGCAGCCAGCACATGTCTGGACTGTCATGGGTGACAGCCACTCTGTTGTCCCTGCCAGAAATAGGGACTCAAGCTAAGGACTCAGCCACTATGTGTTTAACTTAGTTGGGCTGTTTCTCTTCTCTGTGTGTAGGTATTTGTGTGTGCATGTGTGTGCATCCCTGTGATAGTTTAAATGATAATACCCCCCTTTGACTCCTATATTTGAAATTTTTGACCCCAGCTTGTTGAACTATTTGGAAAGGATTAGGAGATCTGGCTTTGCAATCCCCCACCCCACCCCGACTCATGCTGAGGGATCAAGTTGTGAGACCTCAGTTATTTCTACAGCATTATGCCTGCCTGTCTGTTCCCGTGCACTTTACTATGATGGTCATGAACACCAATGCTCTCGAACAGTGAGCCCAATATTAAAGGATTTCTTTTATAGCTGCCTTAGTCGTGGTGTTTTGTCTTAGCAACAGAAAAATAACTAAGATGTCTGTTGGTACCAGGGAGGGGGTATCAGGTGACAGGCCTGACCATGCTGTTTTTCAGTGGGATGTGGAAGACCTTTGGATATTGGCTTGAAGCCATACAAATGAAGCCTGGGTTGCAATCCAAGATCATGATGCTCTAGGTGCCAGAGCTGTGGATGCCTGCCAGGGAGAGCTGCACAGAGTGGGTGCATCAGTCAGACAGCACAGCTGGACGGACAGTCAGACATGCAACTACAGGACTTCGATTTTGGCCTGATGGGTTTCAGTCTTGCTTCTGTCCAGTAGTTCCTCACGGCACTTCCATGCCTCCCTTTTGGGACAGTAATGTATATTCTGTGCTATTGTATGTTGGAGGCATGTGATTTTGTTTTTAATTTTATGGGGGTTACAATTTAAGAGATTGTCTTGAGTCCTAGAAGAGACTTTGGTCTTCTAAACTGTGCCAAGACTGTGAAAGAGCAGGGGAGCTTTGGAAGCTACAATAAATGACTTTCCGCTATGGTATAGCCATGATACTATGGGGGCCAGGGAATAGAATGTGATGGTTTGAATAAGAATGCTTCCTAAAGGTTCATATTTGAGAAGAATTAGGGGGTGGGGGCCTCGTTAAAGAAGGTGTGTCACTGGAATGGGTTTTAATTTCAAAAGCCTACGCCATCCCCAATCTCTCTCTCTCTCTCTCTCTCTCTCTCTCTCTCTCTCTCTCTCTCTCGGATCAAGATGTGAGCACTCAGTTACATTCTAGTGTCATGTCTCCTCACCATAATATGTTTTTTTTTTTATAAGTTGCCCTGGTCATGGTGTTTCACCATGGCAATAGGAAAAACAACCAAGCCAATGCCAGGGTTATGTGTGGGTATGATTTATACATGGATGTGCATGAGTTCATCCTATTCATCCCCACAACAATCAGAAGGATGGATTGTCTGGGAGAAGAGTCTCGTGTCTTAAACATCAAAGCCCCAAATCTGCTTTCCTTTGCTTTAGTTAAATAGATAAATAAGAGTCTTATCTAAACCCCCAAGAACTAGGGGCCAGCAACAAGTATACTTCTGGATGACATAAAAGCTTGTCCCACCTAACATTCACCCCACTGAGTAAGCAAACGACTTATGTTGTAAATGTCTATAAAAACATCCTGTGGTACTCCGTAAATATGATTCATTATTACTGGTCAATCAAAAATGAAATAAAGCTTGGTGTCATAATTAGACTTATATTACTGTGATAAACACCACGACCAAATCAACTTGGGGAGGAAAGGGTTTGTTCCAGTTTACGGTTGTAATCCTTTGTGCAAGGAATCAGGGCAGAAACTCAGTTACATATTTCCTATCTCAATTGTCCTCAAGATGCCATGTTAATATTAATATTACAATATAAAACATAACTTTTAAAAGTTAGAGTCTTTTAAAAAATAAGCTTTAAAATTTCAGTCTCTTTAAAGTATCCAATATCTCTTAACTGGGCTCCTGCAAAATCAGAATAAATGACAGTTTCTTAGTCCAAGAGAGAAGAACCAGGGTATACTCATAATAAAATCAAAGCAAAGCCCAAGTCTTCTCGGAAAGGCAAATAGCTCCATTTGAAAGCCTGGGACTCCCAATCTTCTGGGCTCCAAAGGACTCAAGCAGTTCCACTTCCCCAGGTCTTCTGTTTACAGACAGATGCTATGCTCATAAGCTCAGTTCTGCTCCAGTTCACAACAGTTGCTGTCTTTATCAGTCAACCCACAGTACTAGCATATCCAATACTCTGGCGTCTCCACTATGACCCAGGCTGTACCTTACCAGCTGCTTCCCTCAGCCTCTCTGTAGGGATTCCAGACTTTCTACACAGGGCTGAGCCTCAGTCGCTCTCAATGAAATCTTCAGGACCAGGACCGCGTTGGTGACTCTTCCATGAGTGTGAGAGGGAGTCCTGGCCACTCTGAACCACAGCTCGGGTTTTGAGTCTGAGAAAATACTCCCAGAAGGTTCTCCTCAGTGATGCTGGTCTCAGTATCAGCTTTTTTCTCAGCCCCAGCTTGTCGGTGTCAACTTCTCTATTAAAGGAAAGGCTGTACTTCAGTGGGTCTGGTCTCTCATAGTCATCATGCTAATTCCTCAGCTACCGCTAAACAGACTACAGATTCCTTTTCAAAACATCACCTGAGTAAGCCTGATAGTGTTTGCTTCCCACGCTAGACCTCCGTTCTCTGCACTGCTCTCAGTATTCTTGTTTTCCAAGATCCCACAATGGTTGGCCAAACTCTGAGGACTCAAGGCCTTTCCAACCCAAAGTTCCCAAATCTTTCCACTGTGTTCCCCAAAGTAACATAGTCAGGTCTGTCACAGTAATACTCCACAAACCTGGTGTTGCAGCTTTGGAAGGCAACCCACAGACTACCATTTGAGAAAGAAGATGGCATCAACATGACAATCGGGAAGCAAACCCCTGCTGACATGATAATCCACTCACAGCAAGGTTCTCAGAAAGAAACAGACACAGGCAAGGACCATGAATTTGATTAATATCTTTACAAACCTGTGATTAGTGTTGAAACTTATTGCATACACTGTGAAACTGTGAACACGGCAAACATATCCACTCTCACTGTAACCCTGAGAAGTCTACCCAGCCAAGCAAGACAGAAATGAAGTAGAAAACCAATAGGAACACAAAAACCTATTCCAATGTGCAGATCACATGGCGGTCTGCGTAGAAATATTAAAAAGGTCACACAAACACCTCTAGCTTGAGTACAGGGATACTAAGGAAACATAGATAATAAATTTCATTTCTACCAAGTAGCGTGTAAATAACTATCACTAAACTGGCATTGAGAACAAAGAAAGACTTTCAAACACAACATTGGAAGAAGCAAAGAACCAAATCAGAATGCAGACAAAATCTTCAAGAGATGCTTCACCGTTGAGATAGCAGCAATTACAAGAGCATGGAAAGATGCCTTAGGACGTCACTAGATCTTAAAGAACTGCAAATCAAGACCACAGGACAACTACACACACTTACCAGAGTGGCTCCAATAAATAGAACTCATAAAACACAGGTGAAGCTATAGAGCACCTGGATTGGCCATAACTGACTTCTAAGAAATTGAAATAAAAAAAACAGACATGTAACTATAGTAGAATCAAGCAGTGACACTTACATTTACCACAGAGAAACAAAGATACAAGTTCACATAAAAGCTTGCTCACAAAGTTCAGTGTGGCTTTATTAATAACATTGGAAATCTATAACCAACCTAAATAGCATTAAAGGTTGTGATGTATGATGTATCTACAGTATGAAACATTATTCAGCAGTAATAAGGCTCAATTATTATTTATAAGCTTTGTATAATCCCAACAGCATTTTTTGAGCAAAGGGTCAACTTCCAAAGGTCACATATTATATGATTTAATTTATACCCATTCTTAAAACCATCTAAGTAGAGAACTCCAGATCAGTGACTATCAAGGTAGAGAGGCCGAGGTAGAATTGGTTAATTTAGACTCTATAACAGTATCAGAAGGGGAATCTTAGTGCAGCAAGAAAATTTCCATATCATTCTGTCCACACATCTACACACTCTGAATTGTGTACAACTCTGCAGGCCTAGTATCAATGTGGATTCCTGGTGTAGACATTCTATAGTAGATATGCAAAGTGTAACCAATAGGAAAAACGAAAACATAGTGAAGACTTTGTAGGTTTTTCTGGAGCTATCTCTACAGTTTGTTGTGAGCCTATGACTACTCAAAAACATAAAGAATTAAATAAACCAGTATGTAAATGAGTATTCCCAGGAGAAAGAGGAGGGAGAAAGATGAGGGCCTTTAAATGCCACAGAGAATCACAGCAAAACAGAGAGCCACAAACTTGGGGGAGTTTTATGTGCACTATGTGTTATGTATCTGACAATTGAGAACTCGGGGTCTGTCTGCCAAAGGAAGGTTGAACATGGGGTCATCAGGCTACCCATTTTAATTCCTTCTGGATTCTTTACGTCTTGAGCCTGTGCAGATGTGTGCTAATTTTGAAGAAAGAACAGAGCAGCTCGGATGTGGCATGTGCGTTTCCATCAGATACTGCAGCCCTGCTTCCTTTCTCTTTGTCCTGCAGGCATCCATGCAGAGGCTGGGAGCCCCTTTGTAGGCAGGAGCAGAGCACTTTCCTCAGTGTTTATTCCAGAGTCCAGTTTTACTACGCAGACACCTACAACTATTTGATTTATCATCATTTCTGTTGCTTCCAGACATCCGGGTCTTTTACTAAGCTGTATACAAACCTGTATGCGGGATAGCTCACAACTACGTCTGCTTCCCGACCCATGCAGTGGAAGGACTGAGAATTTACAATTTACAGTAGATGAAATTGCTCAGACCTGTGTCTTCTTTGCAGCTTTCTCCAGGCCTAGGAGTCGTTAGCTGGCCTAATCTTACAGCTGGCAACACTTTAACGTGTCTAGTTTCACCCAAATTAATTTATAGACGGGAAATACACAGAGTCCCAATTAGGCTGGACCTCCCGAGCAATTCCGAACAGACACCTATTCAATTACCCAAGGTCGGGATGAGACCTGACTCACCAAGTACAGTGGAAATGTGGAGATTGGTTTCCACTCTCGGGCGCTCCAGTCCTGCGGTTTCAGAGAAAGAACAATGTGTGTTGTGAAGGTCGGATTTCCAAACACCTCTAGTTACCCAGAAGCCAGTGCTTCCAGAAGGAAAGCATAAGGTTAGAGGTACTTCCTGGTGTTCCCTGAGCAGAAAGGGGCAGTCTCTGCCGACAGAACTTAAAGCCTGCTTCAATAGAAAATAAAAACATTTGCAATTATTTGGTATAAAACAAGAACACTGGTTTTCTAAATTTTAGAGTATAGAGATTTTCAGGTATTAGATGGCTCCCACATTACGTACTTGAAAATGCCCCATAGAGATCACAAGTGTTCTCAATAGGAAAATAAATGTAGAGCATTTTGATTCGCTTGAGTGTAGTAATTGGGTCGTTGTGTGCACCTTACCAAAAAATAAATAAATCTGTCACTTCACAGTTGAAAACAATGCAAAAACAGCTTAAGTAGTGTATAAATAAATAGATAAATAATGTTCCAATTTATTAAATAAATCATCCTTAGCTGAGGAGATGACTCAGTGCGCAAAGCAGTTGCCACCAAGCAAGTTGGATCCCCAGAACCCACATAAAAACAGACAAGGCATGGAGGTGTCTCCTTGAGGGGGCAGATACAAAGATCTCTGGAGCTCCTGGCCACCATGCTAGTTCAGTAGGCAAGCCCTGGGTTCAAGGAGGGGATCTTGTCTCATAACCCCCAGTGGAGAGTGACCGAGGAAGACACATGAGGTTAACTTCTGGCCTGCACATAAATACACATTTGTGATGTGCATATATGAACACACACAGACACACACACACAAATCAGTCTTGTAGAAAATTTGATTTAGCAACAAATTTATTATTTGCTTTCTACCCCTTATTTTTATTTATATTTATCTTATTTTCCCCTTGTTGTCTACCTGCTACACATTCAGATTTTCGGGATATGCTATGACATCAACATCTAACACTGTGAGATACATCCTTCAGCTGTTTTCTCCCATCCAAGTACTAACCAGGCCCGACTCTGCTTAGCTTCCACGATCAGACAAGATCGGGCACGTTCAGGGTGGTATGGCCGTAAACCCTTCAGCTGTTTTCAAATAACACAACCAAAGTGTGTTTGCTTGGATTTGGGTCTAGAATGGCTCGGTTAGTCTTTTTATCATTTAATTACGAGCATCTGACGTTCACAACAGTTTCCATATTCTCAAATCTAGTTCAACACCACTCTCTTTTGAAATCCATCTTAAATCCTAATTGAATACATCTTCAGAGGGCAACCCTGAATTCTCTTTAACATCTCTTTAACTTCCTCAGATGAAATGATTCTAGAAGTCTCTTCTAACTTGAAGAATTAATTTCGCTGAGAAAAATCACTGTATTTGGGCAAGGTCTGATAAATTTCGAGGTAAAACTGGCCTATTCCCCAGACAGGAAGGCCATCATAGAAACCCTTAACCTGTGTCATGTGTCGCTTGACCTCAGGAAAGGAGAATGAAGAAGTTTTAACCCTGGGGCAGCGGGGGTGTGTGCTTATTTGTACACCATCAATCAAGTTCTTGCCAGACCACAGGACTCACAGTACACTGTGTGCTTATCAAAATAAAGTAAAAATGATGTCATTAAACTTAATTTGCCATGAAAAATTATCTTAGAATCATGAAATAGCAGTTGTTGGAGCAGTCAGGAGGAAAATGCTGAATGACCCTGTCTTCTGAATATTGTTTCTAGGGGTTGCTATTAGACCTGCCCCAGAAGCACTGGTTTGAATCTCATCCCCCAAGCTCTCTGCCACTGATTGAGTTTTGCTTACATGCACATGTTGATTTTTGGCATCCAGCAGAGACAATTTCATAGTGGTTTCAGTTTTATTACTTCATATCATTATTTTTTAATCTGCTACCTCTAGGATTCTAAAACTAAAATACTTCAATGTCACACACACACACACACATTTTCATGTCAAAAGAATAGAATCGTGCTTTCTAGTGGGAAGATGCCAGGGCTCGTGGAGTGCTGAGTTCCCTCAGACTCTCCACTTCATTTCTGACTCCCTCCAAACCCTTCACCCCATCTCTGACTCTCCAAAACCTTCCTATCTCTCCTTTAATCTCACAAACCCTGCATCTCCCCTTTGGTACCACTGTATCTCCCTTGGGTCACCCCACTGAACTTATGACTGCTTTTTCTGATTATCACAGATGAGGCTAGGTCCATGGCCCTAAGATTCACCCCTTCATCATTTCTATCACCTTGGAGTGGAGTACACCAGAATGCCTGGGGGTTTGACTTTGCTGTCCTCCCTTTAGGTTAGGAACCATTTACAAGTTGTCTAAAGAGTTCTACCTCAGTATCTATACATAGTTGCATGAGCAGGAAGAGTAGCCCACATGCACGTGGAACAAAAGCAAAACAAGGTTTGAGACTGCCTGGTACAGGCTCACTCTCCCACTGTTCTCTCTAAATGCAATCTAAGACCTAAGGAAAGACACTACAGAGAGTCACAGAAGGACCCTGGGCAACGGGAGACAACAGCAGGAGTTTGGCTAGGCATGTTCTTCATTCTCTAAAGTGTGTGCTGGAAAAGCCCCCATGAGACCATCAGTACCATAAACAACAACTCCATGTTCACCCCCAAACAAGAGACACCTCTATTATAGCCTGAGGATAGAAAATCCCTGGGCTGCCATGAGGCAGACCTTCCCGAGCCTAGCTGCTAGACCAGTACTACTTGCTAGTGGGGCTAGACTATATGCTAGACTCTAACAGGAGGAAGGCCTCCGGGGTATAGAGGTGGGACAGTGTTAAGATATCAAGCCACAAGGTAGTAGATCCCCAACCTGATCAAAGTCAGGTCTAAAAGACCCGTTCTACCCAGTGAAGGGTGTTGGTGGTCCAAGCTACTGGTCTCAGCAGCAACAAAGGCCCAGGATCTCACAGCCAACGACAGAAAGTGACCAGAGTCAGTGTGGCCTTGACACCCAAAGGCCCAGCAGTGCAGGTAGGCCTAGGATAACCAGAATAAAGTCCACAGATTCTTCTCCAAAGAGCTCTGAGGTGAGTTTGAACATCACAAATATTTGCATCTCACTAATAAGCCGTGATCTACACTTAGCCCCAAAGACAGTACCTGCAAAATGGGAGACTTAAGTCAAAGAAGTGGATCCTCATACAATACCTGAAGAAGTTAAGACCTCTAACACCCAGTCTTTAGTAGGGTCACCCTCATAGATTCTAGAGAGTTTTTACTGTGCTGGGTTTCTACCTCTACCCTAAAATGCCCTCAATTCCAGTCATCTCTCCCTGTCATCTCTCCTTCCATCCCTTCCCCATTCCTGGTACCTAATCCCTCCTGTTCCCATCTCCATCTGTCCACAGTCCAGCCATGAAATCTACTCTATTTCTGCTGCCTAGGTAGATCCATGTGTTCCTCCTGGAGCCTTAATTGTTACTTTGTCTGTCTGATTCTGTGGATTGCAGCATGATTATCCATTACTTTACAGCTAACAACAAGTCCGGCAAAAATATAGTCAATGAAATGATTCCTGCTGATATTCTGTTACAGTCATAGACTGGAGCCTAGACCAGTCATCAGCAGAGTGGTTTCTTCAAGCAACTGATAGAAGCAGATACAGAAACCAGCAGTTACGACTTAGGTAGAGCTCGGGGAATCCCAAGGAAGAAGCGGGGGAAAGATGGTCAGAACCACAGGGGCCAAGGACACCACAATAACATGGACACAGAATAACTAACCAGGGATCATAGGAGCTTACAGAGACTGGAGTGACAATCGGGGAGCCTGTATGGGTCTGACCTAGGACCTCTGCATATATGTTATGGTTGTGTAGCTTGGTGTTTCTGCAGGACTCCTAACACTGTCCCTGACTTTTTTACTCCATAGTTGTGAGCTGTGCCAGCCACTATGCCTTCTTTGTCAAAGTGGAATGTGCTCTCTCTAAGAACATGAAAGCAAGATAAATCCTTTATTCCTTCAGTTACTTCTTTCATATATTATATCACAAGGATGGGAAAAGTAACAAAGAAATCCCAAGAGAATATTTACAGATTAAATGTAGCAATGCCCACAAAGTCTAACATATAATAGACAGGTGTCATTATCTACAGGTGGGCAAGGCTGATTCAATACTCAGAAGTCAGTCAATGCAATCTATCATTCAACTTAATAGGGAACAGCCATCAAGTCAGCCATCAAAAGTCTTTGAAAAAATCTAACACTCATTCATGGGGGTGGGGGTCAGTATCATAGATAGAGATGTGAACTTCTTTAGCATGTAAAACAACCCTACAGCTAATATCACACTTAACAGTAAGAAACTGAAATCTTCCATTTTTCATTCTGGAAGAAGGGAGGATGCCCATACTCACCATTGCTACCCATCAGAACTGGAAACTTTGGCCGGTGTAAAGACAAAGAAAACAAGCAATGACCTACAGATGGGAAAGACATAAAATACCACTTACATAAGAGAAAATTGTACATGTAAAAACTACAGAGGGCTTTGTCACAGACTTCATAGAACTAATGACTGAGTTCAGCAAGACCGGAAGATACAGTTTCAACATGAAAGTATCCACGCATTTCTCTGTATGCACAAAGGACAGGTGGGAGCCAAGGCTGGAGTGTGGTTCTATTGAAAAAGCTCCATATCAAAGCGAGCACTTAGACATGAGTCCACCAAAGCACGGACAGCATCCTTATCCTCAAAATTACAAAATTTAGGTTAAAAGAAAAACAAAACCAAATAAATGCACAGACATACCATATCCAAAGATGGTGACAGTCTACTAAATAAAGGTGCCATTTTTTCCCAAATTGATCTAGAAATTAACTGGACGTGCAGGCAAAATTCAAGCAATATAATTTGTATATAGCTACAGGTTTATCCAAACACTCACTGGGAAGCAAAATCTCTTCAGAAAATCAAAATAAATTTTCCAAGGAATTGTGCTCTTGACGTTCAGTTTCCCACATAGTAGCATTCATCAAGACGGGGAGCCCAGCACAGACGCATGGATCAATGAGACAGAATAGAGAGCCCGGAAACAGACCCACACCAAACATACCCAGCTGATTTTTGACAAAGATAAAAAAGCAATTGAAAGGAGGAAGGCCAGCTTTTAAATAAATGATGCTGTAGCGATCGGACTTCCCTAGCAAAAAAATGTGCACTTTGACCTACGCCTCATATTTAATACAAAGGTCCTTTAGCGCAGAGCATGGACTGAGGAAATATATTTATTATTCATTTTGACTGATTCACTAGCTGACCTAAAAGGCATAGAAGGATGATGCCGATCCTGCAAATACCTGGGTTTTCTTTGCAGGCAGAGGGTTACATTCCCAGAATACCCCATCCATCTCCTTCACAGATGATTTCTCCTTTTGCATCCTCCATGTCTTGCCGGCCCCACGACATGCAGGAGGGAAGGTAGCATCACTGGTCCATATGCTGTGGTCTGCCATCCTCTCTCCTTGGACCTCACTGTGACAGTCTGCTACAGCTGCTTCCCTCAAGAATGGGCATCTATCTCATATGCTGGTGTAGGCGGGGGAGAGATGCCCTCCTCTGCCCCTAGCCATCTGTGAGAGGTCAAACTGTCCCTGAGGTCATAAGAGCAGCGGGGAGCTGTCCCTGCCCCTCACCAGCTGCACTGCTCAGGAACTAGTGACCCTCACCAGCTGCAGCACATCGCCTGGGCAACACAGTAGAGCTAGCCCTGGTGGTCCAGGTGTGGCAGTGCTGATCCTGAGGGCATGTGAGCAGAACTGGGGCCGCCCTTGCGCATTGCCACAAGCAGTGCTGGAGAGATCACCCCAGTGATAAGGACAGGGGAGAGCTGGCTGGCTGACCAACCCTGCAACTACCCAGGCCCAGAACCAGGATTATGAGTTTGTCCACCCCAACATCCACCCTACCTGTGATCTTTGGGAGCACATGAAGGGGCCGGTCCTGCAGACCCAAAGCTGCAGTATCTCCATGGCACAGGGCAAGAACAGGATATTCAAGACGAGTCCCAGTGTGGGCCAGCATCGATAGTGTAGCAGAAACCAGAGGCCACGAATCAGACTCTTTGCAATGAATACTTGCAAGTAAAGATATTCTGACAAAAGGTTTTACTGTGTGGCTCGGTCTGTGACCACACTGCAAATTCCAGGATGAGATTTTTCTTTTTTTTTTCTCTTGAATTTTATTTTATTTGTTGGGGGCCATGGCTGCAAAGACAGAGGGAGGATACAAAGGGACAGGGAAGTGAATGGGATCAGGATGCATGATGTGAATGACACAAGAATTTAAAGGATTTTAAAAAAAAAATGAGGAATGGGCATCTCACTCTCATACCTCCATCCATCCCTTCAGCACTCGGCAGAGGACCCAGCAGCAAGTGTGGGTTCCGTCACTGTGGTTGTAAGGACGCTCGCCATCTTTTACATGAGGTTAAATGCTCTCTGTGCCATTTTCATTGGACAGTTATACTCTGGGGTGATCAAGAGAATTTTAGTATAACTTTTAATTATACTGAAAACTAAAATCCCCACATAAAACAGCCAAGCTGAGGAATGGTAGTGGCTAGGCTGCAAACAGTATTGTGTAACCTGAATCTGCATCCTAATGTTGTCTTACTTTCATAGTTTCTGACTTTAAAATGGGTGAAAGTAGCCTCTCCTCCATGGGGCAGCATTAAGTTAAATTCAGTTATCCATATTCAATTATTGTTGTATTCATGGTTCAATATTTGAATGATTAATCTCCTCAAATGCTCTGGGAATAGACAATGATCTATTTGAACCGGTGATAATTTTTAACCCAGAACTGATGTTGGTCTAAACATTCTCAGATACACTGCCAAGACAGGTATGCAACATGCAGGATTTTACAGTTTAGAAAGAAGCCACATGCATTCACTTTTGCGGTGGACTGTGTTCATTTTTGTAGACATCTCTGTAAGGGCTGATATGAAAGGCAGGGTCTTCTTCATGAAATCCCATCTAATACACTCGAGGTTTCTGCGAACTGTTGGGTTCGCCTTGTTGTTAGCAGTGTGGCACTGGATCTTAATTTAAAATTAACACAAAGTCTTTGCTGTCACCCAAACAATAACATTTATTAAGACAATGAAGGCATCCATTCAGGTGAGCACGGTACCATCAGTTAGTTCTCTACCATAAGGCCAGCTTGCATAATGTTTCCAGTGTGGGAATTTTCTGATCATACTCATTCCTCTAGACAACATCTGCACAGCATCCCTTCCCACATCAAGCTAGTCTAGCCAGCCTCCTCAGGCTGGAACGTCCTGTTTAGAATCATGCCCAGTCTCTTCTGCCCTGGCAAGTTAGACTCACAGAAGGAAAGAAGGCCCTTGGATCAGCCAGTGTTCATTGCTGAGCATGGGGCTAGGGACTAAGGCATCCCACTTCTATAGTCTAGAAATTCCATGGGATCTGGGGGTGAGATTGGATTGCAGGCTCTTTCCTGATTTCGTGGGGTGAACTACTTTCTACTTATTCGCTGGAGAACTCTGTCCCTCAAGCAGATACTGAAAGAGGCTAAAGGGGTATGCTTATTACAGCTTCTGCTCCTCCTAATAAAATATATATGTGATAATTCAATACTTGATGCATTATTGATATGTGGCCCATTCATGCTCACTGTAAATGCAAACTGTTTCGTCTACCTCCACACACACCAGGAAACTTCATATTGCACAAGAGAAGGCTTAGATGAGTCTAAGTCCCATATAGAGATCTAAGGCTGTGTTCTGCCCACGTTCATTCCCCAGAGTATAGACTTCTGAGAATGAGAAGAAATCTCCTATCCATCACAAAGCAACAATGCAATCCCATCGTTCCTCCTGTTCGCAGTTACCAGTCACATATACCATGCTTGACTGTGTCAACTGATAAATGCTCATCTCACTTCCACTGACACCTGTATTTTTTCCTAAAAGTAAAATCATCATGGCTGCATATCTGGGGCTATGTGTGGATGACGTCATTGCGGCTGCACAGCTGTAGGTATGTGTGGATGATGTCATTGTTGCTGCACAGCTGGAGGTATGCGTGGATGACATGTGGTTTGCTTTCTACTCCAGTTTCCTGTAGAGTAAAGGTAGCATCAATTTTATCTTCTCCAACAGCATTGTGGTACCAGCAGGAAGAGAGGCCTTTATGGCCTGGATATAGAAGCAGCACAGAGGAGAGGAATGGGAACATGGGAAAGGGCAGTGGCTCATAGATACAACATCTTCCTCCTGAACTTCTTCAAGGAGAAGGCGTCCAAAGTGGGCTTTAACCCATCTGCCTTCTTCTGAATTCTATCACAGGATTCCTTAGGACTATACTGAACCATGGACCCTGTCACTAGACACAGAATTCAGTGAGACAATCTAATGATTCATGTTGTGAGGGTTAGTCCTCTACATTCCAAGACTAGTTCAAATGTCTGTCACTTTAAAAGATACCTTCAAAGCAGCATCTGGACTAAAGTTTAAACAAAAGTTAAATGCCATGACCTAAGGACCTAAGAGACGCAAACAAGTAATACTCATCCTCACACTATCTTAAGAATCCCTTCCATGTATGACTTTGTCCCTAAGCATATCTGAGTAATCCAATTAAAAAACAAAATCAGAAAGCACAGGTCTCGTTGCAAAAGGTGTAAAGGGGTAAATGAGGTGGGGGTGGTCCAGCTGAGGCTGCTACTGGGCCCTTGACTGTGTCTCACCTCACCATTGCAGGCCTTCGGCAGAGCAGCTACTCCCCAGCCTGGGGACAGTGCTTCCTGGTACAGATATAGACTGAGCTGCTGCTATAAGATTTCCTGCCATCGGTCAGAAACCCATGGCCAAGGGGAGCATCTGTTGGTAGGCAATACAGTGTATGACACACCTGGATAGATGAGAACTGAACACCACTGCTATTGTCATTCAAAAGCCGCCAAGAAAGCTTGTAGTTTACCAACCCCCATTGGATCTACGCCAGTTATCCTGAACTTCTTTAAACAAGCAAACTAGCTGCAATCAGTTGGGACGGCTGCCGGTGATGTCACCTGTGCAGAAATAACTAACCCCATGTTCCTACATCTGCCTCTGCTCAGCCTGTATCTATCCACTACCACGGCAACTAACTTTGCCACGTGATTACAAGCAATAGGTTCTCAATGGGATATCATGGGTGTCTAATCCCCCCCTGAGGTCTCATTTTGGCAGTTCTTTATCTTGGGGTCTCAGGTCTCCAGGCCCAGATCACGGGCTTCCTCTTAACAGGCTGCTGATTTCTGTGATGATTCCGGGATGCCAGAGGAAGTGAAAGGCAAGAGAAGAGGAAGCCAACAGATATGCTTCAGATGGCCCCTTTTCTTGTGTTTCCTATGGGATCCCTCGGAAACATTGTCAGAGTGGACTTCCCTGTAGCGGCTGTGCTGGCCTTGGTCTCTCCCAGTCACTAATGAGTGGGCAGTGAATGGAGCATTTCATGAGGAACTGAATAGATTTTGGAGTCTTTAAAGATCACCCACCCCTCTGTCCTAAAGGCCCACCGTTTTTAGCCTAAGAGGCCACAGCGATGTTGGGAAATATGAGGAGTGCGTTACAGGGCAGGTGTTGGGGAGCCGCTTCCTGAGCACTCGTTTCTCAGCAGGAGAGCATGGGTACTGGGTGTTTGTTCAGCACAAGGAGAAAGGCCACCCTTTGTCTCACAGTGGCTGCTAAGGCAATTTACCAGGCCAAAGGATAGGCCCCGGGATCCAATTCTCAGCGGACCACAGGACCAAGATGAGGACCTAGCGGACCTGATAATCTTGTTCCGATCGATCAGTTGCTTAGGCAGTATCCTTTGGTTCTGACTTTTCAGATAAGTAAAGGAAATTAGGTTGGAAGCAAAATGCTTCTTTCTCAAACGCTACTCACACGTGGCCCACTCAGCCCGAGGGTGCAGCTGGCTTGCCTCTCCCGGGGTTCTCTGGGCCCACAGAGGGGCAGTTACTGTACTCAAGCAAAGCCCTCTGCGCAGTGGCTCAGTGAGTAAAGCGCTGCAGTTTCTCCCATTGACTTCCTGAAATAAAATAATCTATGATGCATGAACAAGTCTAAATGAAATAATAATATCCTTAGCAGTGAAAAACGGATTGGTAATACAGTAATTGAGCAGATTTATTGCCGTCTCCTTGAGCTAGCCTGCTGAAACAGCCGGCTATTTTATTTAATCTCATATCAGAGGAATTACTGGCTGGTAATCCATTGTTAAACATCATTTAGAATGATGGATGAAAATGTCAGCTTTTCCAACATAATCAATTCATATCTCATTAGCACATATTATTTATAGTTCTCATAATGGGACCTGCAGGGGTCTCCAGGGGGAGATGGAGACCTCAGCTGTTGTCGAAATGAGATGAGATATACTGTAGCTTATGAGTTAATAACTGCATATAAAAAATACTTCTCCACAGTATTGATTGTTCTCACCATTTTACGAATGAATTGAGCGGCTGGGCCGCCCCTCGTGCTGTGCGCCGCTGCGCCTGGCAGCCCTCTCTCTCATGACTCTTTAGATTCATAATTCAGCACTAAATATTTTTTAAGGAAATAATAATTGGGATTTTATTTGAGAAGAACTTCCTCACACTGGGAGAGTGAGTCCTTGAATGCCAAGTACCCCAAAGCAGGGGCATCGCTCTGCAGCTGACCGTTCAGGACCAGTCGCTCCCTGCCTGCCACCTATGAAGATAAATGGAGGCATTTCTTTGCTCCGGCCCAGTTGCTTTTTAAGGATATCGTGCGCTGCCTCCAAGACCAGTGGAAAGTAAACCTTGATTCATGGTCCTCACACCGCCGATGGCCCATCAGTAATCACGGTTACAGTGTCAACCGCTGTCTCAATTAAACTGCATTTGAGAATCATTTTATGCTCCAGCTCATAAACATCAATAAAGGAAAATGAGTTATAAATGACTGTCGGGAGTACAAAGGACCAGCTCATATTTCAGATGAAAATGAAGACAGAATGTAGCTTTTATTTGCCTGCGGAATTTCCATTAACTGCATCACTGACAGGAGAGGGCTGGATCAATAGCCGGCCGGCCGCAGAAAACCGTTTCTGGCTGTTCAGCAGCCACTGCGAAAGGAAAGCCGTCATATTGTGATCTTTATCAGATAATCTTCATTACGGCGGCCTCGTGATCTATGGGCGCGCTGCAGCTCGGGGCGCTTCTAATTCTCGGCCCTATTTGTGGTTAGCCCGTCGAGCCCCGCCACAAATTATTTGTTTAGGGTGATGAAAAATCTTCCATGATCGTTCTCTTTATTCTTCTCATAGGTAATCTATATCTAGAACTTTCTCCCAAGACCGCTTTATCCACTCAGGATTTTTTAGGAAAGTATTATATCAACTCTTACCTCCCTGCCCTGCTGAGAGAAGAGGAGCCGCAGACGGTGGCCGCGGCACCACAGAGCCCTTCGTGAGCTTCCTCTCCAAGTTCTGGGGCTTTGCTTTCTCTGTGAGTTGCTCATCTCCCCTTAATTGAGCAGAAAGTGCTGCCGGCCATGAGGCATAGAAACGGATGCTGCACGGACATGAAGATGCTACAGATTGTGTTTATTCTACAGTCTGTGTCTGAGGGAAGGAAAGGGGAAGGGGGCTGCAGTCTGCTAAGTGAGACTCAGAGTGAGCCATCGAGACCCCTCTCACATGAACGGCACTCTAAGGACAGATTTCTGTGCTGATTTCAGGGCCTGTGGAAATGGGTCAGTGGGTAAAGTGCCTATCATGAAGCCTGAAGACCTGAGTTCAGATTCTCATGTCACGGCAATGCATACTTGTAACCCCAACACTGGGGGCAGAGACAGAAGGATTACTAGGACTTCCTGGCCAAATCAGTGAGCTCTGGTTCAGTAAGAGACTCAGTCTGAAAAGACAAGGTGAATCAGTGATTGAGGAAGACACTCCATTTATGCACGTATATAAGCGGACACACACAAGAACACACATATACACATGAAGACTATGAAGGTAAGATTAGCTTAAACTGTAATTTACACATGAAACACAGCACTCAAACTAACTAACTATATATTCTCTAGGATGTTAGCCTGGGAAGCGTCCTCGCTCCTCCGTCAGGACTCTGTTCTCTTTGTATACCCATTAGTCCTGACCGTCAGGACTCTGTATTTCTCAGCAGCAAGTGGTAAGGGACCTGGAATGGGTGTGGTAACTGATAATTAGGTCACCTGCTCTACGTTCTCAGGAGAGTTATTTGATTTTTTAATGTAGGTGTGTAACCTCAAAAGTCCCACAGAATAGCCTCTGGGGGCGTCTCTTCCCACTTTCCTTTCAGAACAAATGACCACAGAAAAAAAAGGGGAAACTGCTGCTTCCTGGAATAGAACTGCACACCTGTGCTCTTGGTCGCCCTGAGCTGGAGCGCTCAAAGGAAGATAGAGCCCCATTGGGACAGGTCCTTTGGCTGTCTAGTTCAAAGACATCCATCGTACATCAGAAAATAGAACAGGTGATTGCAGCTCAGCACAAACAAGACCTTGGTCCATCGTAGGGCTAGAAGAGAGCTTCCTCAATTATTTGAACAATCAACAACTAAAACTTTTGATTGTCAAGCAAAGTTGATGAAACACAAAAGCCAGAAGGAGCTTAGACTCTTCTGTGCACAGCTGTGGTGTGAAGTGGGATGGCTGCTTTGAGAAAGAGCTTGATATTCCTCAAAATATAGAAGAGATATACATCTCAGAAATTCTACTTCTTACTCTCTGCCTGAGAGAAGTAGAAACACATGTCCATGCAAAAGCATGTACAGAGAAAGTTCTAGCCAGAGCATCTACAATCGTCAAGATTTGGAAACAGATATCTGTGCACTGGAGGGTAGATAAACACAGGTTGGAACATCAGACTGCAATATAACACATCAGTGAAAAGGAACAAAAAAAACTACTCATGCTTCCAACTGCGTAATCCTGGAAGAGAGGCTAAGTGAAGCCAGTATCAAAGGTCTCACACCGTATGACCCCAAATACATGAAATGTCCAGAACAGGCAAATCATAGGGCACAGAATGGAGATTAGTAACTTCTAGGACCACAGGGAAGGGATGCAGATCTTGATAGACAAGACTTGGTGGGAGTTCTTTGTGGAATGCGAAGGATGTTCTGGAGTCAGTGGCTCTCATGCAAATCACAGTGGCCGTGAATGTCCTAAATGCTAACAAACACACTAAAAGTCACGTGACAATGCACTGTAAATGAGAGAGCAGTATGGCACATGAGCTAGATCCAGACGGACTGGAAGTCAAAGCTTGACACTTTGATGACACACTAAGTAGAATTGAAGTGCAAATATCCCACAGGGCAAGTAGAGGGGTTTCCCAGTGACTCTTCTGTCAGAACACAATTACAGGAACATTCCATAATTTACCCAAATTCAGGTCTCCCAGAAAAACAAATGTCAGCTGGGCCATCTGTCAGCCACCAGGTTGTATCCGGTGAGACCTCACCTAGTGGCTCAAATCCAGACAGGGAAGCAAGGATAGCATGTAATGCTGACTGATTCTGATTGATGTCTAACATTAATGTAATATGAGAGCAAGAAGAAGGAGCCTCCCCAGCCTTTCAACCCTTGTAGTATGGGTAGCAATGCAACATCATGGGAAACCAGGGGAAAGCATCACCTGGACTCATCGTAAGGAAGAAACTGGGAGCTCAGCCTGCACACACGGGAGGGGAAAGAGTCCTGGAGCTCATGCTAAGAGGATAAAACATATTCAAGCTGCCATTTGCAACTGATTACATTAACCTCCACCCACATCATCTCAGGAAATGAACACCTAGTGAACATCTGCTCTGCGCAGAGTCCGGCGTCCACATCTGGATGAGCCTGGAAGTTTGAAGACCGGCAAGGGAGAAGCCACATGGTCCAGTGAGCTGCCGCAGCTAGGAGGCTGGGTTCTGGACCTGGGATCTTCCGCACCTCTTGTCCGTGCCACTGGGATTTGGTTTCTGAACTTCACCGAGCACTAATACTCTCATTATTTACCAAAAGGAGGTAGCATTATCTATCTTGTTTATCCCAGCAGAATCAGTCTCGTGACCAAATGAGATAATGCATGGGGATTCGTTTTATTAGAGGAGGAAAAGATGCAGGGTGAAGGTTGTTTCTTTGGATTCTGGTGGTAAATGGCTCTCAGGACAGTGATAAGAGATGGAATCTGCCACATGAACAAGGGCTGAGTTCCTTCTGAAGGAGGAGCATATTCTGTGTACATGTGGTTTCTGAATCTTTATGCTCTTATCCAAACCTCCTGCTTCAATTCTGATGCTTCCTTGCAAGGTGTCTCTCCAGCTGCCTCTCCCATTCTTACTTTTGAGGGCAGGTAGAATAATTTTGTGTCATCTTCACCTCCGAGTCCCCAAAACAGACCTGTGGCCCTGAAAGCCAGGGTGAACAAGACGCAGCGTGGAGGGACAGGCAAGAAACAGCAAGGGAAGGATGGTGGCAGTGGGTCCCAGTCTGGGACACTCGTCCAGCAACACTGACATCAACACAACATAGGCTCAAGGTCCCAGACTTCAGCTTTAGGGGCTCAGGGTCCCCTGCCTGCACTGTGTAGTCCTGAGCTGCAGATCACAGCTACCCAGAACCGTGCTCTCTAGGAGGGGAAATACTTCCTTCTGACCCAGAAGGCTTGGATGAGCATATTCAGCCTTTCTCCCGTGAGTGCTGGAAAGCAGGTTACAGCTACCTGGGGTGTACTGTCTAGACAAGCTGAGCTGACTGAAGTCAACATGTGTAGAAATAAGGGCGGCGGGGCTGTGTCCCCAGCACCCTGGCCGCCTGCTCGGCTAGCTTATGCCCCGAAATAACAACACACAAACTGTATTCATTTAAATACTGCTTGGCTCATTTCTATCTAGCCTCTTCTGGGCTAACTCTCGCACCTGGACTAGCCCATTTCTAATAGTGTGTGTAAGCACCCCAAGGTGCGCTTACCGGGAAGATTCTAGCCTACGTCCATCTTGGATTGGAGCTTCATCGCTCATGTCTGTCCGGGAGACTGGAGCATGGCTTCTCTGCTCCAGAGAGCAGAGCTTGTCGAGTCTGAGCTCACTTCCTCTTCCTCCCAGTATGCTATTCTGTTTATTCCTCCCACCTATGTTTTAACCTATGAGGGCCAAGCAGTTCCTTTATTACTTAACCAATGAAATCAACAGATTGATATATGACACTCCCACATCAAACATGCAAGCCATCTAAATCTTGCTCCAAAAAGAAGTTTGAAATAACATACTCAGAACAGCGCTGTAGGCTGACCCTGTAGCATAGGAAGCAGCAAGGCTGCGTATTTGTCTGAATGAATAAAATTTGCTTTGTCTGAACCTTCTCTTCACTATGCACCAGACTGTATATATCTATTGATTACATTATTTTTGTGGCTATTTATGCTATATATCTATAAGTATCTACATCTTGCATTAAATCTGAACGATAGCCCAAGTATGTATATTTAATTTTAAATCACTAAAATATTAGGAAATCTCAAGCCATCAAAGGAAAATAAAATGCTTTGGAACAATTATTTAACAGGGGCACCAGTGAAAAGAATTCCAAATGGAAACGAGTGTTAGCAAAGCGGGAAGTGGGCTTAGCTGCTGGGTTTTGGTCCCACACTGAGCAGAGCTATCGTCTCCTCTTCAGGCAGAGCGCTCGACATTTCTGCCACAATGAATGAGGCAGAAAAACACTGAGAAAAAGCACCCATTTCCTCAGAAAGGGAGTTGCTGAGTGATGCATGAGAACCAGGGTGAGTGGTGCACCTATGGTAGTCCCGAAGTGGCCCATGGATGTCTGTTCCTTCCCTGCGCCTCAGACCCTGGAAGCCCAGCAAGTGTAAATCCACAGGGAAAGGGGTGGGGCTCTGCTATTCCACTTCAGGAGAGGGCTGAGCCGAGAATAGCCAGTAATGTGCTGTTTGCCAAAGAAGATCCCAGGTTCCTCGTTCTTACTATTTGTTCCTAAGAAGATTTCCAGCAGGGAGCACCCGAATGGCTGCCGTGGGGTTGTAGTCTCTGCTGTTGGTCACAGAGCATCAGCAATGGCACACAAGCAGGCAGAACAAGTCTCAAGAGTTCACTGAAACCCAAAGCCTCTGTGTTTAAGAAGCAAATTTTAAAAAGAGAAAGCAAAATGAAAAGAAAGGAAAAAATTATACTGTTGCAGGAGGTCCTTCCGCTCCTCCAACCAATAGCTGCTGAGATACCAGCCCATTGGGGCGTGGTCTCTCTCCCTTTAAGAAAGCGGCTACTTCCCTCCGCTCTCTCTCTTCACTTGTTGCTCTGCTGGTGACTAGACTTCCTTCCTGGTTGCGCAGAGGACTGTTGTCTGGGACGGTGATCTGTAAGTTTTTTCCTCTTTAAATAAATACCACCCTATTAATCATAA
This sequence comes from Neodon shergylaensis, assembly GCA_025134845.1. NCBI lineage: Eukaryota > Metazoa > Chordata > Mammalia > Rodentia > Cricetidae > Neodon > Neodon shergylaensis. The sequence goes on along the minus strand of JABTXL010007601.1, from coordinate 5,713,881 downwards.
TTCCAGACTGGTGTGGCATTGTTCGTGACTTACGCCTACATGATACACCAGCAGCAAGATCACAGTGCCATGAGGAACATTTAAGCAAGTGGAGAAGGAGGAACTGTTGGGGTCTGCCTGCCTGTCACCCCATCTACTGAGCAGACATACCCATTCTGTAAGCCTCCGGCGGTCACAACCACCAGAACTCAGCCCTCAGCTCAAAGGCAGTGATTTGTAGCACCAAGGAAGGATCCCGAATGCTTTCCTGTAGGTGTGCTGACAGTACTAGGAGTTTAACAGGAAGATCCTGAATGAGTTGAAGCCACTGAGACTAGGAGGACACCACAAAACAGAAGACCAAAAGTGCAGTCCGGAATGCAGAATGGTGCTCCAGCCATGCCTTCTTCCTGCTTCTCCAGCACAGCCGCCTCAAGCTGTTTGGATCACACCCCCACCCCTCGTACAAAGCACTGCTAATGCTTCTTCTATGGTAGCAGACACAGTGGCTGCTGCTTACTGCATACCCTGCTGGACTTGGGGGTGTGGCCCAGAGGGATCATCTGCCACCGTTCCTAGTGTCAACCCATCCTGTGTTCCCCATCCCAAGGTCACTGACAGCCACTGCCCATTGGGTTCTCTCTTCTTGGGACCTTGAGTCCTGATACACCCAGCCTGCCCCACAGTCAATCTCTCTTATATGTGGTCTCCTTCCAAGATAGAGTAAAAAGCTGTTTAAAAATTACACACTTTGCCGGGCGGTGGTGGCGCACGCCTTTAATCCCAGCACTTGGGAGGCAGAGGCAGGCGGATCTCTGTGAGTTCGAGGCCAGCCTGGTCTACAAGAGCTAGTTCCAGGACAGGCACCAAAAACTACAGAGAAACCCTGTCTCGAAAATCCAAAAAAAAAAAAAAAAAAAAATTACACACTTTGACAAACACTATGGAGGCAATGAAATGTGACCATGGTAGCTAAATGTTGGCTTTGTAAGGTTTTGGAAATGAGCGCATGGGCACCTACTAGGAGCAGAGCCCCCTTGAAAGCTGCGCTGTTCTTCCTGCATGCAGGCGTGGAAAACGGCATGGAAGTGAGGAGCATCTGATGGGCAGAATCATCGCAAAGCCCTCTGGGTGTCGTGTGAGCACAGTCTGTGACAATGAAAGGCCTTACTGCAGTCATTCTGAAATACTACATTTCAAAAGGTCCGGCACCTTATTAGTTAGTTTATTTTGCGCAATGCTGGGGTTTCAAGACAGGGTCTTACATATCTAGGCTGATGCTCTAGCACCGAACTGGATCTTCAGATCTTGATTACTAAATTTTTTAAATAGAAAATACACGGGTCAATTTTTATTTCCAAAATATATTTAGTTAAAGCATTGCTGGTTCCCAAACTCCTTTGAGTTCTTTAGTGGGCACAAATTTACCTTAATAGGCATCAGTGTTTTTAAACTGGTGATAACAAGGAGCTGGTTCTTGGTTTGAAAAGACCTGAGCGTGAGTGTCATCACACAGGCCAGGAGGCTGCCCCTGGGGAGATCCTATTCCCTCTCTCATCGCCTCCTCCAACCTCAGGGCAGGGAAGGGGATCTGCTACCCAGAGCTGCCGGGCCTCGTTCAATCGGGACTCACAGAGTATTGACAGGTGCCCTCAGCAAAGCTCAAAATTTCAATTATTGCTTCGATGTCTGCTGTCAGAACCTAGCGTATGGCTGAAGCTTCTAGGGTCTGTGGGGTGAGAGGCCTGTGTTACATTACAAAGGCCTGAGCCACCCAGCATGCCCCCTTGAGAACAGGAGTACAGACTCAGGCATGCTTCCGCACACCTGTACCTCTTGGGCCCACATGGGCTCGGTGCCCATAACAGGTGCCAGGACGCCCTCATGAAAACACAGGCATGTGATTCAAATGCTTCCAAACTGTGGGATGTGCGATAATGGGGCGCTGTATAATCTCAGCACTGGAGTGTCCTGGGAAGGAGGGTGTTGAGTCTGAGTTCAGACTGGGCTTCAGAGTGAGATCCTATTTCAGTAAACAAAAGCCAAAGGGAAGTAGAAAAGGGGAAAGGATTCTAAATAGTAGACTGAGAAAGCTGTTATTCTAAGCTAGAAAGAGTCGGCTGGATCTCACTTCCCCAGATACAAAGCTTGACCTATGAGCACGCACACACACACACACACACACCGAAACAAACACTGTAGGCATTAGGCGTCCTTGCCCATCATAAAAAGCCTGTGGCATCCTGTCAATAGCTAATTGCATTAGTTATTCTGCCTGGGTTCCAGGAGAACTGATGGAGAGGACCCTTTGTATTGACCAACCCTCTGAAATCCCACATCCATTGTTTACTGAGCTGGTCAATTATCATTGAATTTTTCATTTTGAGTTGAAATGGAAAATTAACAAAAATCAAGAAAATTTAAAACCTATTACTAATGAATTAAAGAGGACTGGAGCTTTTACATCAGAAACTTCTTATTTGCTTTTTTTCTACCTAGACTCTTTGCATAAATGAACCCCAGGATTACTGTCTCAGTTTGGCTGCAACACCTCCCCTTCCCTTTTGTTGTTAAATAAAACAGAATAAGAACAGCATGAGCTATCTTCTTAGATTTGCCGAATATTGAAAGTTACCGCAAAATTTCCGTGATCAATTTTGTCTGTCAAAGTGAATAAACAGGTTTGAAAAAAAACTTATTGACAAAAAATGTGTATGACTCATAATTTTTCAGGAAGTAGTAAACACTTCTTGTTAAGTGAAAGTAACTACTGGTCTCAAAATCGGGCAATGGGAAGTTCATAAAACCGATGATTTTTCTAGATAGGTAGCAGCACAGGGTGAAGTGCCCTCCCCCACGCCCAGAAATGACATAAGCTAACAATGGAACTGTAGGGGCCTTTAAAATATGCATGGCCCAGAAAGGCCAAAGTGTAAGAGAGGGGTTGAGTACAATGCAGGCAGCAGCGAGGACCAAGGGTGCATCTGAGAGGAGTCAGAACTTTAGGGGTTGAGTTGGCCACACACGAGGAAAGTCAATGCTGGCTGAGAGAACTGTAACAAAGATAGCTTGGAGAAAGGGGAAGGGAGGGTCTTGACATTAGTTCAGCTGCTAAGTCAAAGGGTCACCTTCAGCAACTGTCAGTGCTAAGTGCTGCACCTACTCTGCAATGACCCCAAGCCCGCGAAGTGTCATCTGGAGAGGAACAAATCCCAGTCTTTGCAGTGGCAGCAAAGTTGCTTCGGAGATCTGAGAGTTGAGGAAAATCAGTGTTATCCAGCACGAAGTAACGGGGAGGTTGGGTGATGGGAAAGAAACTCAGATGGATGTGGGCTGTAAAATAACCATGCTGACTGGAGTAGACGGGGAGAGATTGCTCAGCCCCAAGAAATCACACTCTGTCAAGGGCAGTACACTCTTTAATTTTGTTCCATATTATTTGTAGAGTGCAGGATGTTGCACAGAACAGAACTCACCAATGGGCTCTTTAGTTCCCATGCAACATCATAGAAAGAGATGTGGCTGCCTCATCTTAGAGATCCTTTATTTCATCATTCCTTATTTTATCTAATCAAAAGTAATAGTTTTTTTTTAAATAATAATTGCCTACTGTGGCCAAAAGAGTCAAAAAAAAAAAAGAGCAATCTTAATTGCTTTAAAGGGGTCCAATCAGATTGTAATTTGCCTTATAAACCACGTCACTAGGTCTGAGATTTACAGCAAGGCTAGATCTTTAAATATACTGTATATCACCTTCCTGATGGTCATGCAATTAAGGAACTGGACATGAGGAACAATGCAGCACCAAAAAAAATCACCCTCAAAAGAGAGCTTGGAATGTCAAGAAAGACAAAAATCACTCAGAACTCAGGGCAGCATGATTTCAATGCTAAGTACCCTGTAAGAAAGAGTCTCCTAGTACCCCACCTCTGGGCAGCATCATCTCTCTGGTCAACAGGGTTGAAAGGAAGAAAGGCAAAAATAAATGGAAAGAAAAAGACACCAGGAAGGAGTGTGTAGACTCAATGAATACATGATTGCTTATTTTCTAGATAAGAGATCTTTTTTACAGTTTTGAAAAATATCAATGTTATGTTTATTTATTTTCTGTGTGCATGTGTGTGAGTATATATGTGTGTGTGCCATGAGGCAAATGTAGAGGTCAGGGAACATTTTGTGGAGATGGTTCTTTGCTTCCACTCGAGGGTTTCAGGGTTGAACGCAGGTCCTCAAGTTTGGCAGCAAGCACCTTTACCCTCTGAGCCACCTTCCCAGTCTTTAGATAAGTGATCTTTACAATAAAATGTCAGATACCCAGATGAAAGAGACAATCTAATCAGAGTACTGCTAGTTAACTTTTACTCCCCAATATATTGGTAAGTAGAGGTATTAGCTTTGCCGACTAAAGTTTTACAATGCAATCCAGATCCCAGGTTATGTTTGCAGAGTCAGATTGTGGCGAGGATTGTCAAGCATGAATGCCTTTGTCCTGGCCTCATTTAGGACATCAGTATGAAAGTTTAGGCCAGACTACTCAGAAAGAAAACTAACAACCAAATATTCATCTCACTCCTGTACTTGCAGAACTCGAGAAGCTGAGGTAGGAGAATTTCTAGTGTTCTAGGTCAACCTGGGCTACATAGTGAGTTACAGGGCAGCACAGGCTGGAGATACAACTCTGTGCAAACAAGCAAAAGAGCAACCAACACCAACAACACCAATAACAGAGAAAGAAATTTTAGCTATTTTCATCTCCAACAAACTATGATTTGGAAGGCTTAGTGTAGGTCAAAATCATAATCTAAGCATCGTTTGTACAATGATTTGGATAGTGTTTATTTAAGCCTCAGCTTCAAGCATCCAGGTATCATTTTTTACCTTATATTTTATTATTAACTTCTTACACAAAGACCTGAGAGAAAAGATATGCAAGACGGTCTCAATGAACACACGAATCAAATTAACTTCCAAGGGCTTTCTCAAATACTCTATTCTCAAGTTACTGCTCTTTTTATTATTTATATTATCAGTGTACCATACATATGTGTGTAGTGGGTGTACATGATGCATTACATATATGGGTTTGTGTAAATGTATATGTGTCTGTGTATGTGTACAAATATAAATTCAGAAAGCCACATCCCCCATTTAATTATGAGCCAGTGTGTTTATGAGGGGGTAGCCCTCTAGCTCTAATCAAATTCATGTGTCTGTAATGGGTTCTGCATACAGTACATTAAGTGTAATATTCTCAGTCTATAAATATGATCTCCTGCCTTCTTTCTTTGCATAACAACGGAAGACTATCCACGTGTCAATCAGCGATGGGAAAACAGAGAGCAGTGGGAACATGAGCAAGAGGGCTGCCAGCAGTGCTTTCTGCCATAAGAACACCCTGTATAAAATCATCCTGACTAGGTGGACAAATTCTGAAGGTCCATGCGAGCACCCACCCCAGGGCCACCTCTAGCTCCTCTCCTCTCTCCTTTCCTTTCTGTCCTGGTCTTTAATGACGACACCTCCTGTGTCTAGGCTGGCCTCAAATTTGCTATGTGCCCTAAGATGACAGACTTTTTTCTCCTGTTCCTCCTGTCTCCCCTATTCCAAGTGCTGGGGCTTCAAGTCTGTTTCTGACTGCTTTGGTGTGGGCCAGACTCGGGTTAGGTAGAGAAAACACATGAGAACCATGCTGGGTGCTGCCTTCCCTCAGATTCCTGTACACTACTATGAATGCAGTGTTGTGGGCTAAAGGAGCTGCAGCTCCAAAGGCAGACCTGAGAAATCCACCAGTATTACTTCTCCACTAAATCCCAGGAAATGCTGTATGTCTTGGCCTCTTTTCCCCTCTTTGTTTTGAGTTCTGTTGCTGGTTCTGAGGCTCAAACCCATGGATTTATGCATTTCAGGAAATGTATAAATCTACATTTATTCTACACCTGAACTCCATCCATGGTTCTAAAAGTATTTCTTTTTTTTCTTTTTTTTTAAATTTATTTATTTATTAAAGATTTCTGCCTCCTCCCCGCCACCGCCTCCCATTTCCCTCCCCCTCCCCCAATCAAGTCCCCCTCCCTCGTCAGCCCAAAGAGCAATCAGGGTTCCCTGCCCTGTGGGAAGTCCAAGGACCACCCACCTCCTTCCAGGTATAGTAAGGTGAGCATCCAAACTGCCTAGGCTCCCACAAAGCCAGTACGTGCAGTAGGATCAAAAACCCATTGCCATTGTTCTTGAGTTCTCAGTAGTCCTCATTGTTCTTAACAGAAGCCGACTCAAATGATCTTTAAATTTTTCTTCAGATGGGCTTTAGATTGTGGGTCATTGTTATACAAAACACTGAAATATTCTACAGAACCACAATTTATCATGAGTTTTCCAAACCTTATTCCCTTGCAATTTTATATGATAAAATGATGGTACCCAACACTGTTTTTAATGCAGCAGCAAGTCCGGGGCTGAGAATCATTTAAGAGGTCACTGGTCACTGTCTCAGTGACAAAGATGGTCTAGACAGCAGAACTGGGTGGGTGGGTGGAAAATCTTTTGCCTAGACCTTAGGCGGCCCTAAACAAGGCACCGCTTGAGAAATTAGTCCGCATGCTTTCTGTTCTTCACCCCCCTTTATTAATCAACTGTCAGACACACCTGTGTGTGAGAAGGAAACTAGAAGGATGAACACACTTGTTGCAGGTAGAGTCCCCGTGAGCTGCCACCACCCTCCCAGCTTCGCCTGGGCACTGGGCAGAGCAGATCCCAGACAAAGGCTCCCTTATCCTCTCCTGGGGTGAGGCCTGGGCCACTTGTCTGCTATCTCATCTTCTGAGATTTTTTTTTTTTAGGTGAGAAAAAATTAGCAGGCACTTAGATTTTGCTATTGATACTAAGAACTTTGGGGTTTCAAGTAAATGCCTGAGTGATAATTTAAAATCGAAACTTGAAAGTGAATTTGCAGAGTCAAAATATCTTAGATTAATGAGGCACTGGGCGGCATCTGCAGTTATAAGAGCATTCTCACACGTGGGTCTGAAGCAAGTCGGCCACTCATTCAGCAAATACCTAATAAGTGTATTTCACTAAGGAAAAAGCATCCCCCCCCCCACATACCTCTAATCATTTCATTTGAGAAGGTACATCCTTAGATTTTTATTAACCTGAATTGTCGTTTTCATCCCCTCCCCTCCCCCCGGGACTATTTTTCAAACAATGCATACTATTCCTGCAAAACAGCAAAATCCGGGTTAGGGTTTTCAAAATCACTGCTGCAGAAACTCGCGACACTCATGCTGCCTGAGAGACTAGCGAAACATTATGAAGAAAGTATTATTGTTTTTACCCTGCTCCAGCAGCTGCTGGGCTATCTGAAATATCAAGGTTAATAGGTGATTTTCGGTGAAAGTAGTACGATCGTAATTTTTCGTGGATTTTTGTAACTGGTGATTCAAATCTACATTGTTAACTAGCGACAGGGCTCCTAAGGTGGATCGTACTTAAAGCCGTGCGTGCTCCGTAGGGGGCCACGAGATTCGCGCCATGATTCTGAAGTCATCACCCCAAGAAAGACACTTGGACTAGCCATACTCCTTGCAGGCCGGCTGCACATTTCGGAGCAATGCTGCCACCTCGTGGCAAAAATCCTAACAGCAAGTTCGGGCTGCTCTCCAGCAGGTCGGATTTCTTGTAAGAACCAGAGGTTTTAAAAGCAGAAAAGGAACGCGAGCACAAGCTCCGGCTTGTGCGTGCATCGCCGGGTCCTCACCCACCATATCGTATCCTGGGGATGCAGATTGAGTGTTGAGCTGGCCCAGGAGCATCGCCTCCCCGCAGGCCTGGCAATGAGAGCCTGGACCACACCAGCGTTGTCCTGACCGAGCACAGGAAGCTGAAAAAATCTCCAACGCACGGTTGTTGCGAAAATGGCACTGAAACCGATTTGGGGGAATATTCAACATTCAGAACCCGGCCCCTGGCCGCTCCAGGCAGAAACCTGTGTCGAAGCTGTGAGTGAAGATAACAATAGCAGCCACATTCTTGATTAGCACTGAAAGCAGCTACCCAACGATGCTGGCGATGCTGGGGAACCCTTCTTCAGGTCCCCTGTCACGCACTGCGGCGAGCCAGAATTCCTGAAGCAGAAGCAGAGGTGCGGTCCCTTCTGTCACCAGGACCATCGCGCTCCTTACGCCCAGACCCTCACAGCAAACCCCTTCTTACAAACCAGGGTGCTTAGTAAAGATTAGCAAAGGAAATGCAACCTACACTGACTGTTTTAAATACCCAAACAAATTTTAAAATAGATTTTTATTATACTTCGTAGAATTTATCTTAGCATAGAAGTATCAAATTTTTACAGCTAAACACCTTATTCGTTGAATATTTAATTTAAACGAAGTGCATGGGTTTTTTTTGTTTGTTTTGTTTTTATTTTTAGCCAAAAACTAATAAATAATCATCATGATTTTATTAGTGGAAACCTTTTTTTTAAAAAAAATTCTTATGAATAAACTACTACTAGAAAATAAAAACACAATGTATACACACTTGTTAATAGATGCTTTAATTTATTGTAGCTACTTATGAAAATTAGAAATGTAGTTATAGATAACAATGCAATATCATAAGCATTGGGTGTAATCAATTTTTCCCAACCTAAATATGTTTAATTTTCTATTAAAAATACTGCTTGTAAGACTTTAAACTGATGATAATGTATTCCAATTCTTTTATCTTGTGTGCATGTGGATGTGTAACCATAGCTTTGAAATTATTCTTAAAATTTACCAAATACCAATAATGCATTGGACCTTGAGTTCGCACCACACAGACCCTACTCAATTTAACCGAAACGTACTGGAGCCTTTTCAATTGCGCTGTGTTTAACTTTGCTGTGGGCTATTGGGTATCATAATCGTTAGAAAGCGCCTTCAGTCTCAGGGGTTGCATTGCCAGCCAGGATGGGCGGCACAGCACGGCTTTTTCTGCGACAGAAAAGGGTTGTAAACATTGTAAATCAAATGCTCCCAGCCTCTTAGGTGTTAGGCTCTTCATCCTGAACACCCCTTCTCTTGTGGTTTGGAGTCACTCATGATGTTATTATAATTTAGGGTTTTAAGATTTGTCGTTGTTGTAGTTGATGGTGATGGTGGTGGTGGTGGGTGTGTGTATGTGTGTGCTTCTGTGCGTGAGTGTGTGTGTTTGCACATGTGCATGCATGTGCGCACGCGGTGCGGGGAGGGGTCATGACCCTGTCAGGAAAATGAACTTGTTATGAGTAACTCTGAGGGGTGTTTGTGAGCTCGAGGAGTCTTCACTGAGGGATTTCAGGGATGACGTTCAGAACCAACATAAGCAGCTAGGATGGGGAAGCTGTCTAACCGGAATGCCCATCAATCTCTAATGACAGCTCTGCCACTGTGGAATGTGCCCTTCCATCCAAGCTTCCCCTAACAGGACGCTTTCCAGAAAATTAGGGATGCTGGTGATGGGAGGGGACAGGAATTACAGCACCCTGTCTTGGGGGGTGTCAACACCTTCCACCTTTGGCTTAAGGGGCAAGAACACATTGCATTCTCGAGAGGCAACTTACTAACGCTGTTGAATGTGAGAGTGTTGCAGAGTTTGTGGCAGAACAGAGGGGACCAGGAGACTCCCGCTAAGTCAAGGGTCACACATATAAAGCAAACATAGCCAACAGTCTTAAAAAAAAACTAAATAATGTTAACAACAACAGTGCTGCCTGGATTTAGGAGGAGAGTTTGGAAGGAGCACAAATTAGCAAGCTTGATGTTCAGTAGAATTTGGGGGATTTAAAAAGTAATTAATGTTGATAAATGTTCACTTACTTACAGAATAAAGCCCATGGGTTTTTTATTCATGCATGTGTAGATATTTGCATAATTGTGTCTGTGTGACACTGCCCCTTTTAATTAGCTAATATTTTTTTTAAATTTTAGAGTATATACTAAAAGAGCCTGCGGTAAAAAAAAATTTTTTAGTAAGAATGCCAAGAGAAGCACACATTTTTAGGATAGTGACGTTTTCCTTGTAAGATGTTTAGCGATGGAGCCAGACTATTTCACCCACAAACTGAAACTCTTTCTAAAAATTTTTTACCAATTTGAAAATCCCAATTTCCAACATTTGCCCACCCAGACACTTTGTGAAGCCCTGCTCCTGTGCAGTGTTTTGAATCATTTATTCAGCAGCGAGGCAGGAATTTTAATTGATAGCGTTTAGTGAACCTTCTAAATTTGTAAAACCTCAACATGCCTCAGCTTCCAAGAAATGCCAATGTCTATTTTTACCCCCTTGCCTCTACTTAACAGAAAGCCAAATGCCTCACCCCGCAGCTGCTGAAGCTGCCAATGCCCAAACCCGTTATTTATTATTCCACCTACGGTGTTGTGGGAGTGCCGCCCTGCGCTGTCTTTAGATTGGTGTAGATTCTATTTGATATTCCTGCGATTGAGGGGGAGGAGTTATGTTCTTACAGGGGTAGGTCCCGCCAAGCCTGAAAAGAGGTCATGGTAAAAACTGTTCTGTGGGGGTCCTGTACATGTTCACACACGCTGGCTGGGAATTTAGTTTTTAAAAATTATCAAATAAAACCCCATGTGTAGTGGCCTAGACCCTAGAGTCTGGATGTTCAAGAAATGCATTGTGGGTGGCTGCCGTACCTCCTTGAAACAGTCTCAGTCAAGGAAAGATGAGTCTTCTGCTTTTGACCTTTTATTTTATATTTTAAAATATGCATACTAGTGAGCTGCAAAGTCTTTAGTAGGAATTACAATTTCATGTATACTCTGATAAAAGTATCATTAATGGAAAATGACCAAATTCCTGCTCTCATAAGCCAGAGGAAGAGCAGCTGAGAGGAGAGCCTTTTTGTCTTTTGATCTTAGCTACATGTCTGTCAGGGGAGTAATGCACCAGGAGGCATTCAAATGCCAAGGATTATGCATTTGAATAAAAATGTCTTCTTTCCTGGGGTACCACAATGCAATGAGCACATCCAAGTCTGCTGGGAAGACCCTACCCCTGATGTGTGAGCTTCTCAGTGTAAAGCAGTTTCCCTTTGGAAGCAGTGGTGTCTAAGAGTTTCCCTGCCCTCCCAGCATCCTTATGGTCTGAAACAGTGAAGCAGTAACCAAGGTGCCTCCTTCTTCAGACCACAACTGAGAGACTGAGTTAGACATCTTAGCTTTGGTTCCTTCCAGGTTAATTATGCTAGTGTTAGGTGCTTGTGTGGGTTCCCACCAAATAGGCACACATCCTTGTCCAGTCTTTACATAGCTCAGCAGCCCCCAGGCCAGCCTGAGAGCCTTCCTATGCATTACTCCTGGTGACCTGACCGCCACTTTGTGACCCTGCACTGAGGAGAGCTCATGGCTGCAGAGTCTAATGAATGCTGTCACTCTCAGAACACCCCCTATGTAGGGGAGCCTTTGACAATGGCCCTGCCACCTTACCTGTTTACCACACCATGATGTCTGAGCTTGCCATGGTTCTTCCATTTGGTTTCACACAGCCACATTGAGGTCTGAGGAGACTCAGTCAGTGACGCTGTGGTCTGTGTTTATCCCAAGTCACAGTTGAACATGCATCAAAGCTGGCAGTCGGTGAGACCTTGGGCAGTGAGGCCCTGAGACCCTCATCTTGACAGGTCCACACAGTACCTCCTGATGGGACCCACCAGTCTACAAAGCCCCTTTAATTGACTTCTTTGGGAATGGACGGCTTCCACTGTGGTCTCAAATTACCTCACACAGCAACCTCTCCAGCCCATTAGCTTGTTTGCAGTTACATCTGACTTTCTGAGATAAAGGATGGACACGTGCTCCACAAGCCCAAAAGCACCTGCTGAAAGTAATGGGTTCTTCACCACCCAGATGCTGTAATCAACATTGCTCAAGGAATATCCTAGATAAAGCCCAAGACTCAGGGTCCCTGGACTTCTGTCCCGTTTTCTGAATCAATGCCCCAGACAAAATACTAACTCCTCTTTCTGGACATGAGCCACATTGTGCCAAGCAGCTCATGGCCCCTGTCACCATGCACCACGGGCCCTGTCACCACACACCACGGCCCCTGTGTCACCATGCACCACACTCCTTCAGAGGCAAGCCCAGCTTTCCAGAGATAAGTCTTCCACCTGGCACCTAAGGTCTTCACTGCACAGGAGTGGGTGAAACACTGTCTCCTCCACCCAGCTCTGAGGCACACTGCCCTGGGACACTGCAGCAATGACGCCTTTATTTCCCAGGGAATAAGTTCACAAACACGCAGCCTAGTGTGGCTTCTCCTCACACTGTCAGAGTCCGACCCATCTATGGCTCCTCTCGTTTTACTTGATCCGCGCTTTCAAGCTCCACATCTTCAAGACGGCGAGAAAGGTTCAGGAAAGCCTTCCTTGTCAGCTGCTCCATTACTACTGGCCAAATTTGCTTCTTCTCCTAGCACATTGTTCTTTCTGATAAAACAGAGGCTCAGTCTAGGATTTTCCCCAGCACTATTTTCTTCTCATGGAGCTGTGACCAACCACACCCAGCTTTTCATAAGGCCCTCCCTCTGTTAAGGGATAAACAACTTCACTTGGTCCTGGTGTCTTCTGAGCATTGTGGAGCATATATTTGAGCATAGCTGTGCTCCTGCCCTACAAACCTTCAGAGGTTACAATGAAATCATCTCTTAGGTCACAATTATGTGGATCTCACACTTAATGTGCTTCTTCCTCACACAAAGGACCCACCTAGACTTAGAGCAGAGAGTTCTGCTCTCACAAGGTTATTGTCAACAGGTGTGGCTAATAGCCAGACCTTGTGCTCCAGGAATAGAGAAGTTGATTGTTAATATCTCAAACAGACGTCTAAGGATCCAGCTAAGTTGCAGTACCCTTTATGGAGATAACTTGGGATTCTACCCAGGGAGTGGTTTGCCTACAGAATGTTTTGGTTCAGGGTGTAAACGTGACTTGTTTTCTTCTAGCAACAGAATGTTTAACTATGAATGTACCTTGTGACCTCCAATTGGCACGTTCATTTCCTTGTATCCTGTTAATGCAAATCACAAATTGTGTTCCTCTTCTTCCTAGGAAGTCTATAGGTCCATTTTGGGATTTCTACAAATCTCCTGGTATAATACTTGAATTTCGTGTGTGTGTGTGTGTGTGTGTATGCATGTGTAGGTATGTGTGTATGTGTGTGCATGTGTGTAGGTATGTGTGTATGT
>JABTXL010007601.1:5690447-5700671 GCA_025134845.1 Neodon shergylaensis | reverse complement strand
TGTGTGTATGTATGTGTGCATGTGTGTGTTGTGCGTATGTATATGTATGGGGGTGTCCAGTCTCACTGGTAAAGCAAAGATGAGTACCGTGAGGCGAACAGAAGGCTTCACTCTTCTCTGAGGAAATTCCAGGATCCAAGCCTGAGGTCTTTACCTTCTACTGCATGGGTAGAGCCAGGGAGCATCACCTGGGCCACTGGGGCAGGAGGACAGCTAAAACTCACCACAATCAAAAGATAAGACGGGCATGGTGAATTCCAGAGGAAGAGATCTGATAAAATTAAAGTGTAACAGACACTCCAAACTGTGATCTGACCTAATAAGTTATTAATAGGGGACCATTACTCCTCATACATTTTTTATTAGGAAGCCATTGCCTTTTTGTCAAGATTAGTGGATTATAAAATATTTGTGCTACACAATATAAATGACCCTAGCTATTAATAAGTCTCCAGAAAGATATGCTTAAATTGAATTACATTAGGAAGAGAAGTGCCAACAGAAAATTAGGCATAATTAATGGGAACACATAAATAAACCAGATATGCAGGGAAAGGAATTCTTGCCATTGATCATGATGAGAATTAATTGCCTCTGTACGCTAATGACATACCAAATATTACTGTTTGCATAAGGACTGCTTTGCAGAAGGTGAAACTCACGCAACTATGAATATATGTTATGATTTATAGCTGGGAGGCAACCGGCCTGGTCATATGCTTCTAATTAGTGCACGTAATTGTAAAGAGCTAAAAGCTACCACTTAAAACACAGTATCACAATGTGGGCTCATCAAAACGTGCTCCTCTGAAGCCCACTGCCAGCCTTTGGCTGCAAATCAAGTGCTGGCTGCTCCCAGGAAGCTGGGTGCCAGGCTGCCCAGGGGTCCCTCTTGCCTGTGGCCATGGAGGCAACACAGCTTTATTGTTGTCCCTGGGCTGGAGCCAGCAGTCTACTTAGCACTGGGATACCTTGATGAAGTGGATAACAGCTCCAACAGCTTCTTCACATAATAGGTGATTGAGTTGAGGGGCAGGCAGGCTGGTGACCGCCTCAAGGTCTCCATTTGCAAACACTGATCATGTTTCCTCTGATGTCACCCCCCCCCCCCGCAAAGAGCTTTGTTTACAAAGCATTTGCACTCTGCTCTTACCTTTGATAGAGAAAGAGGGTAAGAGCTAGAGGTGGTAGGGACCAGAGCCAAACAGTGACTTCAGGGCTACACCTACAACTCAGGGCAGCTGTGGTTGACTAGACAAGACCAGCAACATCAACCTAATTGACATTCCAGCAAGAAGTGGGAAGGGCTTCATGAACCCCCAGCTCTAGCTGAGGAGCTAGGGACAATTGATGGCTTCTGGGGACGGAGAAGCATTTTTCTTTAAGAGTGCAGTTCCTGGTTGTACATACTCCACCAGATGGCCCACACTCACATCTGGACAGTACAAACTAAAGTTCACCAGTTACTGAGTTTTTTGAAAAAGGACATACAGTTGTGGGGATAGGGAGTGGAGATGGAGCTGGGAAGGGTTAAGGGGAGAAGGTAGGATAAATATGAAATTCTCAATTCATATAAACCTTTGTTTTCAAAGAAATGTTCAACTACTGATTTGAAATAGCTGTCAATGCAACTCCAGCAGCAGAGCAGCCTTCCTGGGACGGGCCAGGCTGCTAGGATGAGCTAACACCCTGGGGCAGTGTTCAGAGTGCCCTAAAGCATGGAAAGCTAAGGCTGGGCTCCCACAGAGAGACCACCCATGCTGCTGGCTGCTGTAGGGTGAGCGTATGGGAGGTGTTCATGTCACATGCAGTAAGGGGTTTTCAGATGGGTCTTCCATTATACGCTGCGGGCAGCTGTCATAAACACAGGCCTGTTTCCTCTGTGACTAATAAGGACTTGAGCATTAACCACACTGGGGGAAGGTGGCCTCCATACCAGAGAATGTCTTACACATGCAGTGAGCATCCTCAGCTTATCTTGTATCCAGCTCCATTCTGCTGATATCTTCCATGCTGTACCCCCTCCTTCAGCTCCTTTAGACAGTCTTGCATCCCTGGTCCAATCAGAGATGGTTGGACCAAGTGAAGGAGATGTTCACGGTGCCACACGGGGAAGAGTGACCAAATAGCACATTGGGGGAAAGATAACAATAAAGATGGATGCAGAGAGGCTTCGAAGGGGAGAAAATCCAGTGTTGGAGTGGGGTCGTATGCATTTCTTGGTCAGGAGAGCTTTACCTTTTCAGATTAATTAATTGATTGAGCTGCCCTTAGCCTTTTATGTTCTTACTCAATGCATTTGAAAAAATGTCCAGCATAAAGCTTAAGAACAGAGGTGTCAGAGAGGAAATGGTCGCCCAAGTGCTCGGTTTTTCTGAAAAGACTCTGTAGATGTCAATGGAGGGGAGTCCTAGCCACACCCCACCTTTTTCATTGGTGGCGTGGGGTTCTTTGGCACCATCTAAAGTGTCATTAAGAGCTCACTCATACTCTGGCTTGGATTCTCACTTAACTTCATCCCTGAGGGCTCCTAAAGGAACCTTCAGAAATACAGTTATCTGTCTCAGCTTGAAGCTCTCATGGATATGAAAACCAGGAATCACACAGACATACGCTCTGAGAGTAAACAGGTATCTCCACCAGGAGAGTGTGCCCCAGTGCCCCTGGTCACAAGTAAACAGGTATCTCCACTAGGAGAGTGTACCCCAGTGCCCTGGTCACCAGTGTCTAGCCATTCTGAAAGGCCACGTAGGTGTTCCAGGGACAGCTTACAGGGCTCTGCTTATATCCTGAACCCCATGAAGCTGACTTCTCAGCTGATACAGCTGATACGGATGTCCTCATGGGTCCCTAAAGAGGGATGGAGAGAGCAAGGCAAGGTGTACTCACCCAAACACCATCAGTGGATTCCACTGAACCTTGCTAGCTTTCTCGGTGACTGTCTTTGTGTGACTCTATAAGGACTCCAGTCATCCAAAGTAGAGTCCTTCCTTGTCCACTGTGACCTCTTATTAGCCTAGAAAGGATGATAGCACCAAAGAATATCATGGTTGGGACTTCTAGATGGTCAAGGACTTGGAGGGCACTATGTACCCCAGAGTGCATCTCGGCTCCCTCCTTTGCACATTTCCTCTGGAATTTAGTTGCTTCTTCCCCATCTCGTGTATCCAAGGTCCATTTCCGGGGGGGAAGGGGAATCATTAGGGCCAACGTCCCACCAAGCTGTTCACATTTCATAGGATGACCTTGTTTGAATTCTTTATTGGAATCCCTGTAAATCATGAGCAACATGTCCCAGAGGAACCCCTGGCATAGTTAATAATGCACCCTGTAACCACAAATCGTCTTTCCCCACTGCAATGCCATATGGGCATCCTCGCAGCCTGGAGTTCATCAGGAGACTCTGTCCCCAGGCTCTAATTTTGAGGAAAAGAATTATGACATCGATTTCATCTGTGAGATAGTTGCGTAAGGTTAAGTCTGAAATTTACCCCGTGTTTTCCAAAAGAAGTAGAGGCCATAGGTGCTGGTGGGAAGGGTCTCCCTTGGGTGCCATGGCGTATGTGGCCTCCACCCAAACTGTGTTTGTGTTCATTTGAAAATCCTGTGTTTGTAACTCCTTTCTCTGGGGTGAAGCTGCTTAGACCCATCCCTCAGCGGGTGAACTTGGTGCTCACATGGTTGGACAGGCTTCGGACACCTTTGGTTCTTACTTCTTTGCCTCCATGGTTTCTGGTTTGGGTGGGGGGCTGAGCATTTTCATGAAGGAGTCCCTTCACCCTGGAAAATATTAGCAGTGTTGTTAAGTATCAAAGGCCAAATTAAATTATTGAAATCTACACAGTAAAATCCAGCCATTCATCAGCAGCTTTATCTGTTAGCACTGAAGGGCTCTGGGCTTCTCTCTGCTTCCTTGGCTTATTCCCTCAGTCTCTTCAAAACCTTTACTTGAGAGCAACAGTGTGCTCTAAAAATATCTTTAGGGATAAACAATATTTTGTAAAATAGCCTTTGCGGGCATGGGTGTATCTGAATGACATCATAGACACTTAACAACAATCCCTGGAAGGAGAAAGTACATAAAATAAAAAAATTGAAGGATGTATGTGGAGCTCATGCCTGCATTCCCAACATTCTGGATTTGGAAGCAGAAAGATCCAGACTTCAAGGTCTTCCTGGACTACACAGCAAGTTCTAGG
The DNA here is from genome assembly GCA_025134845.1 of Neodon shergylaensis. Lineage (NCBI taxonomy): Eukaryota > Metazoa > Chordata > Mammalia > Rodentia > Cricetidae > Neodon > Neodon shergylaensis. The sequence continues at coordinate 5,696,472 of JABTXL010007601.1, read as the reverse complement.
GCAACCTAAATTCTTGACTCAAAACAACAAAACAAAGCAATAAATAAATAAATAAACAAGAAAAAAAAAGAAAACAAATTTTAAAAGTGTCTGCCTGTTTCCCTAGCTGGCTTCCCACCCTCAGCACCTTGGAGTTTTGTCTGTCGTCTGCGTGGCTGCTGCCTCAGTCCCACGGCCAGCCCTTCTGTGCCTTCTACCAGTTCCCTTGCTGATGCTCAGAGACGGATGCCTGCCACACACCCACAGTCACTGTGCAGAGAACATCTGGGCAGCAGCCTGCATTCTAGGCCACACTCAGGGTGATGTCGTGGGGCTGCTGTGCGGTGCGCGTTGCTCACGGAGCTGGATAATTGCAGGGACACCAGCAATACATAGTAAATAATAAGCCTGCACCTCACCACTGGGAAAATGAAGTGAGCATTCGGCGGCAGCCTGCTTCCTGCTTTCAGACCTGCTGTGGAGTGGTTAGCTACCACACACTGGGCAGCAGAATGCGCAGCCCTTCCGGCCTGGGGCTTCTCGCAGAGCTATTTGTGCACTGATTGCCAGGTAGACCTGCCCGCTGCATTAGGCTGGCACCTCCTGTTTCCAACTCCATTTGTATTTAGGGAATTCAAAGGTGGGAAAACAACATTCTCAAAACCTCCAACCCGTACAGATAAGCACACATACACACACGCAAATACACACACACACACACACACACAGAGTTTCTGGGAAAACATCAAGCTATGGAGCTTTTTCTCTTGGAAGAATAGTATGTGCACAGCCACTGAATATATACACACAAAAGACTTTACATCTACAAATATAATTTTCTCTTATAAATTTAATATCATCTAATAAAATTAAAGCTACTGTTTAATGGCCTCTATTCAAGAATTTAAACAGACTATATAATCTGTGATGATTTCTGGCTTTTAATATATGCATATCTGCCTCACTGGTAATGAGTAAGCGTCAATTACCCCTAGCCTGTAAGAATCCTCCACACAAACCTGGGGTCTGGCGCCCTCTGGTGGCCACTCCTTTCAAAGACAGGCGGGGGAGGGGCAGAGCTGGTACCTCTCTTTCTTAATAATCTGTCCTCCTTGTACCAGCCCTCTCTACATGGACACTCTGAGCATTCCTTTCTCATCGCATACCTTAAATGCTTTGGGATAACACAGAGGATGCTGCCTTTCAGGTGAAATTCTTCAGGAACAATAATGCTTCCTCTGTATGGACTCGTTCCTTTTTGACAAAAGACTGTTCCTTTAAATGATACAGAAACATGACCATGTCCACGGGAGCTTCGGTACAAGTGTACGTGGCATGAAGTTCAAATCAGACTAAGCACTTATTTCTCCCAACACTGATTATGTCTTAATGGTGAAAAGCATTGAAAATAAAACATCTTATTATTGTATGTTACATGAACTAATTTAATCCAATAAACCATTCTTTGTTTTCAAATGATTTGGTTTGTCTGCCCTATTACTATTTTTCACAAAGTCTCATAAAATTTTCTTTGAGCTTCCTTCTGCGTCTGTTTCCAAGTTCATGCTTTAAAATTTTAAGACCCTTAAAGAAAACCTAGATTCCCAGGTAATAGCTTCAGACTCAGCCTCTCTCCAGACTACTCACGCAAGCATTCCTTCCCTGACCTCCACTCTCTTGCCTGATGTGACCACTCTGGACACCCCAGTCACATGAACCCACTAGTTCTCAGTTTCCCTTCTGAAGCCCTCCGGAAACAACACAGTCTTTTCTCACTGACAGGATTTCAGTTTATCCAAAAGAATGCTTTCCACATTGCTTCCACTTCACCACCGGCCTGTCTCCCTCAAGTCCATCCCCACACTATCAAGCCATGACCTTCAAGAAGGTCCATGACTTTGCCCATACCTTAACGTTCCATAGGAACAATACGTCGAATAAATTTTGTGGGAACTAAGATAGCTCTCAAAATATATTTTCTATATTAACACAAGGGCAGCTGATCTGTGTTGTGGGGGGCGGGGCATGTGAATGTGTATGAGAGAGTATGTGTGCACATGTGTGCCCATGTGAGCATGTGTATGAGTATGTTTACATACTTTGTCTTGTCTTGCAGATAAAAGAGCAACTTGCATTTCTAAGAAACAGTTTAGTTTAGCATTCTTCAAGTAGTATAAGGGTCCATGAGTTTCATAAGAAACTCTGAGGACTGTTTTTGTTGTTACTGTTGCTGTTTATTTAAATAATATCTGTGTGAAGTTTGGGATAAAATGTCATAATTTGTATTTGTACATACAGCATGTTGTATTAACATACAACTGGCCTACTCGGCTTCCAAATGCAGATGACCTTGGCACACTGCAAAGCGTTTGTGTGCTTCAGGAGGTTGGTGTTTTCTGTGGCTACGCTAGCCCTGACTGTATCCATCAAAGAGAGCTTTACCTCGCTCCACCAAGAGCTGACCACTAGTTCATAATCTCCTATCCATACCAGAAGTATGCATGCTCACTTGGACAAGAGCTTCCATTAATGTCTAAATTACAATCTCCCTTGTACAGGATGACTTCTATAAAGTCCTGTGTTTATTAAGAGATTGCGGTTCCTTCTAAATGCACACCCAGAATTAAATTCTCAGCTAGTCATTTGTTTGGGAGCAGCTCTTCAAACGTTTCTTCCACCCACCCTGGTTCTCGTGGGATCAGGAGGACAGTGGGGATGGTGTTACGGTGAAGACACGGCCTCTGCCAGAGACGAGTGTCCTTAGCCATCAATGGCAGCTCCTCATTCGAGCCTGTGTCCCCGCAGACCTGAAGGCTTGTGCCTCCCACTAGCTGTAATTATTACATGGCTTCAGTGGAGTGGCTGCTGCTGGTTGCAATTGTTTTCTCACTTACGAGATCCATATGGGTCGACAGGAGATCTTTAGCATAACTTCGATGACCGGAAACACGTCTGCCTCAGTGTCTCACTGGAGTCTACGCAGTTCCCCAAGTCTCTCTGTTGAGCAGATGAACGAGACGCCATTGCATGTCTTTGCTGCATCAGTCTCTCTTCCTCCTGGATGTCGGATCATTTCTTGTATCAGAAGCAAAAGGCAAAATTAGCTCCCCAAAGTAGCTGCTGAGCCCTGAGCAATTGAAAGTGACTCAACTCTTTGACAGTTGAACATCAGCGTCGAAATGCTTCTCTCTCAGGACTCGTCTTCCCGCCTCCATACTTCATTTATGGTCAATTTGGTAATTTGGGGCTAGCTCATCTTTTCTTAGCTCTGTTTATGCTAATTTCCTTGTTCTCTTGAATAGCACCTGCTGAAGTTCCGGAACCACTCATGGGATAAAGCCAGCTCACCCGGCCTTGTTATCTTCGGCATCTATTACCTCCGCTGTACAATGCTTTTCAAGCCCCTCCATTTTTATAAATTCCTGCTGATTATTTTCTATATATATTCTATCATCATAATGCTGTGGCCTTATTAGTGAGCTTAATTATGACTTTAGGCCTTGACTGTGAGTAATTTTGGGTTGTTTTATTTTAGAATACCCTGCATGCATGTGAGCAGCGTGGCTCTGATTCACCCATTTAATAATTTCTGAGACTACATGAGAGTTGTGACTCACTGCTCCAAAGTCACCCGAAGATCCCAGAACTGGAGGTTGGCACTGATTTCTAGATAATTGTTACATTGTTCCTTCAACAAAACAATGAGTATTCCATTATATATGGCAATAAATATCTTCAGCGTCTTCATTGTCGGTGTGGCACATGAGAAGGCAATTGAATGTGGTGTCTTCTCCAGTGACTGGCAGGAGGAACACCCTCAATGCTCCGTCCTGACGCTGACAAGGGAATCTCCATTTATGTAGAATACCCATATCTTGAGAGCAAAAGCTTGAGAGCCAAAGCCATGTTTACCTCCAAACTCCTCAGAGCTCACCCCTCACAGTTCAGGATTGCGATTGGATGCAAAACTCTATGAGGAAGATTCCAGAACATCTTGTAACAAGCCACTCCAAGATCTGGTGCTCAACTTTCTCTTCATTTTCTAATCCCAGTGATATCTATCTGCAGTCAGAGTTAGTTTAAAACTTTTACAGTTTAATTGCTTAAGACAGCTCAAGGATAAACATGGGCCATAGCTGTCTCTCGTGGGCTGGTTTTATTCCCTTTATATAACTGCCTTGTGGGAGGACTGCGGGACCTGGCACCATCTCTGACTTTAGTTGTGAGGAACCGTCCCACTGCTCTTCAGAAAGGCTCTACCAGCTCATATTCTGCCTGTAGACATTGCCTATTCTCTAAATCTTTGTCAGCTTGGTAGTTTGTGTTCTTTCTAGCAGCTATGATGGCCTTGACTGAGATACGTACCACTGAATGAATAGATGGTAAGAGAAATATGATGTTTATACACAATGGAATATTAACCACTCACATAAAGGAACGAAATCCTGTCATTTTGAGATCATACACAGAAATGGAGGGCATTGTATCAAAAGAAGTGAGTCAGACACAGAAGGCTAGCACATTCTCACACAGTTTGTAGAATCCAGTAGAATAGATTTTATAGAAACAGGGAATAGACCAGTTGTCTCCAGCAGCTGGAAAGGGAGTGGTGATTCTGTCTTATCATACAAAGATGCTGTGGGTCTCACAGTGGTTCACTTCAGAACAAACTAAAAGAGTCCCAAGGTCATCAATAAGGAGAAATGAGAAAAGTACATGAAAATGGAAAACTGAATCAACAATTTGAATGAGTATATATATATATATATATATATATATATATATATATATATGGAATTATCATGTGGTAGTCCATAAAAATGTATACTTATGGCTGGGTCTTTTAAAAGGCTTTTAAAAACTTTTTATTTTGTATTATTAGTGTGATTAAGTGTGGGAGGGCGCACATGAGTGCAGGTGCCCATGGTGGCCAGTAGAGGGAGTTGGAATCCCCTGGAGCTAGAGTAGTGAGCTGCTTGACATAGATACTGAGAATTGAACTTGGGTCCTCTGCAAGAGCTATCAAACTTTCTTAACCCCTGAGTCTTCTCCTTGGTCTCTGTGTGTAGAGTTTTTGAAGATGAATTAAAGCTTACTCATCCTAAACCACCAGACACTCCTTTCTGTGTTGTTAAGACTATTTAGAAAGGTGACACACACTCTCACAAATGTGGGAGGAATCGTGAGTATCTCTGATACATGGGTGCTCTCACACACGTGTAATCCAATGTGTGTGCTGTCACTCGTGTGCCAGGAGCAGAGCCCTGGAAAGGAATCTCTTCATTTCCATTTCTCCACATCTCATGAATGTTGATTTCAGCTAAGCCCATGACATCATCACTATTCTGGTTTTCATATATTCCCTTTAGTTTGGTGTTCTTCAATATTTTTTCCTAAGACAATGTCAAAGATTATTTTCAAATTTTAGGTTATTTTTAAAAATGGTGTGACTCTTTTCATTTTTTTTCTAAATTCTTTTAGCTCTGTTTCCTCAGAGATGACAGCTTCGGACATGGAGGTTCTGATCATTTCCATGTCCTCCTTCCAGACCAAGCACAACAAGAAATAGAGTAAAGAATGCTCAGTACAACAGGAAGTCCCCTGGGACCCAAGCACACCTGCTCCAGGTGTGAGTGCTCTTGTTTATAACTCAGTGATGGGGTTGCAGGTAGGTTCACTGGAGTTGACCCACCCATCCTGAAATATTTGAAAGATCCAATGTCAGTTGTGTGGGGATAGCATCTCCTTATTAAGAGAGGCGGACCAGGCACTGTGCCAAGATTTGTTTTCTTGTTCTTCAGTTCAGAGGTCATATTCTCATGGCCTGTAAAAGAATGAATTTAATTGAATTTTAATTGGGGGTCTTTGCCCTGTCAAGAGAATCAAGCACAGGTTTGTTTGTTTAATTATTTTTTGAACTAATGAGCTAAAGAAAAGTCTGTATTTTAGCAGGCCAATATCAATAATTCCAGAACTAAGATACTATTTTTAATATCTATCTATCTATCTATCTATCTATCTATCTATCTATCTATCTATCTATCTA
>JABTXL010007601.1:5657327-5690437 GCA_025134845.1 Neodon shergylaensis | reverse complement strand
CTATCTATCTATCTATCTATCTATCTATCTATCTATCTATCTATCTAAATGTAACAAAAAGGATTCTCTTACTGGTTAAATAAAAATCATTTTAAATTGCATAGTATGTAGGTCTTGGAAATATAGGAACTTCAGGGTGTTCTGTCCAGCTTCCAGTCTGATTAACTCAGAGGGTTTGATGTAGACTTCCACTCCTCCATCTTTCTCAGTCCCTGTCAAGAGCTAGGCTCCAGATTCAGAAAAATGGAGGGGAAACACAAATAGTCAAGCAAGTATCATATACCAACTGCATTTATGCAAATCATTTGTCATTAAAGTTCTAAATCTCTTAGAGCAATGACAGGCTCAGTCCATAAAGCAATTCCCTTGAAAAACCAAAGATTTGAGTTCCATCCCAAGAATATAGGCAAAACAAAGACAGGCATGGTACCATGCACTTGAGAAGCACATAGAAGTACCTGGGACTCATTGGCTGTCCAGCCAAGCTTATTTGGCAAGCCCCAGGCCTGTGAGAGACCCTGTCTTACAAAAGCCAAGGTAGACCGTGAACAACAGCTGAGCTTGCCTTCTGTTTTCCATTCGTATATGCACACGAGCACCTGCACACACAGGAAGACACACACATACACACATGTACACACACGAGGTTGATAATAACTCTCTTATAGACCTTTCTCCTTCTTCCCAAGGTGCTGCTGGGATCATGGTGGCTGGTCCACGTGCTCTTCAGTGAGAAAATGAAATTACCAAGCACAATGAAGTACTGATTCATGGGAAATGCTAACAATAGGAAGGTTGCCATCTTTGATTTTGTTCTGTTCATGCCTGGTATATGATTGATGGTTTCCTTTTACTGCGCAGTCACTATATAGTCTGCACCATACCCATCTCTGTAGGCTACTTGTTTCCAAGTTAGAGGAAACTTCTTCCACTAGGATTGCCATAACTGTCTCCTCTGACCTTCTCTGGGCCTTTCAATCTTAGATGTGTTTTAGGGACATGGCCCTATTAATTTGTGCTCTAGACAAGTGTTAGATTATTCTGCCCTTAATTACACTATGTCAGTTTCCTGGCTCAGAGGTCTATAATCATGGAGGTCTTCCCTTGTGGTCATGTTCGTATCTTTCCATCTTTTGAGAGAAACAGTTTCTATTCTTGGAAGCACAGATCCACTTCCTTCCATGTCTGTCCCTTCTGGACACTTGGGTGACTTCTCTCCAAACCTAGTAATTTAGTGCTGCTAGTTTACCCCAGGAAAGGCTTCAAACTTTTCATTGTTTTCTGTGCTGACCATGTCTTCCTATGTCACTGGCGGAATACACTTCCAAAGTTATTTGTTCTTTTGTCACTGTGACTCTCCCACAACGAAGTCAAGGAAGGCCAATGCCTTCTCTGAAGGTTTTTTGAGTTAATATTTTATTTTTTCTTATTTTGATAGTGATTTGGAAGTCATTGCCTTTCCCAGACATAAATCATGATGAATAAAGGTTTTGATTAAAATAACATATCACCTTTCCCTCTTTTGATTCAAACTTTGTTTTTAAAAAGCAACTTGCATGCAAAAGCCAGAGGGGGGAAAGTTAACTGTCATTTGGTTCCTAACCACTGCTGTTACGTGGGGAAATGGTCCTCGCTGAAGTCTAGTGACATTTAAGTTAGCCCACTTCCAAAAATAGGTTGAAATTTTATTGTCTCTTTTACAGTTTTAGGGCAATACCATAAGCATTCTCACCTCTGTATTAAGGAATGAAAGATTTTAAAGAGTCTATTTTAAGCATACTCTGGAATTAATTTTTACAAACATTGGAAAGAATTGTGGAGCTGGAGAGATAAGTCAGCATTAATGAGCATTGGATCTTCCAGAGGACCTGCGTTCAGTTCTGAGCACCCACATCGGTTCCCAGGTGCATATAGCACAGCTCCAAGGACTCCTAAGCCCTCTTCTAACTTCCACAACCACCCTCATGTATGTGTGCCAGTTTGTGCCCTCGTATGCATGTGCACGCACACACACACACACCATACCACACATACCAGTTAAAATAAAGTAAACCTTAGAAAAGTAGTGTTTTAACTACTTTGCCTAATTTTAAAATGATTAAAAATTGGGATTCTAAACACATTTCCTGTCATACAAAATAAACAAAAATTAAATAATGAATGTCAAGACAAGAAAATACCTTCTGTTTTCTTTTTCTCTTTACTAATAGTTTTTACACCATAGGACAAAACCTCTTTACCTCAGTTAAATCCAATAATACACCAGGCTATCAGAGATTCTAAAGTGTATACTACTATTCTTCATAGTTGTCTACTTTTGAAACATGACATTAAATCATCCATCTTTTTTTAAAAATCAGTATGTGGGGCTGGAGAGATGACTCAGCATTTGAGAGAGCTTGCTGCTCCTGCAGGGAGCCCAAGGGTATTTAGTTCCAATACACAAATACATGCAATGCCAGTTCTGGGGGATTTGGTGCCTTCTACCTTCCCTAAACTCCCACACAAAGACGCCCACACCCACACAGAGATATACATAAATAAAAACGAATCTTCAAATGTAAGCTTGAAATGTTCCTTCTTAAAAAATCAGTATTTGAAATCCACTCTGATTTTAATCAGTTAATTCAATGTCAGTCAGCCTCTGGGGTAAAGGCAGGGAGACAGGACTTTACACTAACCTGCTTTGTAAGGAATATAGTTTTGAAACGTTTTGTTTTTCCTTTTATTTTCCCAGTTTTATTTTAGATATTTTGTCGGCTGCCTTTATATGAGACTGAACACATAGGGTAGGTGTTGTAAGGACCTGAGCCCAGTTGCACTCCTGCTCAAAGACCCAGGCCTGTGCATACAGGAGACTGTCATAGCCTGTCCTGTGCATACGGGAGACTGTCATAGCCTGTCCTGTACATACGGGAGACTGTCATAGCCTGTCCTGTGCATACGGGAGACTGTCATAGCCTGTCCTGTGCATGCGGGAGACTGTCATAGCCTGTCCTGTGCATACAGCAGACTATCCTAGCCTGACCTGTGCATCAGCTTCTGTGATAATGGCAGGCTCTTCCTTTGTTTTTTTTTTTTTTTTTTGTTCTTCTTTTCTAGATTATTTTGATGTTTTTCTAAACAGGAACATAACCTCAATTTGCTTTCTTCCTTGCACATGCTCTCTGTGGACTATGTAAGAGTTTGCATCCCTCCCCTTGCTTTAAAGATTATTCCCCAGGGGGTCACAAATAGGTATTAAGCTTCCCACTACACAAGATATCTTGAATTAATACTTATCTTCCAAGGGTCTCCAGCTGTGAAAGTCAACTGTCACTGATGTACTCGGCAGGGTTGCCAAAGGATTTCAGGTGGGAAGCTGAGGGTTAAGATGCTTGGGTCACTTCTACCCATCAGCAGCAGAGCTAAGCCTTTCTGTTGGGGCGACTGAAGAGCAATGTCTGTCTGGGAAAATCCAAGCCAAGTTCTCATCTGCACACACAGACTCCCAGAGGCCAGCAGCCAGCTCTGTTCTTCTTACATCTAGTGAAAGAGCCGTGTTAGAATACAAAGTACGTCTTCACATTAATTCACGTGACGTCTGCTCATTCCAGTATTTTCCTGAGATATACAAATCTGACCAAGTCTACAAAGCCTCTTATGTTCCAAACCCTGGGCATGAATTTGAACTCCAGGAGGAAGTTGTACATGTGATTTTGGATACTTCAAATGTTATATGAACAAAAAGAATAAAATGTGTAAATTGTTTGTTCCCATGCATTGGTGAATGTTGAAAAACCACCCAACAACACAGAGCTAACACTGCCTTTGTTTGGACTTGAAGACACTGAATGATGTATGAAATCAGCATATAGGTTAGGCATATTTATAATTTAGAACCTCTAAAACAGATTTGCTTCCCTTCAGAAATTCTTTTATGAAGTTGCATTCCAATTCCCCATTGTTGTTCCTCTTTAGCTAAACATTCTCCAGATGGCAGTCTGAGAGTCACGTCAAGGAAGAGTGGAGTTAGCAAGGAGACACAGGCTCCTGGATCTTCAGCTGCGCGATGAAGGTTGTCATCTAGAAACTGGTGTGCTCCTCGGAGTTTGGAGTCCTGTGTCTTCATGGGCTTCTCTCACCAGCTGTTTTTAAAAGTTTCCTTAATATAATATGAAGACCAAGCAAAAGAGAGGAAGCAAAGAGCCAAGAAGGAGGAGGAGAGAAGGATGGAGAAGATAGAAGTGAGAGCAGAAGGAGAAGAAGGAAGAGAAGTATGGAGGAGATAGGGGGGGGGGCAAAAGAAAAATGAAGAGATGGGGAGGGAGAGAAAGGAAGGAAGGAGGAGAAAGGGAGAAAAGAAGGGAGGGGGAGGAAAGAATGAACAAAGGAATGAAGGAAGGAGGGAGGAAGACAGAGGGAGAGATTTCAGAACAGCTGAGTCTAAAGTGTTAAACTAGTAACAGGAGGCCCTGGATTATGACATTAATTGGATTCTTAAGATCCTCGTGCAGGCCTTTGGCGTAAGTCATCTTTCTGCTTGCCCTCAGGATGGGTGAAATCTCGGGAGCATCCATGTCTCTCTTTTGCTTCTTTTTCTGAAAGATGCTTTAAATTCGAAGTGAATATTTAAAAAATCGGACACACAATTGGTAAACCTGTCTTGTCACATCTGGTCTTCTGCTTCTGCCTCATTTTCTTATCTTTTCCTGACAAAACTGAAGGAATTGGATACGTTAAGTTTAAAGGCTGCAGCTAAATGCAGCAAGAGCCGCTCCCCAGAATCTCTCTCTGGGGAGAAGCCTCCCTCCCCTTCCTCACCTTAGTGCCTCCTGCCCTGACCTTGACCTCTCTGCAGACCTTGGTGTGTGAGGACAGCTGTGGTCTGCGGTGACACTAACCACAGAACCCAATCTCTTGAGTGGCTCCGGGCAGCACTTCTGTAGGCTAATGGCATGTTTGCCTTCTATCGAGCTACATTACACCCGCTCTGTTTCCCACTTTGCATTGTGAGTCGGGAAGCAAGCCGAGCAAATAAAAACGACCCATAAAAGGTAGAGTGCTCATTGCAGAAATTAGAAGCCACATGGCTTCATAGCACCGTCCCAAGCTTCAGAACAGACCACCTCTGTGTAACCTGTGAGCAGTTCCATGGCACGGCACAGTGACACTGGGTGAAGACCAGCACAAGGTCCTAGGTGACTTGGTGCTTTGACTGTTTCTAATCATATGGAGCAGCCTGAAATAAAGACATAATATTCATACATCATGGAACTGCCCGGGCACAGGCAACTGCAGAGTTGGTGAGAGGAGACTTGGCTGGCAACCCTCTTCTGAGGAATACTGAACATGGCAGAAAATACACTTTTGCTACCACCACGCCACCAACCTGGACTGTGGATGCAAAAATCCACCTGAGCCTAGGAAAGGCCACAGTAGGCGCGCCCAGTCACTTCACTGCTGCTTTCCAGTGTGAAAATGTCTGTGTGCCCCACGAGGCTTGGATCTAGAAACCCGACTAGGGAGACAAGCCAGTGAGTACAGAAAAGCTGGGGTCTAGTGGCCTGTGAGATCTGATGGAGCTGTACCTACCGAACAACAACCCAGAGCCTCCGTGTGTTTACTACGGACAGCACAGTGGGAGGGGCTACCTAGTTTAGGTAGGAAGTCTCTGGGGGGAAGAAGGAAGAAGGCTTTGCCAATTTCAAGCCTGAACCACATAGGAAAAGGCTTTGACAACTTCCTATGAGTTCAAAGTCTTGGTCCTCGTATTGGCTGTGCCTATGTGAACAATACACATTAACTCAGGCCTTTAAGCGAATTCAGGGCTTCCTCCATTCCCAACAAGTGCCCAGGTGCCACCTGTCGTTTAAAACTACTTCAATAAGCCCAGCAGAGCTCTTCGAATAAGTACATAAGCAGACATGATAGAGTGTGCTGAGCAAACAAATCTCCAGGGGAGCATTGCTGTTTCCCTGGGAAGCCTGGCATAGTCCCCTCAGGCCTGCTGTGTTCTCCCTGTGAAGTTTGGGACAATGATGTTATCCCATGATTGCCATCTACTGTGTGTTCTTTGTAAGGAATCGAATGAGAAGTAAAACCAGACCAGACAGGTGAAGGGGCACTGTGTATGCAGTGGTGTTCTATGAGACAAGGCTCGGCGGGCAATGCTGTCTCCTGACCCATACACACTCTGTTCTCTGAAGGAAAAAGAGGATGGCATTTTAACCTGGACACTTTTCAATTTTCTGAGTTTTTTTTTCTTTAAAGACATAGCATTTTCTCGCCGGGCGATGGTGGCGCACGCCTTTAATCCCAGCACTCGGGAGGCAGAGGCAGGCGGATCTCTGTGAATTCGAGACCAGCCTGGTCTACAGAGCTAGTTCCAGGACAGGCTCCAAAGCCACAGAGAAACCCTTAAAGATGAGATTATAGCTCTTCCTTTCAAAATTAACAGCCACATTAAGATGAATCGTAGAAGAACATCGTATTTTTCATAGAGTTATCAATAAAGGGGGTTTTCCACTCTTCGAGTGGGAATTGGGGTGAAGAAGAGCAGGAAAGGCCAAGTCCACAGCAGCCTTGAGCGTGGCTGCCCTCTGAAGAGCCAGCTCTAAATAATTCAGGAAGAACTAATTAATAGTGAATTTTGTGTCTCTTATAATTACTAACATTGGTTAAAGGGAGCGCTAATAAATATCACATTAGCTATTGAAAAGTTCACTATGGTCAGTACAACCAATCCCCCTCCAACGCCTCCAGACAGATTATTTCTTTAGAGCTAGAAGGTTCTTGCTCCCTCTGATCTTTTACAACAGAGGGATCCATATACTATGAAAGAAAATTCTTTTTTTGCATGTTTCTGTAAGTAACACTTTAAACTATTCTTGACATTAGAGGTCACAGTTCCATCATAATTATATGAATAAGACTTGAAATGGATTTATGAAAATAGCAGTTCTGATGTAAAGGAAGGTTAGTACTTTATCATAAAACCACCTCAGAATAAAAGCAAACGGCTTGGAGAGAGATACCACTGCATAGGACCTGGGGTCTCCACTGTCTCATCAACGACGATTTATTTTAATACCCTGCTTATTGTCCTTGGCTATAGGTGTAGTTTAGTGGTAGAGTACTTGCCTAGTGTTTGGAAAGACGCAGGTTCAATCCCCACTGCCACCAAAAGTAACTGAATTAAAGGAAATCATTTGCCACCTTCTCTGGCAGCTTTATTTTTTATATACCAAGCAAAAGTGTTGAGGGTCCAAGATTGCAGGTAGAAGGTCTCCCCACAGCACACAGGCAGGAGGCCATATGCTTGGCTGGTTGGTGTCTGTGCATAAACCCTGCCATGGATACAGATTTGTCCTGAACAGAGGGCAGAGTCAGACCTTCAGCCTCTGTGCAGTGAACACTGAATATAGCCATACTGCATTAACTTACTGGAAGGATTCTTTTAAGAATATTATTGTTTAGGTCACACAACCATGAGGACCTAGTCTCCACCCTAAGAACACATGTGAAAAAATTCAGGCATGGTGGTGTCTACTTGCAATGTCAACACTGGGCAGGTAGACATGGAGCTCCTGGGGTTTATTGTCCATTCAGAAATTCAGCTAATTTAAACTCCAGATCCAGTGAGAGACGCTGTCTCACAACCTAAGGCGGGGAGAGACTATGGAAGAAAGTCATCGTCAACCCGAGGCCTCTGTGTGTGTGTTTGTGTGTGTGTGTGTGCACACTCTTGCATAAACATGTACACAAAGATGAACATATGCATAAATCTTTGCTATCACTTCCTTTGATGATATCCTACAAATCCCAATGACCATCATGTGACCAGCACATTTGCTAACCAATCATAACTGTAGTTGTGTCTTACCCAAGGTGGATGGGTTTAAAATCTGACCCTAGCTCCCATGGAAAGAACACCGACAGAATGCTGGACGGCTCCTCAGAGGCTACCAAAGTTGTTCCTCAGCATTTTCTCTATCCATTATGCAAATATTTCAACTTATTAATAATTGAAATGGCAACACATTAATAATTAGGATCTCCATTACAAATCTGACCTTTAATTGAATTCTATAGGAATGGATTGAAAAATGAGCCTCTTGATTTATGCAAGAATAAAGGTTAAAAACCATTTCCAACTCAATCTATTTTTTTCGTATTTGTTGCATCAGAAATACTGAAGGAAGCTCTTTCTCTAGGTATCTTCTCTCCACTGCCCGGTGTTGAGGATAATGAGGTAACAACCAGAAATCTTGATTCTGGGGCATTTGAGGAAGCTGATTCTTTTCAAGGACTGAAGAAACATGACTCCACAGAGAGTCCATACTCAGAGTTCTCAGGTGGCTGTTTCAAATGAATCCTGTCGGAGCAGGCAGACACCCAGGTATTGCCACCCATCAGCATGAAGGTGGCTTTCCTCATTTGATTAGCCACTTACAGCCCAGCGATGGACATCATTAGGAGAAGGAAGGAGTATTGTGTTGCCCTGGGATGGCTGTGACAAGGAGCCTGGAAACTTCTGTCCTCTACTTGAGAAGCTAGGGGAGCAGCTGTGAGAACCTCGAGGTCCCTACCTTCCCTGCTTCCACTCTCTGATGTCATACAGGTATTTCACCTGTAGGATACCTTCTCAATCACACACAGAAAAGTTTGCTCACACCCAGAAGGTCTACAGCAACACAGACAAAGCAGCTAAAGAAGGAGGCAGGAAGATGTCCAGCTAAGTTACGGGCTATTCTGTCAGACACACCTCTGGTTCCAGTGATGTCACTGTTTCGTTTCCTCTCCACAGTCACCAGGAAAGTATTTACTGTGTACAAATCTGTGCTCACTACAGTAATTTCCTAAAGACCCAAAATGTTACATGTGGGCAAAACTGGAATGGGTTGAGCTATACTAGTGACTTCTAAGTCCTGATCTAATTTAAAAGATATGAAAAGAGCTTAAAATGATCATATCATAAATGTGCAGGTCTCAGCATTGTCAAACAATCCATTGCCAATGTTTAGGATTAAGAGATTTCACAGAATAATTTTGAATTTTAAACCCCTGTTTTAAAGTTTATTATACTAGGAGCTAAAGCCATGACTCAGTGGTTAAGAACACTTGCTACTCTTCCAGAGGATTCAAGTTTGGCTCCCAATCGGTGTCACAGGCAACACAACAGTCTGTAACTCCAGTTCCGGGGGGATGTAAAGACCTTTTCTGCCCTCCAAGGGTATCCACACACATGTAGCATACATGTACACACACAAATATACACACACAAACTCATACATACACACGTACATATACACAAATCAAAACAGTTAATTTTTTTATTGTACGGTGCTAAAGAGCATTTTCCTGTAAGTCTATGAAGTAGTTTGTGCGATCTTCCCCATACTCCACACGCCCATCTTCCTCACTCCTCTCCTGTACCCTTAGCCCCCTTCTCTATATCCTTTCACATCCCCTTCATTTGTACATGCATGACTTTATGATCTATAATGTTTAGGACTCAGTGAGGCCACAAATGGGAAAGACACTGTGTTGCTTGTCTTCCTGAGACTGATTTAATTCACTGAATGTTAACTCCAAGTATATTTTTTTTCTGCAAGCCTCTGGAGGGCTCAGAGGTCTTCCAGCAGTTATCTGAAGGACGGAGGATCTGTTGCTGCTAAGTCCCTCCTGCTATTTTCTAGGAATACAAAGAGGACGAGAATAAGGGAAATCCATAACACAGTGGGGTAGTTTTTTTTGTTTGTTTGTCAGAAGTCATCTCTACTTACAATTTAGTCTACCACAATTATCTGTATCAGAAGTAAGGGTGTACTAAAGGAAACTATAGTGCCTTCCATGTGTTCTTCAAGAGCCTTGGGGGCCAGTGGGGGAGATAGCTTCCTGTCACTGGCTAGAGTCCTATCCTATCCTTCTCTTATCTATTGAAGTTGGTCATTACATAGCCAACCAGAAGCCCTCACGTTCTTCTTCCTCAGTTTCTACACTTCGTTGTTTAAACTCTTGTTTTCAGATCTCCCTAATTGTGTGTTTTGACTGCATGCATGTATGTGCATTGGGTGCGTGTCTGACCATGGCTGAGATCAAACAGAAGGGCATTGCATCCTCTAGACTTGAGTCACAGACACGTGCTCTTTACCTCTGAGCCATCTCTGCAGGTCCTGCAGCATTAACTCTTCTTTTTTATTGAAAGAAAATTTTTCATGTATTCTGATCATGCTTTCCCCCTCCCTCAATTCCTCCCAGATCTTCCCTACTCCCCCACCCACCCAGATCCATACCCCTTCTTTCCACTCCTTAAAAACATCAACTCTTAGTCTGTCTTTAGCCTGTCCTCTGATCTCAATGCAACACAGGTGACCAAGTGCAGTTTCCTCCACGGACTTTCCTCCCTTCCTGTCTGCTGGTAAGCTAACTACGGCCCGGGGAGAGCTTCTGGATTCACGTGATAACAACTCTCCCTTTAAAACATATGCCAACTTCTCTGTTTTTATGCCAATACCAAGCTGTTTTCAATACTGTAGCTCTGTAATAGAGTTTGAAGTCAGGGATGGTAATGCCTCCAGACGTTCCTTTATTGTATAAGATGTTTTGGCTATCCTGGGTTTTTTGTTTTTCCATATAAAGTTGATTATTGTCTTCTCCAGATCTGTGAAGAATTTTGATGGGATTTTGATGGGGATTGCATTGAATCTATAGATTGCTTTTGGTAGAATTGCCATTTTTACTATGGTGATCCTCCCAATCCAAGAGCAAGGGAGATCCTTCCATTTTCTGGTGTCCTCTTCTATTTCTTTGAATATTAACCTTCATCAGGCGATGAAAGGAGACAGAGACAGAGACAGAGACAGAGACAGAGACCCACATTGGAACACCGGACTGAAATCTCAAGGTCCAAATCAGGAGCAGAAGGAGAGAGAGCACGAGTAAGGAACTCAGGACCGCGAGGGGTGCACCCACACACTGAGACAATGGGGATGTTCTATCGGGAACTCACCAAGGCCAGCTGGCCCGGGTCTGAAAAAGCATGGGATAAAACCGGACTTGCTGAACATAGTGGACAATGAGGACTACTGAGAACACAAGAACAATGGCAATGGGTTTTTGATCCTACTGCACGTATTGGCTTTGTGGGAACCTAGGCAGTTTGGATGCTCACCTTACTAGACCTGGATGGAGGTGGGTGGTCCTTGGACTTCCCACAGGGCAGGCAACCCTGACTGCTCTTTGGGCTTACGAGGGAGGGGGACTTGATTGGGGAAGGGGGAGGGAAAGGGGAGGCGGAGGTGGAGAAGAGACAGAAATCTTTAATAAAAAAATAAAATAAAATAAAAAAAGAAAGCACAAAGGAAAAAATAAAGAAAGAAAGAAAGCACAAAGGAATGACCAAAAAAAAATGCCAAGGCATTAAGAAAATATGTTGATAAAAAGAACCATTAAGAAGTTTAACTCTTATTTTTTTTTTTTTTTGTAATAAAAGCGGTTACCTGGAATGTTATTTTCCTGAGTTCACCCTTATGGCTTAATTGGTTGTAATTATCATCTACTATTTTGTAATTTATAGAGTCACAGGATCACAATGTTTCTGAGACTGTCAAAAAACAATCAGTGAAGTCAGGAGTTAGGAACCTAGCTTGGTAAGAGAACACTCACCTAAATGTGCAATGCACTGAGAACAACAACCAAACCACAGTAGTCCAGCACCCCATCCTTACCATCCAAATGGACCACTTGGACATCTCAGGGGCCCCCAGTAGCCTCTCTCATCAAAGTCAGCTTTCTGGTCTGGCCTTTTCACCCCGTGTCTTGTGGGAACTCAGTCTGGAAAGGCCATCTTTCCTAAGAAGCTCCGTATAGGATTCTACCACTCCCTTGGATTAACTGTGGGGAGACAGGTCCTTTCAGCCCATGCGTGAGGTCACAGGTCTACCTTAGCTGAGCAACCACAGCCATCCTTGCATCATACTCTGTCATATAACAGAGTCCTGTTTCTTCCTTACACTTTTAAAAGTAATCAGGGGTTAAAACTTAATCCAAATAGGCATCATCTGATATTGCAGATCCAGGAAGAACCAGGGCAGTGTTGTGACATCTTAAGATACTGGATCCTTCTTCTCTTAGCCCTCCTTAGGTCCTCTTTTCTCACTGGCCCTGCATAACTGTAGATCCGTCTCCCTGTGAGTTGGGTCTCTGTGAGTGACTCACTGAAATGGAGTCTGGAGCTGTGTAAAGGTAGCATTTGTGACAATGTGTGACCTTTATCTGCACTTCTGTTTCTCGTAATCAGCCTTGGGATACTTCTACACTAAGGACTTGACCTTTGCAAACCAGAAAGATACCTGCAAAACCACCAGGAGAGCTGACATCCAAGTCACAAGGACTAGACACAGTTTGGGGTAAATGATAAATAGCCATCTGAGTTGAGATGGCAGGGACTGTCCCTAAAACAGTGCTAAGCCATTCTCAGCTCTGTGGTGGAGACCAGAGGACAACTAGAGACAACTTGGCTGCTTGGCTTAGTCAGCCTGAGAGAAAAGAGAGGCCCAGGGGTGGGCGACTCTATGACAACCAAGCTAGAACCACACTGTGCTTCAAAACGCAGAACTAGAGACAAGCTGGCCTTCACCATCCCAAGCACGGTGTCGATAGAGATGGAGAGCGAGGTGGCGTGGGAGTTCAACCTTCAGGATGCCCCCCCTCAGAAGAGAGGGAATGAAGAAGGAGAGAGTGGGGAGCAGCTTTCTTGAAGTTTGGCCACAGGACAGGTGGGACCCATGCTGTTGGAACCTCGCAGGACAAAGCAAACAAGAGAGCAGATCATTTAAGGGTCAGAGAAATGTGAGTGCTGGCAGCAGGAGCCTGGCACTTTCTGACGACATGGTCCCTGTGCAACTGGGCTCCAATAAGAGATTAAATCACAGCCAGGTAGCCCTTCTGGGGCTTTCTTGAGGCCTGGTGAGCACCATTCGATCTAGAAATGTGTATTTCAGCAAGAACAGAGGGTTGTCTTTGAAACATGAGCTTGCACAGTGTTTTTTCTTACGTGAATCATTAGCTGTTGCTATCTTTGCCTAATAAATGACAGATGAGTAAAGAAATCATACTGTCCCCTAAGCATGTTTATCCAAAGGAGCTTCTGCTTATCCACTCAACTGGGATGGCATGCTGTACATATGTAATCACTGCTAATATTTGTGGATTGGGGTAGCCGAGATTGCTCAGTGGGTAGGGACTGTCCCTCAGGCTTCACAACCCGAGTTCTGAACCTAGTACCCGTGTAAAGCCACATGCATGGCGTACATGTCTGTGTCCTGCCACTGCCCTGGAAGATAGGATGCAAGGACAAAAGAATTCTCAAAAGCTGTTGAGCCAGCTTAGAGGCCAGTCTCAACCTCTAAGTACCAGAATTACAGGTGAGAACACTCACACCTGGCTTTATTCACACCAGTCCTGGAGATCCTAACTCGGGCCTCATACTTATGCGGCAGACACACTATCCTCTGAACAGTCGGCCCCCCTTCCAAACACACTTATCATGAAACGCTTTTATTGCAAAAATCTACATTATCCAATCTTGAGAAAAGGTCCCTAATAGATAAACACTAAAAGAAAATGCACTATTCATGTAAAATTATACCTGCTGACAATGTTTAAATTCAGCATATGAAAATATGAATTGGTATTCACTTCCTAAATGTGACGCCTATTATTTTAAACACTTGGGAAATTATTTGCTTATTATTCCCTTTAAAAGATGAATTGTTATGGTTCCTGTGCAATCAAAGCGGGCTTTATTTTTACAGTGAGGAAGCTAAAGTGCTTTCTTGAAGAGTATTTGGTTGTATTTTCAAAATATCTGATCACCAATTAAAAGCCTTGTGTCTGATAAGTTCCTAACCCACTGCGTTAATAAAACAATTTCAAATTACAATGTCATTTTTGCAAATGATTATCTTTTGTGTGCTAATGGTACCTTTTCTCCTTTGAAATTGCTGTGGGTCTCTGTAGCAACGGATTATTCTAGAAGACAATTTTAGATAAGTATATTCCTCCCAGCAGGGACAGTGCAGCTTGGCACGATGATGTAGATCTGAGTCTCAGTCTAGTGAGGGTCTTCCATCAAAACATCTCAAAAAGTCGATCAGTGTAGACGAGTCCCATCAGCCCTGGACAAGACCATTGTCTGTGGGGACCCCTCAAATCCTCACTATAAACTATATCTTAGCACAGTGGGCCTGCTGGATCCTGGGCAAGCTGAGGGTGAGAAGGGGCCAGTACCCTGGCTCAAGGGAGTCCTGAGCCCAAAGATCTTTGAATTCAGAGCCAGAGGCTCCCTGCATCGCCTTTGTGAGTCAGGCTCCTTTCTGGTTGGTTGACTCAATCACGGAGGACAAAGCTACTAGGGTGCTGAGAAGCAACTGAATGCTAAACCTGGTGACAGTCGTGGCAGACCCCACTTTCTAACCTTTCCAGTCTTGAGATGTCTATAGTCAGACCGACATCCTGATTGGCCACCGTCTCAGTCTCTGCATCCTGTGATGGCTGCGTTCCCTTTGGATTGCTCTCTGGGAGAGTCTAAAGTGGGCTCAGTTGCTCCAGGACGCAAAGCCTGGCACAAGACACCGGGAGGGAGGACAGGTGTCCACGGTGGTTTGATTGGAAAACAGAGCAGCACGCAGATAACGGAGCACAAGGCGTGGTCTGTTTTCGCTTCTGATGGACTCACCTTCCTGGGACCCGGAATGCCGACTTGGAAAGCTGAAGCTGTGGAGCACAGAGCTCTACACTGAAGCGAGCACCTGGGCTCCTGGATGGTAACCTGGTGGTTAGATCACAGACCAACTGTGCAAGAGGCCGTGCTCTTAGTAGTCAAGATCACAAGAGTTTAAAAAAAAAAAGAAAAAAATCTTATCACACCCCATCTACTACCTCTTTCTTTCTTCCTTCCCTCTCTCTCTCCCTCCTCCCCCCCAGAAAGTTAAGAAAAATGCTTGGCCTTCACAGTCCCCAGTACCTGAATCTCCCCCATGCCCTTTGTAACATAGGCTATCCCAAAGTACATCATGTAGTGTGCAACTTCCTATTACCTCCTGAAGGATGCAAACGCCAAGTATTTTCCTTTATTCAGGTGATCTCTCTGAAGTTTCTCCTCTGGGCGGTCCCTCATACCCTCATCCTTCCCTGTTGACTGCCTCAGTGAGTAAGAGATCCTGTTTTTAAGAAATTTTAAAGTTTGAAAGTCCTCTCATGACCATCCAAATTGAGTTTAAATTTCCAGTAACTGCATAAAACATTGGGCATGGCTATGAGTGCCTGTAACTCCAGGACTGAGGGGTGGAGACAGGTGGGTCACAGGGACCACTGGTGACCTTCAGGACAGTGAGGACAGTAAAGCAGAGACAAGATCTCGACCTATAAGCTGCGTGCCTAGGGCTTGGGTTTCTTTTGATGCCAAGATGACTGCGGAGCACAGGCATGTCAGAGCTGAAGGGTTTCTGTCCTGCATTCCCTCTCTCTGCACCCTACATCTTTACGTCTCCAGAGCAACGAGCTTTGTGTCAGATGCGATTCATTTGTTTTGAATTTTCAGAGGTACAGAATTGTTAAAATTTATACCTGCGCCATATCAACTAAATTAGTTTTATACTACTCTTTAAAATACTGCTTGAATTTTATCCAAAATATGTAGGCAGGGACTGCTCAGTTGTTTCCCAGCTGCTCAGACCCAAATAAGCACATAGAAACTATATTAATTACAACACTTTTCAGCCTGTTAGCTCAGGCTTCTTATTAACTAACTCTTACATCTTAAATTAACCTATTTCTGTTAATCTGCATATTACCATGAGACTGTAGCCTACCTTTAGCTTCTGGCTGGCATCTGGAGTCTTTTTCCTTTGGCAACTACATGGCATCTCTCTGATTCCACCTACTTTCTCTCTATAACTCTGTTTGGATTTCCTGCCTGGCTTTATTCTACTAAGCCATTGGCTGAAACAGCGTCTTTAATAACCAGTGGTAATAAAACATATTCATAGCATACAGAGGGGAATCCCACATCAAAAATACATGTCAGGGAATTACTGTGGTGTTACTTTGAGAAGTATTTCTCTTGTGTTCACTGGCTACATATTGTTACATGAAGCAAGCATACTATATATTCTATTGCTTTCCCATTTATAAACTTTAGCTCTTTTTCTCTTGTTGCAAAATAGATTACAAAAAAAAACATCATTTCTGTTTATTAAAAGAGAACCACAAAGAATATAATTGCACCTGACCTATTTTTCAAGCATGCATATAGTTTTGTATAATACAGATGTAGAATTGAAGTTGATGAGTTGAAAACGACAGGAACTTAAAATATTGATAGAAGCTGGCAATTGCTTTCTGAAATGCATCTTAACATGAAGCCCCAATTTATCAGGATGCAAATTTCCCTGTGTTCTGTGCTCACAGCAGGTTTGCAAGCAAACAGTAACATTCACACTCATGAATAGAATATTTATGTCATTGTTCTCCCATTTTCTCTAATAAAAACTTTCCCTATAAATAAACTATAAAATATTCTTTGTTATTACTCACCCACTAACATGTGAGTTTTACTTTTCTTCTTGAATTGCCTTTTATTTTACTGTTAATTAAGAGTGCTTTGTGACACTCATTTGTTTTTGGTTTGTCCTGTGGCTACTCTGTCCACATCTATTACTTCTGCTCTAATGTTTCTACTAAGTTACAAACACTTTTGCATGTTTCTATTGTACAAAATCTCTCACAAACTAAGTTTGGGAACTGGTGAAATGGCTCAGTGGGTAAGGTCCTGACTTCTGGGGAGATGGCTTAATGGTCAACTGAGTTCTTAAATCTGTTTTCCTGTTATAGTTTAGAGCTTTGGAGTGGTCTAAAAGAAAATGGCCTCCAAAGGAAGCAGCACTATTGGGAGAGTGGCTTTGTTGAAGTGGGTATGGCCTTATTGGAGGAACTGTGTCATTGTGGAGGCAGGCTTTGAGGTCTTTTGCTTAAGCTTCATTGAATGTTATAGTCTCCTTGTTGTCTCTAAGATGTAGAACTCTCAGCTACTCCTCCAGCACCACATCTGCCTGCATGCTGCCATGCTCCCCATCATGATGATAATGGACTGCACCTCTGAAACTGTAAGTGAGCCATCACAATTAAATGCTTTCTTTATAAGAATTGCTGTGGTCATGGTGTCTCTTTTCAGCAATAAAAACCCTAAGACAAGCTTAAAACATCTATGTCTCTGATCTGCCTGTAGTTGAATGAGTTTAGACAGCTTATAGGTGATGCTCAGTTTCTCCACAGTACAATTATAAAAAGGGACTTCTATTTTCTACATGTATGTCATGTAGGCAATTCATACTCAGTGTCTTCCTTGCTGGTTGGAGTTTTGACTATTACATCACATATGTTTATGTCTATGCCACAATCACAAGGCCCAAACATTCCGGAGAGTGGGTGAAAGATCATGCATTTGTCCCAGAATTGAGGATTCTGGTCAATTTGTGGTTGGAGGACCCTGAGTAGAGGACTTACTTCTCCTATGCCACTAGCTTGCTACCCCAAGCCACACTGTGACCAACATCAAGTTAAGGGGAAAAAGAGGATTTTTGGCTCACACTCCCAGATCACAGTTGATCCCTGATAGAGGTCAGGACAAAACTCAAGTAGAAGCTGAAGCAGAAATCACGGAGGAAAGCTACTTATGGGCTCACTCCTTTTAGCTTGTGATCAGTCAGCATCTCTAAAGAACCAAGGATCATCGGCCCAGAGGTTACAATGATTATGGTAGGATGGGCCTTCCTATACCAATCCAAAAAAAAAAAAAATCACTGCATATCCCAGGCCATTATGACCAAGGCAATCCCCTGTCCCACCCCCACACACACACCAATTGAGACTCCTTCAGACAGTTCTGGTCTCTTTCAAATTGACATCTGAAGCTAGCTAGGAGACCAAACATCCTCACTCCAGCATCTGAAGATACTTTGCGCTCCACAGTTACCACAGTCGTTCACATTTTGGCTCAGAGAAAACATTTTTTTTATTTTAGACTTGTTATTTTATGTCGACAACATGGGTAGGATGTGGATGGCCGGCAGATAGCAGAGATGAATCACACACAAACATACACCAGTAGATGGTAGTCATGTGGGTGACGTACACACGCAAGTCTATTTCAGTTGTGTAGGATAACTGAAAAGGAGCATATTCAGGCTTCTACAAAGACTGCACAGGGGGGTCACAATTTTTCTGAGTTTTCTCTTTTTCTGAGTCCCAATGGCCTAAACCACTTAGTAGGGTTATCAATACCAAAGAACGTAGACCATCTCTGCGAATGGATCATCATGTATCATCAGTATCTCCTGCGCATGTGTGTTACGTGAGCACTTAGCAGAGTTTCCCACAAGCCCTAGGAAGTCTGTCTCTGTGGTGTCCTATAACTGAGCAAGTAAGTGTTGTGGAGAAAATGAGGAAAGGGGGCCTCTCCAAATTGAAAAGTGCCTTCCTGGAAAGATCAAGGCTTCTAAGACTTGGTGAGTAAACAGAACAAGGTCTCCAGGAGCTTCTGAAGCTTAGATCTCCAAAGCTCCTCCCCCAGGTTACAGAAGCAGAGAGGGATGGTGATCCTGCTGCTAGCAGAACTGTGGGCTAGCTGTCTAAGGAGCCCCAGGGCTGCAGCTTCAGTGAGCCATCACCCACTCTGGGGTGGGCTACACACTGATCCAGCTACCTTTGTTTTGAGTCATTCATAGTCTTGTAAGTAACTCCTTACTCATGCTTCTTGAAGGAACCCCAATAAACTCACTGATTCACTGACTTAGACTCGTGAAATCACCACTTTGGTATGTTGTTGGTATTCAAATTGGGGGTAAACAAAAGTTTGTTTGGTCTCCCTGGGAAAAGCCACAAAACAGGAGTTTTTAGGCGAATGCTACAGAATCCTTAAGAAGGCAGAATTGTCCTCAGAGGGAAAGGGTCATCAGGGAATCTTAGAAGTGAGTTCTTCTGAGTTGTTGGAAAATATTGACAAAGGCAAAGAGAACTGGGGACCACTGTGGCCCTGAGCTGGCAAGGATAAAGCTCCTGACGACAGGCTGGGGTGAGTTACATGCCCACTGGTGAAAAGACAGATGCAAGAAACATCTATGGAAATAAACCTGGGTGTCTGCCTTAGCTCTGGCAGTTTGCTGTTTTGATCTTGGATTTAATAAATGGCCACAATAGCCAGAATGTAAAGAGGAAAGCTAAAACTATAGAGAGGAAAATCGATTGAGTCCCTGGAGTAGAGGTGCAGTGATTATTCTTAGACAAAGAAATTGCAGGACAGCTTGTCGACCACGTAATTGATGAACACACCAGTAAATTTAAGGGACAAGAGCTAAAAATAAACAGGTTGCGGGTTGCGTTAAGTGCTTTATTCCAACCTATGCTTATGGGACTCTGTGATGATTTTGCTACAGCACAGGAAACCCACTGGGCAGCACAAGGCTGTGGCTTATTTCAGCAAGCCCACTCTTACCCGGAGGGACACTCATCTTCTTGAATACTCTCGTCTCCCTCTTTTTCGCATCATCACAGCCCATGTGTTCCCAAGACCACTCATAGCAATGCTTATTGGAGACCCTTCTGAAGGTCTTGCCTTCTGTACTGAGTAGCTAGCTGGGGTCTCCGGTGCCAAGGAACCAAGGAAGTAGTGTGCTTGACTGGACTGGTTGTCTTCAGTGTGCTTTTGAGGTCATTCTCTCCCCTGGGGACATTAAAAAAAAATACATAGGAGCATTTAAACAACATGAGCTAAGGGAACCCAAGCTACACACAAAAACTATGAGAATCAAAAGTGAGCAAGCTGGAACAGGCAAGATGGGTCAGCCTACAGAGGTGCTTGCTGTCCAAGTCTAATGGTCTGAGCTCAGATTCCATGACCCACAATGGAAGGAAAAGCACAGCTCCTGAAAGTCTTCTGACCCTACATACATACTGTGCCATGCGTGTGCCTGCGCGTTTGCATGCGTGCACACACACATGTGCACACACACATGCAAACACACACACACCACAATAACAATAACCACTGTTCTTATGAGGTTTGGTGAAGTTTCTTTCTTTAAATGCTCCCCTGCTATAGCTCTGCCAGGTGTTGTTTCTTGAGTCCTCCTCAGAGATTAAAATCACACACCTGTGGCTTAGATTCACCTAGGACCTAGGATCTGGCCAAACCTCTTCCCCTTCCCTTAAGTTTCCTTTTCTTAGAACAAGTTAGTTTTGCGTAGGTGTTACCGAAGTATGTGAGGAAATGTCTTGCTTTCATTTGGCTCATGGTTTCCGGCGGTTTGCTCCATAGGTGCTGGCTCCAGGAACTTGGGTGGAACGTTATAGCAGCAGATAAACTGCACAAAGTTAGGAATTTTTCCTAACGCAAGTTCTCTGCTGATGCAAATTCCCAATCAAGCCAAATCAAAACAAGCCAAATTAAAAAAATACCCAGGTTTAATGGGAGTCCCGCTCTCTCGGGTGGTCCCAAGGTGGGGACCTGGAGGCCTCGGAAGCTACCACCAGGAGGAAGGAAAAGAGACCAGGTGATCCCCTTTGGGGAGTTCACTTAAATACTCTGTGGGGCCTGGCATGCTGGGATTTGGAGTCCATACAACTCTCAGGGCTGGAGGCTGGGATAGATGCAAGGGGCTGGGTTCAATGCTCCCAACTTAACACACAAGAGCTCCGTGAAGGGAATTAAGGGAGAATGACAGAGCATGAGAATGCCCAGCATGTGATATATACATGTGTGAAACTGCAAAAAAAAAAAAAAAAAAAAAAAAAAAAGCTTTTCCAGGGAGTGTTGTAAGGGCACAAAGCAAGATGTATCTTTCAAGGACACATTCCCAGGGACTGCTTCTACCAAGTAGGCCCCACTTCTGACTTTTTACCTTTTATTAATGCAATCAGATTATGAATCCAACAAGGTATTAAGCCACTAATTAAGTCAGCATCCTCATAATCTAACCTCTCAAAATACACTCAGGGCCAACTCTAGTCAGTCACCCAAATGTATTTTCTCAAACTGTCACAATCCTCCTTTGTCTTCCCAGAAAGCTTGTGACCATCTCGTAATCCTAAACATAATCAGCCCATCTTTGTGAGTCTCTACCAGTTCCCATATTGTTCAAAAGCCCAAGTAAAGTCTTCTCTGTGACTCAGCTTAAATGAATCAGTTTAAAACCCACAGCTCCACAAGTAGATTTGGGATACACAGCGTCACCAGGCAAGTCTCAGGGGCTCAGGTAGCCTTGGCCTTGCTATTTGTGTCCTGCATGGCCTCTCTACTGGACTCCACTCTTAGCCCGTGGATTCCTTTGCCAGATGTTCTTCATTCCTGGCATCTCCAACACCTTGAAGTCTACATCACAGCTTAAGCTTCACCAACACAGCTTAGCACATGACTGTTTCCTGAGCTTTCTACAGGGACCTTCCTCATGTTAGCTGGCCTCCTAGGCTTTCCTTAGAAATCCGTGTGGAAGCATTCAAGGCAAATATATTTAGCTTTTGCATTCTGCATAGCTGCAAAACTGCAAAACCAGCATCAGATGGCTGATTGCATGATCTGCCCCCAACTTAAACAAAGGCTCAGAACTACATTAATCTCTGAATGCTTTTGTGGATTCCTCTGGGAAGGTCTGAAGTCTTCCTCTCTTCTCAAAACAAAGTCTTTCAAAGGATGTTACAGATTAACAACCTCTAGTGCTGGTAAACTCTAGTCAGTTCCTTGAGTACCAGCAAGGCATCCTTCCCATGCTCAGTGCAAAGCTTTTGACTTCTCATTTGTCATGCTAATCTCTTTAACCACACCATCTCTTATCCAAAAGCTTCTACTTGCCAGTTCTCTGGCCAAGCCACACTTTGTTCATCTTTCAAACTTTTGTGTGTTAACTTTTTCTTATGATTCTCACCGTAAATCTTGCTAAAAGCAGAAAACAGAAACAGTGCCAAAACCCAGATTCTATTCTTGCTTAAAATTTCCTCCACCAGATGATCTTGTTTGCTTCTTTTTAATTCAGATCATACACAGCATCAGGACCCAGATGAGACGGCCATTCCCATTAGCATTCTGGCCTTCACACCCATCAATGACCCATTACACTCTGCTTACAGCATAATCCTGGGATTTCTTTATTCTGAAAGCTTTCCCCCCTTTTCCCACAGACTAGCTCCAAAGGAACGGACACATCCAGTCGGTTTCAGTCATAGCCATAGCCCCACTCCACGCTTTGCACAGACATATCCGAAGGTATGTTTAATCTTATACAGCAATTCTCAATCCAGTCAAGTTGTTAATCAAAATTAACCATCTCAAGAAATAACATAATTGCTGGGTACTTCCAGAGTGGATAGTTGATGCTGAAGTAGTTACTGCTCTTCAGTAACTGAATGATGATATTTGCTAGGGGAAATTGTTGCGATTGCAAGAGGAAAATGTAAGATCCTGAGATCCAGTCTTGCACATCAGAAACCATGCATTGACCTGCATTAAGGTGGATCAGGAATGGGAACGAACACAAGATATGGTTGCCAGAGGATGACACACTTAACACCAAAATACAGTCAGAGCATCTCAGGTGCTGGATGTGACAGAGAGAAACTGCTTCCGGAAAGGTGGTGAGCCTTGACCTAGGCTTTTGCACTTTCTTCTTCCACCACTTTTAATCCTGAATATGGGCAGAGCTAGCCAGAGTGACTTATTATCTTAGACTATGCATAAAAACTGTTTGCTTTCACTTCTGAGAATTTCTTCTTTCTGTTCAGGAGAAATTCATATTTATAAAAGTCAACTTTTTGACATATGGCGTTGCCGAGACAGGAGGTAGGGACAGTGGGCAGGGCCCCGGCTCTGCAGGTGGCTCCAGTGAAAGTTAGTTTTTGTTCTATCTTCTATAGTAAAATGCTGAAGATTATTTAATTCAAAGCAGTCTCGCTTGGTGGTGCCTTCACAAACTGTGAAGCTTCCCTCGGCGGTGGTGTGTGGGTATTGTGTGCTGACTGATGGCTGAGGAGCCTGTATGCTTGTTCCTCTCTCTGATCCATCAGCTCCACTAACCCTTGGAGCAGACAGAATGCAAAATAATATTTTAAGGAAATTTGATTCCTGGGGTTGTTGTGCTTCCTTATACATAAATTACCCTTAAATCACCGTGGTTATTGAAATAAAAATTCCATTTCTCTCACATTGACAGTCCATCCGGGGGGAGCAGGGGAGTTTCCCGCCACAGACTGGATAAGTAGAATTGACCGTGACATCAATGCGATTATTACAGTCATGCCTTTTATTTTTAATATTTTCCTGTGACAGATTTATTTCTTCTCAAATCAGGAATATTTCTTCTGAGGAAAAAATATATAGCTGCTGTATGTTTTTCTGATACTGAAAATTACCAGATGCCAGGCTGAGAATGTAAGGAAATTGAAGACCCTTGCAGGTGACCTTAAGGACCACGAAGGTGGAGAATTGTGATACAGCAGCTTAGGCAATTTCATTGCAGCTGCTTGGTTTGTGAAAAATGAGAAATAGGTTTTCTATTACCAAATATAATGAATTTCCTTTCTGTCCTGTCACAAATTGTCAAACTTCATTGAGCAGAAAAGAGATCTGGGCCGACATTGGTAGGAGGGTAGTATGATCCCCACAATGCCCAGGGAGGAGAGATGAGGGCGGTGACACCACTTTACGTTGACCTAAGATTTTAGACTCACGTAGTTACTGGAACAAGGCCATGCTCCACACTTGGGCTTATAAAGAAAATGCTTTAAATGCCATGGGGCAAAACTGTGCACATCTATGTCTGTGTTGGCAGATTGTGGAGTGCTTCCAAAGTAGGCCCATGAACCATGAAAGGGTTAATTGCCTCCTAGGAAAACCAAGGGGCTCACTAAGGATCTGTCACAGCTGCCATGCAACAACACGGGGGGACTTGTGTGATGACAGAAGAGCCGGTGATCTACAGAAGGGTGCAGAAGACAGATGACATCAAGTGCTGGCCACCTTATTACTTGAAGGTCAGAAGCATCCAGTGTGTCAAAAAGCATTTTCATTGCTTTTGACTCAGACTGTAGAATGACTGCTGAATTTAGGAGAAGCATGCTTTCTGTAACTAAAGGTCACCTTCAGCACCGGAAGCATTGCACTGTCTGGTCATCCTCCCACATCCTAAGAAGGCCAGATGAGCTAGGAATTGGGTGACAAGACGACTGGTCTTGGCATCCTGGAGTCACTTAGGCAAGACCTTAGCATCTCAGAAGTCATAGTTCTCTGAGACATATGACAGTTATTGTACCCGCCATTTAGAGGAGGAGAGGCCATCTCTGTAAGCTTCTTCAAAGTCCCTGGCATGTTGGAAACGCTTGAGCCTCTGTGGGATGTGGGCATGTCTAAACTGGCTTTTAACCCAAAGGACAGAATGA
The DNA here is from genome assembly GCA_025134845.1 of Neodon shergylaensis. Taxonomy (NCBI): domain Eukaryota; kingdom Metazoa; phylum Chordata; class Mammalia; order Rodentia; family Cricetidae; genus Neodon; species Neodon shergylaensis. Next base: position 5,665,969 of record JABTXL010007601.1, on the reverse strand, counting down.
CAGCATTTAATAGTACTGAGTAGCAGACATCATGAATTGAGTAAGGAAAGTAGAAATATCCAGGAAACAACGCTAATGACTAGTGTGCCCACTTGCATGAATGGTATCTAAGAAGAGTTTGGTTGACAGGCATAGGAGACTCAGAAGGACCTGACGTTTTTCTGAGAACCCTCAGTATCGCATGTAGCAGACAGATGTTCGAAATGCACAGGGCCGCAGACTTGTCACGGGAAGTGGAGAGGAATCTAAGGGCTCCGAAGTAGAAGACAGGTCTAAAGACCCAGAGAAGAGAGACCAGTACCTGACCTGTAGGTGCTCAGCCATGTAGAACTGAATGCAGAGGGGCGAAACTGGCCATGAGGATCCACCTGGCCATTCTGAATTTACACATACCTATAGAAACATGGCTTGCAAACATAATTCCATTTAATCCACAGCAAGAAAGGAATGTTTTCAGTGCTTTACTGACAAGATCATAAAGGTTCCAATAAGCTGAGACTAAAGACATACAGCAACCAAATAAACATGCATACAGATTCAAGACCCAAGAAACCAGTGCAACTCACCCTCTGCTTCTGGGCCCAGACCCACATGACATGTTATCTCTAACTTTAAATGAAAGCGTGAAAGGGGACACAAAATGATAACACATTCTGACTTTAACACTAACATATGATCTGACCTGCCTAAATTCCCATGCTGTGAGCTCCATACAGCAAGAATTAGACCTGAGTGTAGACCCATGGGCTCCAGCATCCATGAGCCTCCCTGAGTCTGTGATGAAGGAGGACCCCTCACATACTGTGTGATGATTTGACTGCATTGTGCCTACCTAGGAGATTCTCCCCCAAGTCACAGCCTGAGTCGCACATACAGGAGAATGGTGGTCCTCTTAGAAATGAGCGGTCACCTGTGCTCTCCCTGGGCTGGTATCCTCTTCACATGGAATATCCTATTCATCATGAAGGTGCCCCATAGCCGGAGGGTTTAAATTCAGCAGGATTTCAGCGTTCTCCCTTGGGAAGTCACTTTGGGGTCCCAGCTGTCAGTTACTGGAGCAACTGTTGAAGTTGTATCATAGGGGTAGAAGGAAGAAGGGGGTAGTGGGGAGTAAAGGAAAGGAGGGAGAAAGAGCAGGGAAGGGAAAAGAGAAAGAGAGGAGGGAGGAGGGAGAAGAAAGGGGAGAGGGAGGAAAGAAGGAGTGGAAGGCATGAAGGGGGAAAGAGGAAGATGGAGAAAGAGCCATAAAGGATCCCTGGGCTGCAGCTCAGTAGTTGCCCCTTTGTCTATCACACTCCACAATCCAGGCCCAATTCCTGGTACTAAGAAAGGAAAAAGCTAATCTTTTGAGGAACTGACTGCTTTTCAAAGATGCTCTGATGTTTTGTTTATCCATCAAGCATCGTGGGAAGTCTCCAGTTTCTCCACCTTTTCACCAACACATGTGATTTTTATCTCATTGATGGTAGTTTTCCTAGTGGGTACCAAGGAGCATGTCAGTGCGGTTCCAATTTGCACATCCCTAAAGATGAAAGATGTGGGCTTCTTCTAATAGCATTTAATGTGCCTGTGTATCTTTTCCGAGAATTATCCAGTCAAAGCTTTGGTCTAATTTTCTTTTTTGCTTGTTATTTTTTAAAGTTTATTTCCAAATAAAATTTACCAAAAAATATATATACCTTGATCATATCCTTTCTCATCCTAAATACTATGCTACCATGTATCGACTACCCATTCATTCCCCCCTTCACTCTTTCTCTCTCTGTCTTAAAAAACCTGACAAATCATAACCAAAATTAAAAAAGCATACATACAAAAAAACATGAAATCTGTTTTGTGTTGGCCACTACTTCTGTTCATGAGGCCCACCCTGGAGTGTGGTTGATATTCTCAGAGTAGCTCCATTGGAGAACTCTGATTTTTCCTCACACAACAGGTATTAATTACAGATAGCTTCTTGGTTAGGGGCAGGACATTGTGCCCACTTCCCCTTCTCCGTGGTAGTCTGTGTTGAACTTGTACAAGTCTTACATGCTAGCACAGTCTCCGTGGATTCATATATGCTCCAGTTCTGTTGTGTCTAGAAAATACTATTTTATTGGAGTCATCCACACCTCTTGCTCTTATATTTTCTGCACAAAGCCTGTAGGGCCCGGATCTACCCCTGCTCCTGGGGTTCATCTTGAAGACAGTTTCTGACCAGCCAGCTAAAGCATCCCGTTTGTTCCTGTGCTCCCTCTGCCCTGCCTGGTGATTAGCTATAGGGCATTGTTAACTCCATCTTGGGCGTGGTAATTTCCCACCTGTCTGGGGGATATTCCACTGTGCAGCAGCTAGGTATATAAGAATTTTCCTAATAAACGGCATTCAGCTGATCTCCTTTCAAATGACCAGGTCTCTTGTGTGTTCTTTCAATCCCCAGGCCCTTGCCTGGCTTGCAAATGTTACAGTAGCTCGCTAACTGAACCGAAAGAGTAACGCAGGTGCAGGTGTTATAGTTGGAGAACCATCATTGAGATCAAGAGTTACAGAGCCCTGAGCCTTGAGGGGAGGAATGTGATGAGGACATCCTACTTAAGGCCCAGCTTTTCAAAGTCTCCCACATCATCCAATTGTGGATCTCTGTGTTAGTTATCATCCCACTGCAAGCAGCTTCTCTGAGGAGTGCTGCGTAGTCTATGAATACAGCAGCATGTCATTAGAAGTCAGTTTATTGCTGTGTTTATTTTGCAGAAAAAATAGTAGGGTTTCTCCTAGGACTCATGACTATCTAGTCTTAGGTTCTTGGTCTCATTAACAGTGTCGGGTATGGGTTCCATCTCATGAAGTAGGCCTTAAATCTGATTTTAAAAGGTGGATATATATATATACATATATATATATATATGTATATACATATATATATCACATATATATATATATATGGAAGGCAGTTCCTATTGTGACTCCGAGGGTTTGTAGCTTGGTAAAATTCATGATTGATATTCTCATCCTTCCAGGATGAGCGCCAATTAGTAGAGGCAAAACCTCTGTCTGCATGCCATCTTGATTGTTCTATATCTGATTGTATGATATGTGAGATCTTCAGCAGTAGGTTCTTACCATAAAGCTGTGAAGGGGAGTCAATAGCATCAGCAATAGACTGTGGTTCTTGTGTGTGGGACCCCTGAACCAATGACTCAAAAAAAAGAAACAAACAAACTAACCCATGCCTGGGTAAGGGTTACTCGGAAGCATATGATGCCTAGTTGGGGCATTCTTTCCCCATTACACAGTAATTCCAATGAAATTTCTCTTATATATATGCACAGATTTTAGGAAGCTTCTAAAGTAGTAGATTTCCATATGACTTTCTTTAGTATAATTATACCTCCACATATCCCCTCATTTACTCTGCCCTCCTGTACCTCTCGCATTCTATCTCCTATTTTCCATTTACCTAGTTATAATACTATATTTCAACTCCAATGCATTGGGATCTCATGTTTTCATCTGTGACACATCTTACCTGTGTTCTAGCATTTTATGCTGGTATTTTCCACCTGCTATACCACCATATCTTCTAACTTTCTTACTCACATTCCCTCCCATTTGTTGAAAATGCGGACACATCTTGCTTTGAATTCTCTGTCTCCCAAGCCCCCATCAGCTCCCTTTCGTAAGCAGCGTTTGCCACATGACTTGCTGTGCTTCCCCGATGTCTTTCCATGTCTCCCGGCTTTGTGTGGGGCACACAAATAGTGGATAGTGCATTATAGCAATGAGGATCCCGGATCTGGCCCTGCTCTCTGTGGGTTATGAAGTCCTAATGGTCTCAGATGCAGAAGTATACATCAGGGTGTGTTACTTTGATTTAAAAACTTTCCCCTTGACATTAAAGTTAGACCATTAGCCAAGAAGTAAATATTGTCACAAACAGTAGAATCTATTCAAGTGAATATATTCAATAATCTAAATCTGTTTGCGCTGTGACCCCACGGTGCTTTCCAAGGGACTGTGCAGTACTGTTGAATTAGTACAGAGCCGAATGCAGAGCTGTCAGTTAGGGCAATGTCTCGTCATGGAATTTAATGTTCAGAAATAAGACGCCCCTGTCTGCAGTACCAACTGTGATTCCAAACCACAGGAAAAGAGCCAGAAATACCTGCAGCATAAGCATGTCCCAGAACTGTTGTTCAGGAAAAGAAAGGTTTGAAAATATTAATTATAGGAATTCTCAGGTCTGTAAATGTTATCTTAAGTAAAGGAAAATCACCAAAATAATGCAATTGCTAAAATGATTTATATTTGAAATCATTTCAAATGCTTGAGTTTGGGCCTTTTCTCTTAGTTACAGAGCCCTCTAGTGGAGTAACAGTTTCAGAGATAAACACGCAGCTAAAGGTCCTGCCTGACAAAGTTCCTCCTCCTATGAGTATTAAATCTGGGAGAAGTGATCAGTCTCAGCTTTCAGCTACCGTCTTCACAATAATGTAGCTGCTTAGCAAAGAAACAATATACCAATAAAGATAGGCAGATCTAGTTTTTATTTTAAAATAAATTAGTTTATTCCTTAATCGATTTATGTGCATTCTGCATTTTATTCATATTTATTCACCCCCTAGTTCCCCTTATTCCTCGAACTGCCTCTGGAACCCTTCTTCTTATCATGCCCTCCTATTTTTTAACATGCTAAGCTTAATTGGGGTTGCTCACATGCTCATGAGTGTAGGTTTTTAAAAGAATATTTTATTAATCTTTTGAAAATTTAACACAATGATTTTGATCAGATTCACCAGCCTTTCCTCAGCTCCTTATAGATCCACTTCCCTCACCTACCTGCCCAATTTGAAATCTGTTATTTTGAACAGATCAAGTCCAGATCATCCTGCCTACATACTCTTGAGAAGAGCCGTCCGCTGGAGCATGTGGATCTGCCAGGGGCAACCTCCTTAAGAAAACCAATTCCCCTTCTCTAGCAGAGACCGACTGCCAGCAGCTCCTTGGCTGGGAGTGGGAGCTGATTTCCATCTCCCCTCTCCACTTGAGGATTGTGTCTGTCTTGACGTCCACAGGTCCTGTGCATGCTGTCACAGGTTCTGTGAGGTCCCATGTGCAGATGCCCGGCTGTGTCTGGGAAGTACCGTTTTTGTGGCACCACCTCTGGTTCTTCCAGTCTTTCCTCCCCTCTTTCATGATGCCCCCTAAACTGTGGGAGGACAGAGGGTCCACCTAGGGCTGAGCACACTGCAATCTCTTATACTCTGTACACTGACTAGTTAGACGGTCTCTGCGCTGTCATCTATTGTCAGGGGAAGCCTCTCTGATGAGAGTTGAGGGGGTATGGGGATCTTTGGGTGCGACAGTAAAGCACTAGAAGTTGGTTTGATTCTGATTACTTAGAAGAATAGTAGTAATAGTCATTGTTGTAGTAGCAGTTAGCAGTGGTGGTGGTAGTAGTAATGGCTAATAGTAGTAGTTAATAGTGGTAGTAGTTAGCAGTGGTGGTAGTAGTAGCAGAAGTTAGCAGTACAGTAGTAAGTAGTAGTAGTAGTAGTAATTAACAATAGTATTTAGTAATGGTAGTAGTAATAGTAGTAGTAGAAGTAGTCAGAGTAGTAGTAGTAGAACTTATCACTGACCAGGTGGGAGATGAAAGAGAACAGATTGATCCCTGACGAGTGAACTTGTCACTGATATTGGGCATGGGGACAATGATTTGGGGATTGGCCTTCCAGGAGCTGAGTGCAAGGTCCTTCTGGGTCTTGGAAGCAGGATGTTGTGTGGCTGACAGAGGCGGTCAATGACCACTAACAATCCGAGGGCTTTCAACAGCTGAAGGCTGGGTCAGGGGAAAGATAAGAGACAGTGGTCAGTGGGTCGAGCAGGGCAGACCTGTATTAGTGTGTTGGCCTTTGTCACCAGAATCCATGCTAAGGAGGGCCACAGTACAAAAGCTCTTTTCTTTTCCTCCTTCCCCATGTACTCACATCCACTGGGCACAGAGGTTTGACCTACTTTCTACACTTCTGTGGATTATTTAGGTGAATATCCCTGTGCCACTAAAATCAGGTGACTACAGCTTTAACCACCAAGAACGATGTCTGTCATCAAAGACAAGGATGGGTTCACTGCAATGCAAAGAGCACACTACAGTACGGAAGCTTCTCAATGAGAAGAGGATGGGTGGGGTTGATAGGAAACTTGGTATAGGCTCTAGCTCCTGGGATGAGGAGGGAGCTTGTTACAAATTCTAGCTACTGAAGAGGGTGGGGGCTTTGTGTAGGCTCCTGAAGAGTGAACAAGGGGGCTTGTTAAAGACTCCACATACTGGGGAAGGAAGGGGGATCTTGTTACAGGTTCTGGTTCCCAGAGTGGGGGGGGGCCTTATTGTTCTGGCTCCTGGGGAATGAACAAGGCCATGATATATGTAATGTCAGTTTCTAGGGGAGGAACAGAGGGACTATGTATATATAGTACCTGGGTCCTAGGGAAAAAGCAGAGGGGCATGTTGCAAGCTCTTGACTTCTAGAGGAAGGGGACATGGGTCTGGCAGAAGTTCAGGTGTCTAGAGAGAGGACAGAGAGACTTGTCATACTCTGTGGCTCCTGGTGCGTGAGTTTGGATGTGGTTCAAGAAGAACTGTAGTAAGATGAATGAGAGGAAGTGGAGAAGAGGGAAGGACATAGTCACACTTCAGGGGTACTGTCCACACTGGTGAGTCTTTCCTCAGGAGGAAGGGGTTAGCGTGGGACAGTGGGAGAGGAGCATATCTGGCTATCTCTCAGGGTTGGATAGGGTTCTCTGCCAGTCCTTTGTTGTCATTGTCCGGGCTGTCTCACCTATGACCGCCACTCTGTGAGACATCTCAGCCAAGAGAGGAAAAGCTCAGACTCAGGTCTGCGTGGCTTCTCTCTCAGGAATCAGGGAATCTTCTAATGAGGAAACATTGTTACCGGACCCAACTCATGTGCCCACCCCTTCCAGCTCTTATCTTGGGTGTCGCTTGTTCAACATCCCACCAGCTCTGCCTCTCCAGCCTCATCTTTGTGACTATCCTCCTCCACCTCAGTGTTCTGAAATCCTTAAGTTCCAAGAAGATGGATCATCTCTCGCACTCACACCCAACTCTGCCCCAGTGTTTACGTCTGTTAATGGATTCTTTCTGGTGCTTTGAGCTGCTCGTATCCTAGCAAGACCCACGACCTTGGAACAGGGGCTGCTGCAGCTCTCCCTAGTCCCTGCTTGAATCCCTTGCTTATTCGCCATGGTGGCATGAAGCTCTTCACGTCCCTCTCTCGGTGGCGTAATCATTTCCCAATTCCACACCTTCTCCCCCGGTGTTACATTCGTACTTCAGAATTCCAACACTATATCATCGTAATCATAAGCTTTTAATATGTCTAAAACTTATTTCTTTTCAAGCATTTTTTTCATAAGCTCCAGGAAGTCAATTGGACCTACCAGAATGGGCCAGACTTGCCCAGAATAAGTATTATTTAATTCTTCCCTTATCATTCCTGGTCTCGGGAACCCCTGGGAAATTCTCTCCTTCGCCCCCCCCAAAAGAACCTCCCTCTATCTTCCATCTTGGGACTCTCCTCCCTTAATCACTGGGTTCTAAAATTTTTTCCAGACGTAATTTTCTGCCTTTCCTGCATCTTGCAAGGTTTAAGCTGCCAGCCAGCCAGTTCCACAGAGCCCGTAAAAAAACACAAAAGTAATCAGTCACCCCAGGATGTGGTCAAGAATCTCAACTCTGTGATACCCACAAAATCAACAACAGCGTCCACAAAATCAGCATGAAGCAGTCATGAGAGACCTTATGACGCCCCATTCCCACCCATTAAAAGACCTTAAACTCCCCAAATTTTTATAATAAATAAAAGGGTGGAATGTAATGATTACAGCCACATAAGGCTTATACTTCTGGGTTCTAGAGCCATGCACATGCAGACAAGCCCTCAGGCAGAAGTGCCTGAATGTTAAAGGGCCCCACGTGACCCATGTGCACGCTTGCGTGGTTACATCCACTGTGACTCAGCTAAGCCCTTGCGTGCATGTGTGCGCCCGACATCTGCATATGATGTAGTCATGCCAACCCCCTGTGCGCATGCACTAGGCAGCTTTTAAAAATTGGACATGCCATCATTCTCTCTTTCTGTTCACTGATTCCCAAGGCCTGTACGCGCCCGCTCTAATAAACTCCTAAGTGGGTTTGTTGCAGGTTCCGTGTTTCCTTCTCACTCACACCAGGTAATTACACTTCCTTCTATCCTTAACTCTAAATCCAGAACTGAGACACTGGGGTATCCTGAGCATAGAAAACCTTATAGCCACTCCCCAGAGACACAGAACCTCCAGCAAAGCCATAAGCCACATCTCCTAATAGTGCCACTCCCTATGAGCGTATGGGGGCCAATTACATTCAAACTATCACAGGTACCTTCTCAGTTATCTGTGAAGGAGAAAAGGGGTACTCTCAGTCATCCATGGAGGGTGGGAGGGACCTTCTGAGACACCCATGGAAAGCGCTAGAAATTTTATCTGTCTCCAGTGGAACACAAGAGAGACACAGTGAAGGCTAAGGGTCCTTCTCGGTCATCTGTGGAGGCCGTGTGGGGTCTTCTCAGTCATCTGTGGAGGCTGTGTGGGGTCTTCTC
>JABTXL010007601.1:5632732-5657317 GCA_025134845.1 Neodon shergylaensis | reverse complement strand
GTGTGGGGTCTTCTCAGTTATCTGTGGAAGTTGTGCAGAGCCTTCTCAGTCATCTGTGGGGGTTGTGAGGGCTTTCATTTCATTCTGAGAGAAACCATTAAATAATGTGGGATTACCCTCTGTATGCTGTGATTACCATTAATGAATAAAGAAAACTGGCTTGGCCTGACACGGCAGAATAGAGCTAGGCAGGGAAAATTAAACTGAATGCTAGGAGAAAGAAGGCAGAGTCAGAGAGAAGCCAAGGAGCTGCCACTGAAGACAGATATGATGAAAATGCTGGTAGGCCACGGCCTCATGGTGATGTGCAGATTAGTGGAGATGGGTTAAATTAAGATGTAAGAGTTAGCCAATAAGAAGCTAGATCTTATGGGCCAAGCAGTGATTTAAATAATATAGTTTCTGTGTGATTCTTTCAGTAGTTTGGGCAGCTGGGAAACAAACAAGCAACCTCCTACTACAATTAAAGACACCTATTTATGACAGAGATTAGCATTTTCTGGAAGCTGAATAGAGATGGCCGTTGCTTCTGTGTCTCCAGCCAGCAGATGGCAGGAGTCTCACATGATTTTGGTGTCCTGGATGAGTTTTGTTATATCAGAGCTGAAGTTGCTTTTTCCCCCCAGAAAGTATATGTTAATCGAACTGACTTCCAGTAAACGTTTCCAATATAATTGTAGTCAAGGGGGTTAGATTCAAGCAGCAGCCATGCTATATATAGTTGTTCATGAAGAAAAAAAAATAAAAGACCAAATCCTACTTATAGCCAACGTCATAATGCTGACCCTTGCATCATGTCACAATCCTCAAATAACCTTCACCAAGTGTATATAATGATATATACATTTTAAACACTATAAACATCTTTGAAATTAATTATATATAATGATACATTTCATTATGGCATTTTCATACATGAATTTGACATAAATGATCATATCCATCCCCGTTGCCCTCTCTGTCCCCTCCCATTCCTGCTTCTAACTCCCTCCCTATTAGGCCTCCTCTTCTACTTCCATGTCCCTCTGTATGGTTGGACTGTTTCCTTGGGTCTTGGGAGAGTGGCTATTCTGGGGAACACAGGCATCTTTTCAGGGGCTCGCTACTGAAGGGAAGTTCTCTGTCTCCCCTGCTACCATTCACTGCCTGTAAGCCCTATCTAAAGGATTTCACAACAGCAATGCTCTATAGGACTAGCCCAAAACTCCTCATTCTCTTGCCTCCACCTCCCAAGCGCTGAGACAACACGTGTGAAACCAAGCCCTGCTTACTCTTTAAGGAATTTTCCCTTTCCATGTCATAAGATCGCTAAAGCAAAGAGTGTGTTCCCATTCCTCCATAACTGAAACTGTGTTTTCCCTGAAATGGCATCACTCAGCTTTCAAACAAGACAGACGCATCCATGAGGCCTCCATCCTTGCTCAGCTGCCTGAAATCACATAAGTCAGCTCTAAATGCAGCTCACATGGATCAAGCTCTGCCTCTGAGTAACGACTGGCTTTCTTTGGTGGATTTGAATCTCTCTTCACATTTGGTTCCCAGCTTAGACTGAATTGGAGCAATTGTTATGATTTTCTAATCTTCCCCTGACAACTTGGTACTGAGCAGGGTTTCTCTGTGCTTCTTCTCTGCCGTGTGGCCAGAAACAAAATAATCTTGACATAACCTGCCAGCTGGGTCTGAAACACAGCTAACGTAGTTGTTTCCAAGTCTGAACTTCTTTGACTATCCAGCTCTTGAACATTGTCCCATATGCTTACTGGATAAAAATCTGATTTTTTTATGTGCTTATTATTTTGAGACATTGAGATTAAAACAAAGCAATGGAGGAGTTAGATAGAATAAATAATTTGTAAACTAGAAATCGCATAAAAATCAGAGAGTGTAATTTGGGAGGTAAGAAGGATACCAGAGTCCTGAAGACACAGAGGTACCTACACAAAGGCCCAACACCTGCCTATTAGGAATCACCAAAGGACAGAATAGAGATGATAGCAAAGATATTGTATAGAAGAGCGAATCTGGTAGTGTTCCAGAATTAATATGACCATGGCTTTAAGCGTCCTCTGCACTCTGCGTGACTTGATTGGAGAAAGTGTGGAAGGAGTACCTTCTTTGCAGCCTTCGGTAGTCACCAAACTCGTAACCAATCTTAATACTAACTTGAAAAATCTTACTTTCCCTTAAATAGGAGACCTGAAGGCTGACTTCTCCACGGTAAATAAACAAGTCAGAAAACAGTGTGCCCATCTGCCTTCACCACACAAATAAAGCAACTGTTGACCCTGAATTCTAAACCTACTCCAAGCAAAAAAAGAAGGCATTGACATGTGGCAAGAAGGCTTAAAGAAGGATGGTCTGGGGGTGGGGCTAGTGGTGGAGGGGAGCAGTGGAGGAGGAGATAAGTTAGAGCAAAGATTAATGGCATGTGAAATGCCATTTCAAAAAACATAATATTTCCTGCTAAATTAAAAGATGAATGATTTTTAAAAAAAAAAAATCCCCAAATCTCTCATTTGCAGGACTTTGACCAGTTCCGCATCTCTCCATTGACTGCTGCCTATTGCAAAAGAAAGTTTCTCTAACCAAGACTGAGGGCAGCTCAGGTCTACAGGAATAAATACAATATTTAGAAAGCACTTTGACACCTTGACCATTTAACAAAGCAACCATAGTAGGTTCTGTTCTAGGGCCTGTGACTGCCTCAGTCTTGGGCTTTTGACCAGGATCACAATACCAGACATGAAGGAACAATACATAAGAGAGGACAGGAAGAGTGTGTGAGCTGGCTGTACTTACTGCATGGTTATTGGATATTGATCTTATTTTTTAAATAATGAATACTTAAATATTGAATATCAAATAAATGAATATTTCTAATAAAAGTGAACAGAAAGGTTCATGTAAAAGATCTTTCCTCTGTGGATTGCTGTACAGAATTGACGATAAGGAAGGTAATTGTGATAATCATGGTGATAATAATGGTGGTTAATAGTGAGGATGAGATTGATGTTGATGGGAGGTTGAGGAAAGGGTGGTGATTGGGGTAGATGCTGCTGGTGCTGGTGTTGATGGGAATGATAATGTGGTAGTGATGATGACTGATGATGATAATAGTGGTGACGAGATTAATTACATTGGTGACGGTGGTGGTAAGATGCTAAGGTAGATGGTAGCGGTGGCGGTGAAATGAGGATGATGGTAACAAAGTTTGTGATGACAGTGGTGGCCAGGTGATAGAGAAGATGATGCTGATGGTAACAAAGGTTGTGATGACAGTGGTGGTCAGATGATAGAGAAGATGATGCTGATGGTAACAATGGTTGTGATGACGGTGGTGATCAGATGAAAGAGAAGGTAATGCTGATGTGATGATGCTGATGTTGATGTTGATAGTGATGATGAAGATGAGTAAGAGGTGGGTGGTACAGACTATGAAGTCAATGGTGGTAGTGCTAATGTATGGAATAAAGATGAGGAATAGCACAGGCTGGCGTTTCAAGATACTGGGATACTTCTTTTACATTTTAGAATTTAGGAACATAATATGTCACTCTTCCTCTTCCCTGTCTGCCATGGAATAGCACACATGAAGGTCCTTGCCAGATGACAGCTCTTTGGCATTGGGTTCCCAGGGCAGTGAGAAATAAAATTACTTTCTTTATAAATTACCCGGTCTGTGATATTCTATAATGGCAACCCAAAATGCAGCAGAGCAGAAACAAAATGTTACATTAACTCATGCCGTATGTTCAAAAACTTTTTCAGCTTGATAATTTTAGGATGAAAATTGCCGAAGTCAGCAATCTTACCAATGCAGTAGCTGTAGATGAGGCTTGAAGGTTTGTTTGTTTGTTCATTTTAATTGCTGCCCGCCTCTCTTCACAGTTCTGTACCACTTAGCCTAATGGTGCCTTACAGCTACCAAGGCAATCACTGGGGTCTCGATGGGAGCGATCACAGCATTATCATTTTTCACACGAGAAATCTATGGTAAAAAAAAAAAAACATGATTTGCCTGCGGTCACAAACTAAAACCAAACTGGAGTCTGGGAGAGCGCACATGTGCTTGTCAGAGGAGCCGTGTCCCTGTGACAGACTGCTGTCGAATTATCTCAAAATACTCTTCATTTAAACTCTTGGTGAGTAAAACAAAAACAAAAACAAACAAAAAAGCACAATATTTAATCTTTAGAAATTGGGTTTCCTGCCAAAATATAGCAACACTTTAACACTGTGAATATTTTTCAAATTAAATTTAGTTTAAAATTATCATTATATTAATCAACATTAAGTTTTAGGGTTAGAGGGAGAGCCCAGAGCTAGCAATGCATTGGAATTACCAATGGATTGAACTTAAGGGTCCCATTTCCTGGCATACCTGGCTCAGCCTCCTCCATAAACAGCAAGCATGACATAGATGACCTTGTCACAGGGACACTCTGCCAAATAAAGTTAAAATGTTTATTCTTTTACATAACTCAACTCTTTCTGAGAGAAAAATACAAGAGTTAAAAGTTGAGAAGGATGTTATGGCTATGTCAACAGTCAACAAGCAAGATCTTATGGAACTAAAAAATCTTTTCTATAGCAAAGAAAACTGTCGATGGAGTAAAGAAGATGTTCCCAGAATGGGAGACAAGCTTTGCCAGCTACACCTCAGATACAGGATTAGTGCCTAAGACACAAAGAAAGAAAAATCTAAACGTCATGAAAGCTAACACCTAAATTAAGAAATGGGTTATGGAACTGAGCAGAGGTCTCAAAAGAAGAAATCAAATAGCCAGGAAACCCTTGAAAGTGCTCGGCAGCCTTCGACATTCAGAAAAGGCATCTTAAAATGACCTGGAGACCTTGTCTCTTGTAACTCATAATGGCCACCATCATCAAGAAGACAAATGACAACACGTGGGGATGTGGGTGTGAGGAAAGAGAAACTCCTCTGCACTGTGGATGGGAGTGCACAAGGGCACAGCCATGGAGGAAATCTGCCTGGAGCTCTCTCAAAGACCTAGAGGGGGAACTAACTCACGACTCGGCTGTCACTCCTGGCCATGTAGTCAAAGGACTCCTGCTCTACTACAGATACACTTACCATTTAAATCTATTACTTTGCAATTCACAGGATCCAGGAAAGGGAAACAGCCTAGATATCCATCAACTGAGAAGGTAAACATCATACATGTGCACAGTGTAATTTCACTCAGTCATAGCAAAATGAAGTTATTAAATTTGGGGGGAAATCTATGGAACTGGAAAATGTACTACTGAGTAAGATAACTCAGGCCATGAAGTCAAAGGATGCATATTCCCCTTAAATATGAATCATAACTTCAAATCTGTAAATGTGTGTATTTAACTTGGAGTTTCTACAAAGACATAGGAACTATAGAGAATCTGGGAGGGGATGTCTTGATGGTAGTGGAGTTGGTAGGACAGATGTGACATGAAAGAAGAGGGGACAATATCAAGGAATATGGGGTTTAAATTGTGGTGAGGACACAGGGATGGAGTTGAGGATCAGGTAGGAGGGAGCCAGGGCGAATCAAAACTAAGAGTACGAAGAAGCCATATGGAAACCTAATACTTTATAAACTTATTTTAAAATATAATTAAGAATACAGAGTTTTATGGGAGCATAATGTTGACCTCAGAAGCTGTGACTTACTAAATGATAATCACAATGTTAGGCACGGGAGACCTCCTTATGACTTGTTGGTCAGGAATACACCAGAGACCCTCCCCAAACAATACAAGATCCCACAATTGCTCTTAACTGACCACGGGAACTAGATGATAAGGTGGATGCAGAACATAGAGACAGCACTCTGGAACCGGGCTGGAAGCTTCCTCCCTGCTGGCTAGCTCTCAGAGTCCTGGAAAGTTCCAGGTACCAGTGAGTGACTCAGTCCCTAAAAATAAGGTGAACAGTGCCTGAGGGACGACCCTCTGGCTTGCAGACACACACACACATACACGACATATGTTCACACACAGAAAGACACACACGCACACACAGAGATACACACACGTGCACACACACGACATATGCACACATGTACATAGGGACAAACACAAGCCTAGGTTATTAAAATGATACAGGAAAAGATAAATACCGCAATCTGGGAAGTTTTATGGGCCCTGTTGTAATTTTTTGAAAAACAGATATGGTTCACATTGTTAAAAAAGTACATCACTTTTATGTACTAGTTTATTAGTGTATGTGGGGGGTAGATGCAGGTGGCATGGTGAGCATGTGGCATTCAGAGGGGATTTGCAGGAATCAGCCCTCTTCTACTGTATGGGCCAGGGGTGGAAGTCAGGTCATGGGGCCGGGTGCAAGTGTGTTTGGCTTGCTGACCCATTTCGCTCGTCTTGATTCACACATTTTTATGAACTATTATGAAATCAAGACAAAAGTAAGTCCTAAAGGAAAAATTTAAGCTAACAGAATAGAGCCAGTGTGTCAAGTTGGTGATAAAATAGACAGGGAAAAATGCCCCCCATAGTTTCAGAAGGTGGAGCTGGGGAATGTGGAAAATGTTGGGGTGGAGTCCTCCAAATGCAGGCAGACTCACGAGTGAGCTTACGGTCTATGTAACAGCTCTCATTGTCTAGAGTAGCGGTGGCAGCGCATTAAAGATACTGTACAGTTTGAGCAGTACAACTAACTGTCATCATTATAATACACATTGTTGGGAACAAAGAAGGTGTTAGGAAGGTAGAGATACCCACATTACAACTGAAATTTCAACTTCGAATTGTCTCACAGTTGATAACACATGGGGTTCTGAGAGTCAGCCAGGCTCTGAGTTTTGCTATAGTCTTTTCACAATGATCTGCCAATCAATGAAATTCACACTAGAAATATTTTCTTAGTTATAACTGTATGTACATGTGTTTCTTTATGTGGGTAGGTACATGTGAGTGTCTGTGTCATCAGGGGCTATTAAAAAAATGCTGGATGCCCTGGAACTGGAGTTACAGGCTATTATTCTAGGAATTGAAATCAGGTCCTCTCAACATCTGAGCAACAGTTTGGGTTTCAATACTATTTTTTTAAAAAATGTAAAAATCCTACTTTTATATTTGGCCAACATTTCCTGTAAATATTCTGTGATCAAGACCAAGTATTCAGGCCACAGCAGGAGTGGGACATGTGGGATGTTCTCTGGGCAGATGGAGGAATTCTGAGCATCACCACCTCTGTTGTGGTCCCCTTACCCTCCTCCCTAGCACTCCCCCTCCCTCTTATCCCCTTCCCCATTCTTCATCCATCCCCCTCCCCTTCTAAGCAAGTCTTCCTCCATACTCTCCGCCTTGGGAAATCATGCCATGATTTCTCCCCATCAGCAGCTTCTTTGTCTCATCCCTGAGTGTCAGATACACAGGTGGTACTGGCTAGCCTTTGTCCATGCGATACAAACTAGAGCCACCAGGAAAGATGAAATCTCAGCTGAGAAATTGTCGCCATAAGACTGAGTAATGATTGCTGTAGGAGGGTACAGGCCATATGGGCAGTTCCACGTGGTAAGCAAGCCAGCAAGCTTTCCTCTGCAGCCTCTGCTTCAGTTCCTGCCTCCGGGTTCCTGAACTCCTGCCCTGGTTTACCTGGATGAGGGACTACAGCTGTGGCTGGAATAAACCCTTTTCTCCCCAAGTTGGTTTGGTTAGTGTTCTCTCACAACAACAGGGAAAGGAACTAGGGCACATGATTGAAGGGCTGTCCTTCCTAACAAGACAGGAGAGAACAGCTGTGGAGTCTCTCAGATCACATGCCCTGAAGGACACTGGTGGGCTAGCCTGTCCACACCAGTTCTGCAGTATTCACTGACATGCCCCGCCTAGGCCCTTAGCCAAGACACCCATAGTCATACAAAGGCTGGTGCTAAACCACATCACATTCTAATGTGACACTAAATGGTGAGTAGATGAGGTTAATATCAGGCTATCAAATTCTCAAAAATTATGGATAAATTTTTATTTATTTATTTTTATTTTTACTAACATCACATTATGTACTTGACAAACGGGAATTATCACTCTTTTTTTTATTTTTCCATTCAATTATTTACACTTCCCTCCTCCCAATCCCCTCCTGCTCCCCCACAAAGGCTTCTTTGCATTGTGAATAAAACAACCAATGATATGTAATTTTTAAACGATTACATTGTGCTGTAAATTCACACATGAAAAAGTATCATTGTAATACTTAAATCTATGCACCCTTGTAAGTTACTCTGTAATTTTTTTCCCTTACATTTGGGGAGCAGTTTAGAAGTTATAATATCTGGCCCATAAATGAAAAATTGAACAGGAATAAATGTTCTCAGGAGAATTGATTTTTCTTTTAAAGAATTAACTGTGACTTCTTCGTAGAGATGGATAAATTACCAAGCTGGAAGGAAAGACAGGTGGAAACGGTTCCGCGGTAAATGAAATTGATTGAGAGCCGGAGTGTGTGGCTCACTCTGTTCACCCACTTGGTAGCTTCAAGGCTCCCACGCCTAGAGGCTTTGACAGCTCCCATCAGAGGGCGAGACCTCGGGGTGAGATCTACAAGGCTGGGGCATGAGTGCCCTGTGAATGTTTCAATTTCCACAGGCAAAGTCAAGTTCGTGAGTAAGTGTCAGATTGGAACAGAATAGTGCGCTGCTTCCGATAGCTCGATTGTATTTATATTTCCAATAAACGCACTCTCCCGAAAGCCAGGTTAATCTCCCATTCTCCTCTGAGCATTGAGCACACACACCAGGTTGCCTTGTATTTTATTTTCGTTTACTTCTTAAACACCATCGAGCCTGCTGCTGTTGTGAACAAAGGAGAGTGCCAAGACTGAGCACTAAGGTGGCTGGGTGCATGTGAGACTCATGGGCCTCTAAGATAGGACAGTGATCTGCGGCAAAGGCACCTGAACTCAAAGCGAATACTGTACCCGCGTACCAGGGAAATTCTACTGGCAAGAGCGCTGCAATGCACTCTGTCAATGTTATTTCATTACTATTCAAACTTCATCAGCTCTCTGATAAAGTCACATTCTGCTTTTGATGAAATGTGCAAAGTTTCATTAAGCTCCTCCTTAGAGATGGTATTTTCAATCCTAAGTAAGCTTATGCCTTTTTCCAGACATTTTAGAAAAATTAAGAAAGCATATGAAGGAAAAATTTCCAAAGACTGCCATTGTCAACTGACCATTATTAATATTTTTATTCTCTGCCTGTCAACCTGTTGTTTTGTGTACTCATTTGTGCGTTTCAAGGGTTGCCTGTGGCTCTAATTAACACGACGAAGCCTGTTTCCCACTAACCAGATCTACTGTGCACGGTCCCTGGAAAGCATTTTAGATGACTGTTCAATATCTCTGTGGAAGGCGAAGATCTTTATTTCGTTAAATGGAATAATCTTTAACCATTTTCATCAGTTAGAGGGGCACATGGCGAGTGTTTAGAGGTGAGGTGACACCGTGCTTAGCTTGAGAAAACACAAGAATTGAGTGGTTGTGTGAGCACACTGGATGGTGCCCAGAGACGTTAAGCTGGAGGGGGGGAGGAGAATTTGAATTCTTTGCTGCTCTATGTTTTTATGTGGAAAGAGGGAATCCAACCCCACCACAAATATAACCACTTAAATCAGTGATACTCAGTCAGGCGGTGGTGGTACACACCTTTAATCCCAGCACTTGGGAGGCAGAGGCAGGTGAATCTCTGTGAGTTCTGGTCCAGCCTGGTCTACATGAGCTAGTTCCAGGAGAGATTCCAAAGCTACAGAGAAATCCGGTCTCCAAACCCCCCTCCCCCACCAAAAAAAAATCAGTGGTTCTCAACCTTCCTAATGCTGCAGCCATTTAATACAGCTCCTCATACAGTGGTGACCCCAGCCATAAAACTATTTTGTTGCCATTTCATGGCTGTAACTTTGCTATTATTATGAATCATAATGTAAATGGCCAATAAGTAGGATATCTGATGCGCCACCCCTGTGAAAGGCTGCTTGACTCCAGGGGCTCATGATCCATAGGCTGAGGATTACTGAGTTAGGCTTACGTTTTGGAAACATTCTTTCACTCCCACCTTCTGGATAATGGAGTAAACCCCTATCCACTCAGTTGATTTCCAGTTCTGCTTGGGTCCACAGAACCATGCATGTTGGCAACATGTACATGCTCACTGCTCCTGACGTCTGGTCAAGGTTAACATGACATCCAGTTCTATGCCACTGTTCTCTGCTCTTATTTAATGCCTTGTTTGGAGGCCATTGCCTATCTATGACCATTAGTGTTATTGTCAACTTGCCAGAATCTAGAATTTGCTAGGGGGTAAGCCTGCACCTAGGTTGGGTTAGCCTCTGCATGCCTTTGGGAGTTTATCTTGATTGTGCTGATTGATGTGGAAATACTCATTTTAACTATGGGTGAGACCATTGATGGGTGGGGATTCTGGATTCTTTAAGATTGAGAAGGGAATCAGAGAACCAACCTTCAACGCTTTCAACATTCAAGTCTCAACAGAGTTTTATCACAGTAATGGAAAAGTAACCAAGACACTGGCATGTGCCTATCTTCTTCTGTGAGAGCAGCTGACCATTTTCTGCTCTCGTCCACTGCTCAGGACAATGTTGCTTCTGCTGTGTGGCATTGGGATCAGCTGACAAGTGCTGGCTTCCAATGTCCTCATAACTGCCCGAGGGAAGCTCTCACACTTGAGGTCTGTTGAGTTACAGGATCTGTTTCTTGCACTCTCCAAACTATAGAATCTGCAGGGCTCAGCAAGCTTTCAGCTGGCTACTGGACAGTTGGTGACTTCATGTGCTCCATAGATGAGTCCAAATGCTATGTGTCCTCTGCTGGGCCAAGAAGATATTGTTTCCCTTCTGCTATCTGGATCTTTCCTATTCTGGCCAGGACAGTGTTGGGAGTAACCAAACATTCTATCATTGATGACAAAGGTTCTCTTCTTAATGAAGGGTCTTCTCCCCAAGTAAACATTCTCCTCGGCAAGGGTTTGATCCTTGGCTCAGTTTCTCTGAAGTTCTTCCAAGTTGTGTCAGCTCAGACAGATTTGGAACTTCTCAGCTTTGCCTTCTCCAGTTTCTACAAGAATCTTGCTCAGTCACTTTCATCAGAATGATCAATCTTTTATAGCTTTTTATTTTTTATATTTTTATGTGTCCTTTTCATTTTAATTGTTTGGATAGGCGTGTGCTATACAGTCTTTCCCACTCCTCTTCCCTCCTCCCCTTTCCCCTTTCACCCTATGCCCTGCCCTCCACACTCTCAATTTACTCAGGAGATCTTGTCTTTTTCCTCCTTCATAGGCTGATCCATGTCCTCTTTGTTACCTAGATTCTCTAGGGGTTATATTCTTATCCAATCATCTTTGATATCTGATCTGGTTCCTCGACCTCCACCATCCAAAGTGATACATGATCATCTTCCAGTTTAACCACAATCCTTTTACTTCTGAAGTCTCTTTTTAAAGTTTATTTTCCATCATGAGTAAATGTGTGTGTTCATGTGGGAGTAAGTGCACTGGACTGCAGATAGCCCATAGAGGCCGGATGCATTGGAATCCTGGAACTCCAGTTGCTTGTGAGCAACCCCAATGTGGGTGTTGGTAACTGAAGCTGAGTCCTCTGCAAGACCAGTACAGCCAGTACAGGTTCTTAACCATGGAACAATCTCTGTACCTCTTGAAGTTTCTTTTTATTACTTTCCCATCTCTGATCTGATCCTTCCAGCCCCAAAACTGCAAGCCTGACTTTCCTGGAGTGTACTGGGACTCAAATTAAGTCTTTCTTCCCACTTCAATGTCCCATGATGGCGACCCAGGCATCAACAAAGTCTTCTATACTGTGTTACTACAAGGTCAGGAGTTATATTCTCTCTCTCTGTCTCTCTCTCTCTCTTCCTCCCTCTCTCCCTCCCTCCCTCTTGCTCGCTTGCTCTGTCCCTCTCCTTTCCCCTTTCAAATATGTGTACATGTACCTGTGTGTATGTATGTATGTATGTATGTGTGTGTGTATAAGTGTCCATGCACATGTGTGCATGCATATGTGGGGTCCAGAGGTCAAAACTTAATATTTTCTTCAAATACTCTTCATCTTAAATTTTTGAGACAATGCCTCGCACCTAACCTGAGGTTCACTGGTTTGGCCAGTCAGTCTCAAGGCTCCATGTGTCTCTGCCTCTGCTTTCTTTATGTGGATCTGAGGGGGTTGAATCTGGTCCTCATGCTTACAAGACTTGCATGTTACGGAATGTGCCGGCTCCCAATTTTCCCTTTAGTTATTTTTTGCCTCTTTGCTGCAGAATGACACTGAAGGAGACTTCAAGTCCCAGCAGTCAGGGAACAAACCAAATTCATCTCATTTTCCTCCTCTTGGTTTCTTAGAGTTGCTGTTTCTCAGTCAGATCACATTGTTTTCTCATCGTTATGTAAAAGATCAGCACAAATCCATCAGCTTTTCGCAGTCAGAAATGAGCTCTCAGCTGCAGAGATCATATGTCCTGCCTGCGCAGTGTATGGCAAGGAGAGGGATGTCAGGGGCTTCATGAGTGTGGTCCGTGCCTGTGTGATTTATCTCTTTGCACTTGTATATGTGCATGCTGAGTACACACATTGAAGTGTGGGTGTTCACGTGGGTGTTCAGGTGTGTGCCTTTCGTGGAGGCCAAAGTTGTCCTTGAGAGTCTTCTGCCATCGTACTCCCTCTTATTCTTTCAGGAAGCTGGGTTTTAGGGAGGCCAGTCTCTACCTTCCTAGCAATGGGTTGACAGTCAGGACTGCAAACCCACATGGGTTGATGTGGTTTCTGAGAAACTAAGCTCCCGTCTTTGCATTGCATGGCAAGCACTATGTCCACAGACCCACATCCCCAGCCTTCCTTCCTCATTCTTAGTGTCAGGAGGACCCGACCTTCCACTGCACAGTGGGAAGCTCTCACGCAGCATCTGCAGGTGACCTGTTCCCCCTGCCCTGCTGAACCAACAGAGCAGAAGAGACTACCCTGAGTGTGGGTAGCAACATCTATACACTAGAGCCACAGAGTGAATAGAAGGGAAACCCAAGTGACCACCAGCATTCACCACTCTGTTTCCTGAGGACACAATGTGAGGAGCTGCCTTCTGTTCTAGCTTCCATGCTTTCCCTTCTATGAAGGACTATGTCCTCTCATACTGTGAGCTAGAACAAACCATCCCTCCCCTAAGCTGCTTCTATGGGGTGTTTCGTCATAGCATTGGAAGGAGAAACTAATACATAGACCAAAAGGCTATCCTTTCAACGGGATTTTTTTGTTGTATCTTTGCACACAAAATTCAGTTGATATCTAACTGTTGACCACTAGACCAGCAGACACAGCATTCTAGTTGTGGGTTTGAAATTCATCTCTCCCTAAATGCTGATGGAGCCATAGGATCTCTTGTATGGTCGTACCTCACAACAAATATTGATTACCACAGACACAGCTGAACTCTGTTAGGACCAACCCAGGCTAGGTTCCGGGAAAGGACTTGCAACCAAACCTGAGAGATTGGAGATTGACTTAATTGTGCTGATATAGCACAAAATCCAAGGATTTGCTTGTCAGTTCCTACAGAAAAAAAAACTGTGATTTTAAATAAACAATGATATCAACAATAAAAACAGAATGCCTCCTGACTCCAAACCAAGAACTGGTTTCAGCATTTTCTTAGATCACATCAGCATCAGCATCTGGGATACTCAGCCTGGGAGTCACAACATCTGACCAAATATCAGCAGCTTTATAAGTTAGAGTATATTCAATGATAAAGGTGGGGAGCAGTTAGGATTCTGGTTTCCCTGTAGCATCAATACTCACCATGGTTGTTCAGCTGCCCCAGCAGCCAATAGCCATGCCTCTCTATAGAGAGAATGCTTAGGCTCAAAAGATTAGTATGCTCCAGAGGAGATTATATTTCCTTTGGTCATTCAGGTTCTCATTTGCCTGTGCTTGGTGACTTCCCATGAGTCAGAGGGTTAGGAGCCCTGTATCCTCAGATCCAATTGATGGCTTTACTGACAGAGGAGCAACGTATCCTCTAGAACTTATCTGTCTGGCCTGGGTCACCTGTGAAGGGGTGGAAGACAGGCTAGCTCAACTGTTGAGAGCCAAGAAGATGAGTAACACACAGTACTGCCTCTGCCATAACACTGAGTCCCAAGAAGCACACATGCTGGAGCTGCCTGTGAGGCCATGGGTGTGTGCCTCTTGACAGCTTGGGACCTCCCGGCTGGCAGCTTGAAATCAGATCAGTGAGAGGGTTAATACTGTGATCTATGAGGGCTGTGTTTATTTCTGGACAGACAGTTTGATTCACGGACCACTTTTAGGATGCATCTCACCCATGTATGCAGGAGGTCTTCCAAAGAGGAATTGATCAAGATGCACATTTGTCTGGTCACTTTCCCCATTGGCCAAGCGTGTCTATGTATACAGCCACCAGGGACTGATGTCACCTTGGCAGTGGAGTGAGGTAGCCATTCCTTTTCATCCTGTTGGCTTCTGTACAGTGGTGGTGCTCTCCAGGCAACCAGACCAGTGACAACAGTGAAGCAAGCGTCTACCCACATCATGTCACTCCAGGTGGGAAGAAGACAAGGCAGAAAGCACAGTGGTGTATGAGCCCTTCCTAGTATCTCCATGAAATGCATGCGTGGGGGAAATTACGAACTAATTAATCCATCAAGTCATTAACCTTGTTTCCTTCTCACTAGTAATGGTCTTGATCCTTTCGGGTTTAACCTTTATTTACTGTTTGGTTTTCTTTCTGGCAGAAACATATTCTATCTATAAGCAGTTACATGAGTGAGAACAGAATGATGGCCATATTAGGAGAGAGAGACAGGATACCAAGAAGAATGGGAACTGTGGGTCTAGGCTGCAGAAAGATGAAGGACACAGTGCTTGGGATATCCACTGGGCCCTGTGAAGGCTGCCATGTAGAGGAGCCTTGGAGACAGCTGACTCTTACCAAACTCACTGTCTAGAGAGCTCCTCAAAACAAGAAGTCTGGGATCACACTGGATTGGGCAGCCTCGGAATTTTGTTTGCTTTTTAATACAGGGTCTCATGTAGATCAATCTGATCTTGAACTTTCAAGATAGCCACCAATAACCTTGAACTTCTGATACTGCTACCTTCACCTCGCATGTTCTAGGACTCCTCCATACCAACTTTATGCAGCATTAAGGATCAAACTTGGAACTTCATGCATGCCAATCAAGCATCCAACTAACACAGTGCACCGGGTAGTTTTGTGTGTGAACTCGACACAAGCTAGAGAGGAAGGAACCTCAGCTAAGGAAATGCCTCCATGAGATTCAGCTGTAAGGCATTTTGTCAATTAGTGATCAGTGGGAAGGGCCCAGCCCTTTGTGGGTGGTGCCATCCCTGGGTTACTGGTCCCAGGTTCTACAAGAAAGCAAGCCGAGCAAGCCATGGAGAGCAAGCCAGTAAAAACACCCCTTCATGGCCTCTGAATCATCTTCTGTCTCCAGGATCCTGCCCTGTTTGACTTCCTGTCCTGACTGCCTTCAGTTATAAACAGCAATGTAGAAGCACAAGCTGAATAAACCCTTTCCTCTCCAAATTGCCTTTTGGTCATGGTGTTTTATTGCAGCAATAGAAACCCTAACTAAGATAAATAGTCACCTCCCTTCCTGTCACTTCAGCCATTTTTGTTGGATGTTTGCTGCTTGTTGGTTCTTGGCAGCTTAGCCCCAAAATAATCACACAGAAACCATATTATTTAAATCACTGCTTGGCCCATTAGCTCTGGCTTCTTATTGGCTAACTCTTACATCTAAATTTAACCCATCTCCAATAATCTATGTATTACCACTTGGCAGTGGTGTACTGGGTAAAGTTCTGGCATCTGTCTCCAGCAGGACTACAGCGCTTCTCTCTCCACTTCTTCCTTCCACCATTCAGTTTAGTTTATCCCACCTACCTCGATTCCCTGCACAGGCCCAAGACAGTTTCTTCATTAACCAATAGTATCCACAGCATACAGAGGGGAATTGCATAGCACCTCTCCTTTTCTGTTTAAATAAAAAGGAAGGTTTTAACTTTAACATAGTATACACAGTATATCAAAATTGGCCTTAAATTTGTATCAATAAACCAAGATCCATACCAATGCAAATCTCTATAGCATATCCCCCTTTACATGTAAAGACACATTTATAAACAATATTTGGGTATATGGGCATAGTTCTCTCCAAACTGCTTAATTTTTTGAGGGGTGTTCAAGGCAACTTTTCAGGGGCTCTTGGTCCAACAAACCACATAAGCTGGAAAAATCCCCACAGGTTCTCATCCTCTGTGGAAACAAAAGAAGAATCTCTTTTCCAAAGCAACATAGCCTTAGACCCAAATTCTTGAGACAAAATACCTTTAAAGTATATATTGGTTACTTAGCGCCTTTACAGTCAAAAATTTCAAAGAAAACACAATAATATACACAATCCAGATTCTCTGTGTATATTCCATTTTAAGTGGCTTATTATTTTTTTTACTCCTCTAATCTATGACTGTCTGTACTGTCTCTTTAAAGACTTTACTTTTTTAATGCCATTTACTTCTCTTTACGACTCTCTATACTCTTTATCTTCTCTCTCTCAAGCCTACATACATGCATTTACCCAACACTGTAACCCTCTTAGAGGTCTTTTCTATCTGGATTTGTCTTTATTGTGTATTTATAATTATTTTTGACCAGGACTGCTTCTTAAAATGCTAAGTACTTCTTATGAATTTAAATAGATCCATTGCTAGGGGAAATATGGTACTGCCTGCTTGCCCTGCTTAGTCCAGCATGGCAGAGCTGTTTGCTGTCCTTTTGTGCACATACTGCAAGTCACTGTTACCCACAAGCTCACTTTTTTGATCAAGAGCATGCCTCAGGCCTCATGCCAGATGTTGGTGGAAACCTTTACTGCCTGGTGTTTGCTCAGAGAATAATTTCTGAAGATGATAGACTTCTTCAAAGTGGTGTAATTGGGAACATTTTGACATTTAAATGGTCTAGAGGGCCAAGGGTGTGCCTCTGAGGGTAGAGTGCTTCCAAGCATGCAAAGTTTTGAGCTTGATCCACAGAATCATATAAAATACTGAACTCGATGCCACACACCTATCATTCCAGTACATAGGAGGTAATTCTAGTTAGTGCTGGATGCTGATTTTTTTCTGTCTTAGGCCAGCTAGACCAGGAACCTTTTTATCCTGCACCACTAGTGTTTGGCATAGAATTAATAGTTCTCAACCTATTACTGCTGTATTACTTGAGGTTCCCCGGAGGAACAAAATGGGCAGAATACACATTAATTAGATTGGCTTATTCAGTTTAGGCTGGAAAAGTCTAAGAGTAGCCATCCACATGCTGCAGGGGTTGAGACCTGTGCTGGAGACCTAAGGAGTGTTTTGGTATCTTATATGGAAGTACAGAATTTGGAGTTTCCCAGCTGGGTTTTCAGCCTTGCTTTGGTCTAGTATTTCCTCACTTTGCTCCCTTCCCCATGTTGTGCAATGGGAATGTCTATCCTGTGCCATTACTTGTTGGATCTGTTCTTTGATTTTGGTTTTTATATAGGGAATTATAGTTAAGAAATTGCATGAATCTCAGAAGAGACACTGAACTTTGGACTTTAAAACATTGCTGTGACTGTGATAGATTATGGGGACTTTTGAAGTTGGACTAAATGCCTTTGCATTATGATATTATTATAAAATGGTGGGGCCAGGAAGTAGAACATAGTAGTTTGAATGTGATTGGCCCTTATAATTTTGTAGGGAGTGGCATTATTAGGAGGTATGGTCTTGTTGGAGGAAGTGTGTCACTGTGAGGGTGGGTTTTGAGGTTTCCTATATTCAGGATACTGTCTAATGTCTCAGTCAACTTCCTGTTGCCTGGAAGATATAGGACTCTCAGCTTCTACTCTAATACCATGTCTGTCTGCCATGCAGCCATGCTCTCCATCATGTTGATAAAGGTCTGAACCTCTGAAACTGTATGCGACCCACCCCAATTAAATATTTTCTTTTATAAGAGTTGCTGTGGTCATGGTGTCTCTTCACAGCAATAGAAACCCTAACTAAGACAATCTGGCAGCATATGGAAACATTTCTTCTGTCCCTTTCCCCATGAAAAAGGGATTTCTTTGTCTTTGGTAGAGCTGATGCTCAACTCTATAGGCAATGGAAATTGACAATTGTGGAAGCTTCTTTGAGTCTAGAACTTGGAGCCAGTTTGGTCCCCTCAGCTATTTCCTTTTGGCACATTGATGGCATTAATCAGCGAGTCTCTGGTCCATGATACTTTTCAAACACTCTGTGAGTGAACTAAAGGAAGCGGCATTCTCCTGGGTTAGAATGTATCCTGGATGGAGGAGAGAACCTGTCACTGCTGGATCGCCAGCACCTGGTGTCCTGTCCTAAACCTGCACTGAGTGACAGCCACTTCTGCCATCACCCAGGGCTGCCAACACAGGATGTCCATACTGTCCTGATTGGTAGCTGTTGTGCCTGGGTTGGTATTGTGTGATAATTCTAGTCAAAATCCAGCTCAATTAGAATGTTTGCTTTTAACTATGGATATATTTTCATCTTGGTTATAATTATTTATTTTGTATAAGCCCATAATAAAACATGAGTTGCTTCTGGGTAAATATAAGAATAGAAGGGATTTTTGCTAGGTAGACGGATTTGAGAGAAGGAAGTATTTGTGCACGTCTATAAAGAAAAGCAAGTGAGTTAAGCCTCCGGGGTGACCTTAAGATACAGCAGTCAGTGTGAGGTCTCCTGGACAGCTTCTTTCCAGCAAATAATGTGTACTTAACACAGACTTTAAAACTCGCTAAGAGGAAATGATATTTGTTCAAGGCTTGGCATAATCCACAAGATAACTCCACATCATAATGGAACATTATAACAATCCCCAGAAACTAATTACTCCTGCTATCTTTCTTCGCTTGGATTGCAGAACCAGCCAGGCATGGATATATCCGTGTGTCTGGGAGTTTCTTCTAACTCTACAGTGCTCCCTAGTTTTAAATTCTTATAAAACACTTCATGGATAGATGTAGAAGTTTCTACCTCAATAAATAGACAGGAGTATCTCAGAGTATCCTCTGAGATAGAAATCTAAAAATAGAGCAAATCCAGTCCTAACTCCTCACCCCCCTGCCTCTTTCTCTCTCCAGCAGTCCAAGCATGGCTACTGTGACTAGAGGCAAGGACTGTGTCTTTGGAGTTAATCACATTTTTTTTATTTCTGCTTATAGTTATCTCAAAACCACACATGCCGAGTCACAAAGGGAGCGTCCAATAGGAAATACTTAGTGACCTGGGGCTGAGGAGAGGAGTAAGTACTAAGAGCTCATATTAGGCAAGCATGAAAATCTGAACTCAGATCCCTTGTAAAAAGCCAGGATGGCCTTGTACAATAACTCTAGCACTGGGCAGTGAGTGTATGGGAAGAGAAAGGACAATTGCTGGAGCTAGCTGGTCCTGCTTGGCTCCAGGTTCAGGAATAAACCTTGTCAAGGGACTAAGATCAGAAGGGACAGAGCAGGATACCTGATGTACTCTGTGAGTGCACAGGAGTGAGCACCTACTCAAATGAGTGCATGGGGACACATGCACACATGCACAAGTGAGCATACACACACACACTGAATTGATAAAGCCTTACAACCTAAGACCACAGAGGGGTATCTACATTAGAGATTGGACCCAGTCATGGAAGGCTAAAGATTTGGTTCTATATCCTTGAAGCCTGTGTAGAACCCAAACACAGGAGACCTTGCTGGGATTGAGGGGAACTAACTCCTTTCAAACAAGCTGCAGGGCAGCCTTTCAGTGCCCTGGGTCACAGTAAAAGTAAATGCCAGGGTGTGATGGCAGGAGCCATGCCAGCAGGTGAGACAGGGACAGGGCTGCAGGTAGCAAGCGACCCAGAGCAGGAGGCTGCCCACCCGACTTACCCTCACTTCAAAGGTGACAATAGCAGGGGCCATGGCACCAAAACACAGATTCAGGAGCCTGTTACATAGAATGTTCCTACACGGAACAGTGCCATGAAGTTTCCATAGCTACAGAACCAGATCAACCCATCCTTTCAAATATGTGGATGGGTTACAGGGAAGAAGCTGTCTATTACAGGTCTCTGGTGTTATCTGAGGACAGTCTTAGCTTGCAGATTGGTGGAGCCAGTGATATTTCCAAAGGCTTAAAGGGGTAATTGCAAAAGGATTAGGGCAAACTTGGAAGAGGACAATTGATGACTATTAAAGTGGCTGAAGATGATCCAAGATTATCTGTAACATTCCAACTCCCCACAATCACAAAGCTCTAATCAGTCAATGAATCCTGTAGGACCTGATAATGGGGGTGTGGCTTATTCTTTGGGAACTTCAGTTCTCAATGTACTTACACCAGAGGGTTGGTTATATTCTCTGAGGAACATGGCTGCCCCCTTACCCTATAGCTGTGTGTCCATCTCATTTGTCAGGTGTTGTTGGAGGCTGCTTGTTCTCATTTCCTGGCCACCCAGACTCCCAAAATAATCACACAGAAGTCTGTATTAATTGCAATACTGTTTGGCCAATAGCTTAAGCATATTGCTAGCTAGCTCTTATATCCTAAACTAACCCATCTCCATTAATCTGTGCCTCATCATGAGGTCGTGGCTTACCAGCAAAGTTTCTGCAGGCTCTGGTGGAGGCGTCTGTCTCCTGTGGCAGCTACATGGCTTCTTCTAACTCCACCTACTCTCTCTATATATCTATTTCAGCCTGGCTATATTCTGTTAAGCCATTGACTGAAAACAGCCTCTTTATTAACCAATAAAAGCAGCATGTATACAGAAGAACTTCCCATACCTGTCAGGTACTGAGCACTTTCTACAGAGTGCTCATCTTCTTTCAACTCACGACACCTGCTCTTGGCTAAAATGTTATGCCCTCTCCCCCACTTTAAAGGTAAGCTAATGTACAGGGTGGGGAAATGCCAGCTGGGTCCCTTCCTGGGCTCCCATTAGAGGAGATTATTTATGATGTAGCTATTTAATGTGACAACTGAAAAAAAAATGATTGGATTTTTCACTCTGTGCCCAGATGCCATCCGAGAGCTCTGGGCAGTCTGGAGAAAGTCGCGTCAGTTTTTTTCTAGCACTGTTAATGGAATCTCGGCTATGGGAAGGGAATTTCTCCAGAAACTTAGTGTGGGAGGGAAGCACAGATGGGAGAGGGAGTTTCTTAAAACGTGTCTGTAGAGGCAGAGTTATTATCTCTGGTGAAGCAAATCCCTGTCATCCAATATACTCTCCTTCCTGAAACAGGAGGAAGCCATCGCCATCTGGGGAGGAACAGCACGGGGTTGTGACTTTCTGTCCAGAGGTTTTCAGGGACATATGAATGAAATGAGTCCGTCTAGTCTCGGAATTTCCCTCAACGTTTTGCTTCAACATACACTTATCGTATGTGTTATCTTCTGTAAGAAATGAGATGGGCAGGGTCTATTTTCAGTGTCAGAGATGCCTCAGACTTAAGTTTACCCAATCAGAAGTAACCAAGACACACCGAACCTGCCTTCCCAGGCAACGACTGCCTGCCTGCCTAAGTGTTTGCTTTATCTTAAGTGTAAAAACTTACACTCTGCTCTAGAACTGCACCCAAGCATCAGGTCAAGGGAGGGAATCTTGAGTCCCAGGAAGATGGGGAATTTTAGGCAGAGCTAGGTGACCGGATGATTGTAACTCTGAACTCTGAACTTTGGTTGAAGTTCCCAGCCAAAGGGAGGAGGGCAGGAACTTGGATTTAGGACTATGAAAACCACTGCTACTGTCAAAATGGCAGCCATTATGTCTCTTGGTTTGGATCACAGCCAGTTTTGCAGAAACGAAGAGTGAACTGCCTTACCTCTGCTCCCTGTAGTTTCTTGAACTGGTGATTAGAAAGGACAGGTCTCCTTTGTCACAGCTCTGGATGAGAAAGTACATGGGGCCTGGGCTTCAGAATGGCTGCTGTTGTTTAGGGCACAGGTTAGAGGATACTGGTGGCCTTTGGGGACCTGGGCCTGGGGATGGCTCCTGTACTTTGGAGGCAGCACTGGTTTGCAGTGTCTCACTGCTCATGCAGGCTTCTTTTGACTGTTTTATTGTGACTGTTCTCTTCTGGGTTAGAGATACCGTCAGGCAGCTAGCAGCAGTTTTGAAACAAAGACTCTTACTGTCTGACATGTGTTCTGGGTGTTTTCAGGACTCTCTAGGCTGAGTCAGTGGCATCAGCTATCTACAGCCTCGATCATTTATAATACAAAGTGAAGACTACATGATCTGGGCTTCTTGGTTCAACCAGTAGCCACTGCTAGGATCCCAGCCCGTGTGTGATCTGCTTCTTCCTCCACATAGCCACTGCTAAGGACCCCAGCCCGTGTGTGGATCTGTCTCTTCCTCCACGTAGCCACAGTTTGAGCCACCACTGGAACTTGATCTACTCTCTCTCTCTCTGTCACCAACAGGAGACAGAATAAAGGGAACAAGCTGATCCCTAAGGGGCAAGACCACCTTGCTCATATTCCTCTCCCAATTCTTCAGTCACATGGGCTTTGGCCACAAAGATGATGGTAAAGGAAATGGAGGCCAGAGGGCTCAGTTCCCTGTCTTTCATGAAACAGGAAGACCATGAAGAGTAAGGCATGTTCACTTCTGTGATGCCTGAAGAGCAGGGAGAAAGCCATGAAAACAGCATGGGATGCCAGAAATCCATCCAAAGACATCAGTT
This sequence comes from Neodon shergylaensis, assembly GCA_025134845.1. NCBI lineage: Eukaryota > Metazoa > Chordata > Mammalia > Rodentia > Cricetidae > Neodon > Neodon shergylaensis. The sequence continues at coordinate 5,634,516 of JABTXL010007601.1, read as the reverse complement.
TTATTATAAATATAGCTGATTATTTACTGTTCAGCCATGATTCTACTCACACTGTGAAATATAAACAGAACAAGGAGAAATTAAAGGATAAGAAGGCAAGGATGGTTCCATGGAATCAGTAATACCAACTCTCCCGCAAAGACCATCAGTATTTGTTGATCAGAATTGAGCCTTTGAGGCCAACAGCTATTGAGACAAGCTGGACTAGAAAAGCCTGCTGGTGTTTTGTGATGGATGCAGATGAGCCTTTGTTTTGTTTTCTGCTTCAGAGCCTCTTCCAAGGCAGGAGACAGTATAGGTCGGCAGTGTGTGGTATGGGCTAATGGACAAGCAATGAGAATTCCGAGGTGAATCTTCAAAGCAAGCTACTCCCTTGATTTTAAAAGAAAATCTTCTTTCTGTATAAGGAAATGTTTCTGGAAACAACCAAGCCCCTCTGAAGGGGGTTGACAGCTGGGACAGACTGAGGGGCCACTGATAGTGACACTGAGATGTGTCTACTGCATATACCGGCTTCATGGGATCCTATTCTCTTTGGATGTAAACCTTGCTCAACTTAGATGTAGTAGGGAGGGCCTTGGACTTTCCACAGGGTGGGGCGCATGGCACTCCCTTAGGGTTGGAGGGGTGGGGGGAGCGTCTGTGGAAGAAAGGGAGTGGGAATTTGGATTGGTAACCACATGTTTGTCTGCAGTCTTGCCTTCACAGGAATATCCTGACACAGTGAACAGTATGCTCACCAGGGAGGCTCAGGGCCTACATCAGACTAGGTAGAAGCAGGAAGGTCCCATCCCCCCTGCCCATGGTGTACCAACTTCCACCCATCAGAAGCTGCTCGCTGTGGTCTGTGACATTACAGAACTGGGTGAGAGGGTCACTAGTGCCGCTGGGGCTGCCAGATCTGCTGCGCCTCAGGTCATTTACACAGACACATGAGACGCATGTACTGTTAGAGGGTGTGGCGACCACTCATGAGGTCGAAGCAGAAGACGGGCAGCATCCGTTCAGCATTGTGCTAGATATGGACAATGATATAGGGAAAATGTCCACAGTGCATGCATTTCCTATTATAAGAGACATTAGTCTGCAGTGCTGATCTCTCTAGAAACGTTATCAGTTTATCACTAATCTATGCTCCCTATCAGTTACTTTAATTTACAATGTGAAGTAAATGCTGAGTGCTGCTTTTTTCTGCCCCAATGGACCATGAAGCATCAGTCATTGAAAAGATCATTGTTCCCTTGGAAACGCATTCATAGAAACAGAGACACATGAAGGTCTATCACAAAAGATGAATCAGTGCTCAATTTGAAGAGGAAATGTGATATATATATATGTATATCTATATCACATTATAAGTGTAATATAACATATATATGACCAAGAAATGATACTCAGAACCATAAGGAGGCAAAACATTCATTTAACAAAATGGACAAATTAATCACAGACACTTGAGAAAAGTAAACAGGAGACCATGAGTGCATGAATATGTATTCATGATAATGTTCCTTAAGGAAAGCACAAATCACACTGGGCTGATATGATACCATACATATTCCTGTGTACAGTATGTGGGACTGCAAATCCCCAATGTGGACAAGACCATATGGTAGTTTGTTACCATATGGTAGGTTAAACAGGCCTATGGCATAGTATCCAATCTGTTACTCTTAGGGATTCACCTGTGGTGTGATATCTAATGTGTTACTCTTGGGGATTATCTGTAACATAGTGTCTAATGTGTTACTCTCAGGGGGTTATCTGTGACATAGTATCTAATG
>JABTXL010007601.1:5602907-5632722 GCA_025134845.1 Neodon shergylaensis | reverse complement strand
TCTAATGTGTTACTCTCAGGGGGTTATCTGTGACATAGTATCTAATGTGCTACTCTTCGGGGAAACATAGTATCTAATGTGTTACTCTTCAGGGAGAAAACAAACACGAATGAATGCTGGGGTCACTGTTCGTGGCATCTCCAATACCAAAATTTGGCATTTGGTGATCTCTCTATGGCCCCATGTTGAGAAGGTTGTGACCAAACTGATTATGATCCCTCTTTCCAAGGAGCTGCCATTCGTCTGGAAATCTGAGTGAACGTCACATACATGCACCAATATGGATAAACCTCAAAGCTGTTAGGGCCCTGAAAACTCCAGACATGAAGAACCATGTCACATTATTCCATTCGTGTATGTAATTTTGTGTGTGCATGAATGTGCAGTTCATGTTTGTGCGGAAACACAGGTGTGTGTGTGTGTGTGTTGAACAGATGTCAGCCTCCAATATCTTTTCTCAGGCATCATCCACCTTGTTTAGTAAAATCGGGTTTCTCACTGGCCTGGAGCACGCCAAGTAGGTCAGGCTGGCTAACTAGCAAGCCCTAGGGCCCTACCTGTCTCCCACTCAGACATTTACCTATAATTTTTGAAATGATAAGTTATAGAACAAAAGACAGCTCTGGTCATCAGGGAGATTTGGGCATTTACAAGATGCTCCATATCTAAACCTTTTATGCACTTGTCAAACTTCATCAAGTGTCCACTCGATATGGGATGTGGGAGGCTTTACTAATGTAAACATGCTCAACAGAGCTGCTTCCTACACAGCAGGCAGCAGTCAGGCCAGCCTGAGGCCTTTCCCTGCAGACCTTAATCCTCTAACCATGGAAGCCCATCTGTCTAGCCATGCTACATGAGAGGAGACATTTCTTTTCTTTTTTTTTTAAGGTTGTGGCTATGGATAAAATAATTTGTCAGAATGCTGCTGATTTTAAGGATGGGCAATAGGCACACAGCTATTCCCAGACTCGTCTCTGTTATTCTAACTTTGTTTTTCCACCCATATGACAAAACATCTGGTGCTCCTAATTCCAGTCCTCAACCCTCTGGTGGGTGACTATGAAGTCCTCCCACTAAAGAGAACCCCCTGATTTTTTAGTCTGGGGTGTCATCAGTGTCTAGCTTAGCCACTGACCCGCAAGCTCTGCAGGTGGGTATCTGTAAAAGCAGCTGTCTGGATCCCTGTTGCCTTGTCTTTTATCTGGGCCACAAGTGTACTCTGCCAGCCTCCTGCTGCCAGCAGAGACCCTCTGCTGATCCCCCATGCTGGCGTGAGCCTTGGAGCTCAGTCTGCCCACAGCATGGAGAGTTTCAAGCTGAAGCCTTGAGCCTGTGCAAATATGTCTCACTCTATTTCAGTGTCAGGTGATGAATAGAATTCTTAGACCATTTCTGTTGCTTGGATATAACACTCTCACCCAAAGCAACTAGCAGGAGAAGGAGTTTATCTAAGTATACAGTTCCATGTAGGGAACTGAGGTGGCTAGTCGCATAGCATCCACAGTCAAGAGCAGAGACACATGAACGCATGCATTCTCAATGTCCAATAGACTCCACTACTTTATATGGTTCGAGGCCCCAAACCAAGGAATGGGGATATCCACAGTGAACTGGGTCTTCCCATATGGATGAACTGCATCAAGACAACCACCCCATAAACCAATCTGATCTAGACAGTCCCTCAGTGAGACTCTCCCTAGTGACTCTAGCTAGGGTCCAGGTGACAATTCAAGCCAATCATCACAGTGTCTGGGAATCAAAGTATATGTTTCAGGTGTGACAGCAGATTGGAAGGATTTACAGCAAGGAATCGCAGCACTGCACTGTGTCCATTCCTAGGTCAGCGTAACTCTAGGAATCAGTGACTCCGGTGACTCTGACATAACTGTGCATTTGTGCTTTCCAGTGGCTTCAAGAACAGTGGCCATCTCTAGCTTCATGCCAGCTGTGCAGGAGAGTGGGCTTCTCTGCTCATTAGTGCTTGCAGGTGTGTAACAGAATTACTAGTAATGCAAAAGACGTTTCCTTCACCTTAAACATTCTTATTTTTATTACTTTCTTATTCAAATAACCTTTTTAATTTATTTTGTATACTAACCAGTTTACCCCCCTCTCCCACCCCTGCCCTTCCCCATCTGTATAACCATATAGAGATAAAGTCTATCTCTTCATTGTTTACTTATTTTTACTTTTCAATTTTAAGGCTCATCACCTTATGAATAAGTTTGATAACTAGCCCCGACACTGTGCTTTGTAGAAGTGCCTCTTTGTTTTTTGCTTTGTTTTGTGCTTGTGTGACTGCATGTGTAGGGGTGAGGTCTTCAGTTACCCTGAAAAGCTCTGGAAGAACCTGTGTCTTGGTCTCCCAGAGTTAGGTCATGCAAGGGACATTCTGTTCTCTCTGCCTGGGGTAAGCAACCGGCTAAAGGTGTGGGAGTCTGGAGATCTGCAGACTGGTAGCAGGGACGCTCTTGGGACTCACACACCATTCCCTGATCAGGCCACAGGACTTGGTCAGAAGATGAACTTCATTCACCAAGGCATGACAACTGTGAGGTACAGGAAAAGGTAGTTAAGGCTGTCTCAGACTGTGGACACTCGTGATCCCATTTAATCCCTGAAGAAACCCTGCTGGTCTAATATTGTATTGTTAATTACATCTCTGTTTCAGAGACAGGCAATCTGTGACTCATCGGAGGCTTCAGAAATACAACCGCGAGTCAGACCCAGGCCAGCATCATCTGGGTGCTTGGTGCCATGTCAGTAGTCATAAGACTGTATGACTTCTTGCATTCACTCCTTAAACAAGGTATTTTATTTAAAATAATGAAGATCAAATATAACCCCAAGTCATTTTCAATATCCTGTAATAAAAACTGTAATGAAAGAACCTTCAATCTTCTGCAATCTTAACTTCTACTATGTAGTTAGTTGTAAACTACAAAGACAGTCTCTTAATCCAGTACAGTAAACACTGGCTATTTCCCAACTGCAGTACCAGATAAAGACAGCAGAGGGCGCTAATGACACACAGTGGAGCTCAAGGTTCTGTGGCATTGCTGCTCCCCAGAGCAGTGGATGGTCCTTGGTGTGCCTGCCTGCTTCCCTAAAAGTGCATGGAACATAGCACACAATAATTTCAAAGACAAAGAAAAGTTCCTTTTTCCACGTGTGGAGTCACTCCTATATAGACTTATTCCCATCCATTAATAACATAAGACAAGAGTGAATTCTTTCACGGTGCTGGGCGACAGCACAGTGATAGAAGGCTTGCCTAAAGAGGGCAAGATAGTTCAGTGGTAGAGAGTTTGCCTGGCATGGGTAAGGCCTTGGCTTCAGCTTCCAGTTCTGCAAAGAAAAAAAAATCCTTTAAATATAGTAATTCAAATAAACATTTTAAATCAACATAGCAACTTTTGAGATGTATTGCATGTTCGTTTATATGATTTGACTTTGCCTAACTATCTTCCTGGTAAACTTTGGTATGCAGATGCATTTTCTCCCTTCATCTATTATTCATCATCAAGCAAATTCAGACAAGTTTGAATATTCCAAGGGTTTGCTTTGTAAATGAACCAGAGCTTACGGTTTCTTATAGTGGCCTAGAACATCTAGGTGGGCCCTCTGAATGTAGCTGTCATCTTGTTCAGCTTACTTTGGTGTCCTTAACTGAGTCTCTGAGATATAATATGCCAAATGTTTTCTCCATGGCAACTGGATCACAATGAAGAAAATCTTACAGTAAAAATGAAGAAACAGGCAGGTCGGCTCCAGTTCAGGAAGTCCTGCGCTGTCTAAACTCTGTAGCTCAGCTGTGCTCTGGCTCATAGCAGCTTGGGGAGACGCCCGCTAAAGTGCTGATTTTTCACTAGGAATACTAAATTGAACATGTATCTATTCCAATCTGAGTGAGTTCAAATTAAGAAAACCTTTGATTTTGCAGCCAATAAACTAATGAGATATTTAATGAGACAATTACTTGATTTATTTATTTATTTTTTTGCCATTTAAAAACATCAGTGACCAAAAGGTACTTTGTAGCAGGACATTTGGTCACCAAATATCTAATATTTTGCTATAAAAATTGAAAAAAAAACTAATTCCACCCAAATCTATCTTCATGAGCCAATGAGTCTATTGAGGTTATTCACAGGAGTGTGAGCGATCCAAAGTCATCTCCACCACAGAAAATCCCATGCCACGGTAGGCTGCACTCATGAAAGCTACGTCCCTAAAATTTCCCTGCACAACTTGCAGATGGCTTCCCGGAGAGTCTCCTGCTCCCCAGCAATTGTCCATGGCTTATAGAACATTAGAGAGATATCTTGGTGTGCCTTGTAAGGTTCTGAGCTGTGGAAAGTTCTCTCCTCCCTCAGGAGCAGGTTGTCTCAATTCAGATGACAGCAGCCTTGGTTTACATACAATCAAGAACTTTCAGCACTAGGTGGATGTATAATAAGAGGAATCTGCTTGTGTGTTTAGTGTTCTGGTGAGAAATGATAACAGAGAAAGAAGCATTTTAAAGTATTTTGCTCTGATTTGTGTAGACACATATCTGTTTTTAAAAAAATATAAAAACTGTAAATTGCATCCATTTTGTTGACTGAGCACCGTTTTTTACCCTCACTTTTGACATCACAGTTTAGGTAATAAATGGTCCAGTTACTGTGGTTACAGGGCACTAGCCCTACTTCAAATGAGGATTGATCTTTCCTTGTTATATTTGCTGTGTCACGCTTCTGTAAGACACTCCCACGTTGAAGATTGACAGATCAGGGAAGTAATTTAGACAGCCTCCAGCTAAGCAATCATAGTGCATTAAGGATCCTAAGCACATGATAAATAGCATCATATGGAAAGGAAATCGAGACAGAAACGAGAGATGATGTCCTCCCAGAAAATGGCCTATTCATGCTTTCCCCTAGCTCTCCCTCTGAGCACAAACGCTGCCCCTGAGAGGTGGGAAGCAACCCTGGCCCATCAGCAGAGACAACGAGGAAACCTGGAGCACTCTCTCGCTTCATTTGGCACTAACGAGGCAGCCCACAGGCATCTCTTAGTAGAGATGAGTAGGTAGGTGGCTGAAGCAGGCTCACATGCTGTATTTACGTAAGGTCCAGAGTCCTATGACATCATACCCCAAATATCCAAATATCCAGCCTACAGTGGAAATCACTCACAAAAAAAAAAAGAGAAAAGATAAACAGTAGATGGTGAAGTCAAGATCAAGGTGCAGGGCTGGAGAGATGGCTCAGTCATTACAAGAGTGCCCTGCTAGTAGAAGACCTGAATTTGAAAGCTGGTACACTCATCAGGCGATCACAACTGCCTGTAACTCCAGTTCCAGGGGCTAACTGCCCTCGTCTGGAATCTGCAGGTGTTGGAAAGTCTTGCTGCTCAGAGGATGCAGTCTCTCAGGGCCTGGCTACTTTCTCCAAAGCTTGGCAACATGAGGATTCCCTCATCACCAATGAGATTTCCTGTTGTCCACCTGTCTTTATCTGGAGAATGTCTCTGGGACTGGAGGACTGACCTTATCCGAAAGCTGTCTCTGAGCCTGGATGCCTGATTTATCTCTAGCATGACCCTTGGCACAGTTTTCTGCTAGAAGACTTTTCCCTGCTGCACATACAGTAACTAAGACTTGTACTCAGAGCTTGGCCACAGGACCCTGCTGTCACATACAAAGTCATATGATAGGAGCATACATACCACTTTATGCAAACTGGGGCTGGTCCCCAGGCTTCCCAATCCTATATGTCCCCTGTCCTCTGGAAGGAATTGAGCTGATTCACCGAAGTCCTCTCCTGGAGGCTGTCTCCTTCATACCCACAGCTGTCTAATCCTGTTCTTCACTTCTGCTTCCTCCACCCTTGTAGACCAAATGTGCCAACAATCTGGAGAAAGAAGCAGAACCACATGCAGGCACCTACACACATGTGCACATTTCAACACACACACACACACGCAACCAAAAAATAAATAGAGTTCTTTTTAAAAAGAATCAGGATGCTAGACTTTATTGCAAATCCATCTCATAGCAACGCTTCATAGAGAAACTATAACATGGATAAAACAAATAAAACATAAACACTACCAAACGGATTCAAACACCAGGATCATAAAGGGAGAGGTGAAAAGCCAAGGTCACAGTTCAGAACTGAAGCTCCAAATGATGCAATTTGTTCGGGTCTCTTCAACAGTGGTCATTGTCAAGGTTGATGTTTAGTTCGGTGTCACTAAAGCCCTGCTGAACGAGCACATAGGCCCAGGGGTCTCTTCTGTAAAATCTCCACACTGAAGCCAATGATGTTCGTAAGAGGAATGCTACCCGGCAGGATGGAGCAGGTATCATGGCTGATTAGGATACTGTTTTCATCCTCTGCACATGTGCTCACCGGCCTTCCAAACTGTTTTCACACTTTCCCAGGCTAGTATCTCACCCTCAACTCTTCATTTTCTCATCTCTGAGTCCTGCAGTAGCATAGTTAGCACTTATGAGCACACACCGTCAGGCTGAAAAAGATGTTTGCATCTTGTTATGTGTTTCTGAATAAGATAATAGCCAGATAATTTATTTTTGCCTTCAGATAAATCCATTGTATTTACTCAGCTCTGGTTTGTGCTTGAGATTCCTCCAATTAAGCATATTGATGGCCCAGTTTACAAAAAATAAGCAACTTCAATTTGTTGGGGATTTGAATTCTCTATAAGGATTTATTCAGGTCATGGTCACAAATGCCTAAGTCAGGGAAGGACACAGGTGTCAACACATGGAGTCTCAGGTAAAGACTGAGATGAACATCTTGTTTCTGCTAAGAGCTATATCAAAGGGTTAATATTGTCTACTTGATAGGGTTTAGAAACAACCAGAAGAGAATCTTCTGGGCATGCCTGTGAGGGATCAACTAGATTAGGTTAAAACCCATTGGTTGACAGCAAAATCCCATAGGCCAGGATCCCAGACCAAATAATAGGAGAAGATGGCCAAACACCAACATTGATAGCCTCTACTCTCTTAATTAGGGATGTGATGTGATCAGCTGCCTCAAGCAGAACTTCTCCACCCCAGTAGTCTGTAGACCTAAACTATAAACCTAATCAATACTTCCTTCCTTAAGTTATTTTTCTGGGTGTCTTTTTTTCCAGCAATAAGAAAAATTCCTTGGATTTCACAGCATCACTTTTCACTAAATTCTGATATTTTCTACCTTACCTGGTTTATTAGCTATGTGTCAAGTCCCTACAGGCTGTATATTTTGCCCTAAATAAAAGGGCTGACCCATGTCTCAGTTACTTTTTTACTGCTGTAACAGAGCATCATGATCAAGACAAGTTATAAAAGAAAGGATTTAATTGGGCTTACCATTTCAGGAGATTCGAACCCATGATGGAAGAGCAGAGGCAGAGAGGCAGGATGAGCTGAGAGCTCACGTCTTGATCCATAAACATGAGGCAGAGAGAGCTAACTGGCCATGGCAGAAGTCTTTTGAAACCTCAAGTCTGCTCCCAGTGATATACCCATCAGGCCACACCTCTTAATCCTTCCCAAACAATTTCACTAACTGAGGACCAAGTATTCAAGCATGTACCTCTATGGGGGGGGATATTCTCATTAAACCATCACAGCGCATAACCTCCATTTGTGTTTACTATATCATATCCATCTCTTTAAACTGCTTTCAAAGTCTAGTTCAAAGTCCAGTTCATTTACAAAGTCTCCCAAAAGCCTTTGCACCTGAATCATGTATCAATGTCAAAGGAAGTCATTGGGTCATGTGTTTAAAATATGAAATATTTTGTTATTTTATTCAACTTATATTTATATCCTATTTTGTTAGTTTTTTTAAAACTTTTTCTCAGCATGGATGTCCTTGAATTTTCTTTGAATTTTCTAAATGACTGTAATATATAACACAGGCACGTAGAGGACAGTTGCTAAGTTATTGATTTCACTCAGCATGGAAATGAAAGTCTTCTCACTGGAAATGCAAGCTATTAACACATTTTATTATTTTTACTTTAAGAATGTCTGTTCTAAGAGTTTATGAGCTGGGATAAAAACATAATGCAATTCTCAAGAAGAAGAAGAAGAAAAGGAGGTGGAAGAAGAGGGGGAAGAAGAAATACTTCCTTTTAAAACTATGCAAATTTAGGTTTGTTTTAAGTGTGAGTTTGGCACGCATGTACGTATATGTACCACATGAGTTCTTGGTGCTTATAGAGATCAGGAAAGGTCATCAGATGCCCTGGAACTAGAGTTAAGGATGGCTGTAAACCACTGTGTGGGCCCAGGAACCCAGTTAGGGTCCTTTGCAAGACCAATAAGTGTTCTTAAGCACTAAGTCATCTCTCCAGATCTCCAAAAGTATAATTATTTAGAATTAAATATCAAGTAACCTTTGAACCCACAATGCTACTGTTGGAAGTCAAGCTGTGGACAGTCTTACCCATGGTTACTGCAGAAGAAAGCTCTGGTAGATGCTTCTGGGAAAGTCAACGTATTGACTACAACTATATTACCGGTCTTCACATTATCATGTGTTTCAGATAAGCGTATTTCCAAAGGGCAGAAATAAATTCCAAGTGAGCCTCTGAACTACTTAGGGTCCTCCAGCAATTTCTTTTAGACCAGGCTGGCCTTGAACTCACAGAAATCCATATGCCTCTGCCTCCTGAGTGCTGGGGATTAAGGGCATGTGCCTCCACGGCCTCCTCCAACTATCTTTGACATGTTGGGCTTAGAAGAGCTGCCCTCTGAGGACTGGCAGGATCATGAAAGAACAGAGGACACTGCTTCAGATACCTGCTCAGCTTTCTCCAGAGGAAATTAGAACTAACTTGCTTTCTCAGATGGCCCGTGTTCCGGGGCAAATGGAAACACTACAGGGAAGCTGGAGCCTTGTTTGATTACCTCGTACACACAATCATGGAGGCACTGGGTGAAAAACAAGCTCGGTATTTAAAAGGATGCAAAATACAATGAAACAATGGGGAGGACCCAGGATTCTGAACAGAAGCGCTAGTAGTCTGGGCAGAACTTTGAAAGGAATCCACAGAAAAACAATGGCTTCAGAACTACACAGTCAAGACAGACCAATGGAGACTTATGCACATTTAAGTTTTGTGTTAATGGAAATAATTTCTAAGTTTTTGACAAGTAGGTAACTGAAAGATGGACTAGTTACCTAAACTGATGTGAGTTTAGAAATATATATCGATATGGGAAGAGCCCTCAATGACCTCATGTGTTTCGGTACGTAGACTCCAGGGGAGCATGGGGAATAGATAGATCACCACAGCAGTGAAAATACAACTTTAAGACACTCGCTGCACCTGTCACTACAAAGTTCTACTTTCTACTGTGATTCTGGTACAAGCATGACCTTCTTCAGAGCATCTGTCACAGAGATAAACCCACAGTACAGAAGCAGACCAGGTACCAAATGTTGAGAAGGAAGTAGAACAAAGAGTCTGGTTTTGCCTTGTCCTAGCACCTTTCTTCTTTCCCTAGTTGACTAATTTTCAGTCACATGGGGCGTGCGGATGGTTGTTGGTCTGCATCTAGTTCAAAGCCATATACTTTGACACCTATTTGCCTACCCTTCTTGCCTCCAGGGCAAGCAGTAACTCCACTAGTTCTATCCTCCTAGCTCTTCATTACCTAGCTCTCTCTTCCAAACATTCAGAGAGATATACAGTTGGTGAATTGAACTTGACATTTATTCAGTAATGTGATTGGGTTCATAGGCTGCCATCACAGGAAATCGGCAAAAATCCTATGTAGAAACCATGAAAATCCCACAGAAACTCTCCCATCTGAGGCCTCGAAAGAAAAACACAGGAGAACTAATATTCAGGTGAGAGCAGTTTGAGTTTTCATTCATCCCAGGCAAAATGAGTATGTCTGTACTGTAGCTAATGCAGGTGCCTTCCACATCATGTCTGAGAAAGAAAGGGTACAAGCATGAGGAGCTGGAAACAGGTTGCGGCTTTGCTCTTGCCCATCTCTTGTCTCTTCAGAAGGCTCTTGTCATGGGAGGACCAGTGTAAAGGGATTTGAGAATCTGCTGTCAGCAAACAGCACAGGTTGCCCACAACCAAAAAGTTGTCAGTACCCAGAGAAACCCAAGATCTTAGGCAAATGGAAATGGATCTACAAGCCTCTCCCCTCTGTAGCAAAGGCAGGCCTGGCCAGCACTCACCTGTCCCTCAAATCCCGCCATATTCCTTAATCATTGGAAGTGCTCCCCTGTGTAGCCACACCCCTAGAAACTAGAAAAATACTGTTTTTTTTTTCCACAAGCATTTTTAGTCCTTGTGACTTGCAATGAAGGTCTCCCACAAGGAACACTGAGTCTGCCCCCACATGGTAGACAACTCGGCATGGACTCTTTATTGTGACCACTGAGTAGGCTGCTGTTATTGCTCCAGAAAGGTCTGCAAATGGGGTGTAAAGGTCCTCATCCTGTTGTGTCCTCAGCACCTGTGGGACTTAGGGAGCAGGACTGGAGGAGGAGGGTAATCATCATGTCTGACACAGACGCATGAGCTGTCCTAGGAGTCACTGGTTCCCTGAGAGCCAGGCTCTCTCCTGTGGACCCTTTGTGCCAGCCTGGTTTTCTGATGCTGTAACAAATACCAGCACAACTTTAAAATGGGGGTACTTTGGGGTTTGACTCTACAGCATACCACTTTGCTCACAGAAGGCATGAGGCCCTGGTTCCATTCTTGCCACGGATAACAGAAAAGAGAAAGGAAATGTTGATTCTAGCTTCACAGTAGAGGAGAGTTTACGCAGAGTCACTTGACCATTGTTTTTATGCCTGTGGCACAGCAGAATTTCCACGGCATGAGTGACGTCACTCTAGTCAGAAAGCAGATGGAGTAAGCAGGAAGAGCCAGTGGTGATCCCAAAGTCTGTTAGCTAGGGCTCCACCAGTACTCCCCCCTAAAGGTTCCCCACCTACCAGTAGCAGGAGCAGCTGAAAAAGCTCTTGTGGGACATTCTAAATCCAAATAACCCCCTTACAAAGTCTTCTTTTAACAATGTTAGTGTTATTTAAATGTACTTATAATGGGAGGAGATCCTCATGGGGCTGGAGAGATGGCTCAGTGGTTAAAAGCACTGACTGCTCTTCCAAAGGACCTGGGTTCAATTCCCACCACCCACATAGCAGCTCACAACTGTCTGAAGATTCAGTTGCAAGGGATCTGACACCTTCACACCAATGCACATAAAATAAAGTTAAATAAACCATAAAAAATAAAAAAATAATGGGAGGGGGCTGTCCAACCATGTCAATTTTGATAAAAAATTATAATTTAAATTAAGTACAAATTAATATTGCTTCTAAAAGGTCATTATCAATCAAATGTTTAAAATAAAAAATATGTATCTCTTACCACTGGAAAGACAATGTGTGTGTGCTAAAAATGAAAGAAAAACAGAGCTGTGCTTGCCCTCTCTCCTGATGGCCCTGCTCCTGCTTCTGATTGATAATGCAATCCAGAAGAAGACAGGAGTGGCTCATCGCCAGACTTCTGAATATTCACGATGCATCTTGCAGTCTCTGGAGATGGTAGGAAATCTTATCACAGGAGACTTAAGACGCAAATCCATTAATCAATTTACCACTTATATTGTTAATGTTGCCGACAATCATTAGAAGGGCCTCAAGCATGATGCATGCTCTCTCTGTACTGTTTTGCATTTAATAAAATAAATTGGTGGCTTTCCGATGTGGGAATCGGCTGCCTGGGACCAGAGATAAAGAAGAGAAATCTCAAGTTACAGCTCTGTCACCCTCCAGCTGTGAATCTGGAATTTAAATATTTTCAGCTTCATGGATCCTGTAAATTATAGATGGTGATAACGGGCTGTCGTGAGGAGTCACTGAGATAGTGTAGGTTGACACACACACTGCTGATAGCTCTGGTAGAGGACGTGCTGTGTGGCGCACACTTACGAACAACATATTAGCTACAACTTATCACTCTGTACTCCTCCTCCTGGCTTCCATTCCATCCCTCCTCTACCCACCTCATATTATTCCTCCCTCAGCAGCATTTTTCTGTTAGTAAACAAAGACAGTGGCCCCGGTGGAACTCACGTGGGCTGTGAACTGTTGCCAACCCTTCTGCGTAAAAACAGGACAATGCTTCTCTTCTCTTTGAAACCTAAGCGAGTTGGCTAAGCCCAGGATTGCCTTCAGAACTTGGAGGCTCATTCCAAGGAATATACAAGGCGGGTGCTGGGGAATAGGAACGCTGTCTTAAAGAGTTGTGAGGTCCTTACAGACTCACCCTGTCAAAATACCCGACAGAAGCACCTTAAGGAAGGAAGGAATTATTTTGTCTCACAGTTTGAGAGGTTACAGTCCATCATGGTGGAGAAGGATCAGCAGCACGAGAAGAAGGCAACAGGTTCCATTGCATCCTCAGTCAGGAAGAAGAGAGATGAATGTTAGTGTTGGCTTTCCTCTTTCATTCCGTGCCCTTAACCCACGGAATGGCACCAGTTACATGTAGGGTGGGTCCTCCAACCTCAATGAACCAAATCTAGAAACTTTCTCATAGATATGCTCAGAAGGTTGTCTCCCAAGTGATTCTAGATCCTGTCAGGTTGATAATCCTTGTTGATCATCACCACTGATAACCACTGCTTTGGAGATGGTCCAGCCAGCCAGACCTCTGTCTCCATTCAAAGCAGATGCTGAGGTTAATTAAGAAGATCTCAAACACTCGGGAGGCCTCAGCTCTGCCTGCTGGCTTGTATAGACTCTCTGACACATAGGCCAAGTGCAAATACTTCAACTAATTCAACTCATATTTCTCTCTAAGGCCAATGGAACCTGTAGTGATGAGGCAAACAGGCCTGCTTTTCATCCAGCCCAACTCCCGCATGGCTAGTTTTACACCTGAAATAACAACACACAAATTGTATTCATTTTAACACTGCCTGGCCCATTAGTTCTAGCCTCTTATTGGCTTACTCTCACATCTTGATTAACCCATTCCCCTTAAATCTGTGTAGCACCACGAGGCTGTGGCTTACCAGGAAAGATCCTAACCTATGTCCGTCTCCAGCCAAAGATTCATTGCATCTGCCTGACTCTGCTTTCTTCCTCTCAGAATTCTTTTCTGTCTACTCCACCCACCTAAGGACTGGCCTATCAAAAGGTCAAGGTAGTTTCTTTATTAACCAATGAAGGTAACGCATAGACAAATGATCCTCCTTCACCATTTCCCTTCTGGGCTGGGGTCCGAGAGTGAATTAAAAGATAAAACAGAGAAGTGGCAGTCACCTCTCTTCTTCCCATGACTGGGAACACAGTCATAATAATACTAATGAATTCAAATAATTAAGTTGCTTATCGGGTATACTGTCACAGAAGTGGCAAAAGGGACCAATCCCATGGCTGATTCAGTAGAGTCTAAATTTTCTTCCAAAGTGATCTGCCCACCCCACCACTTTCTAACCTCTGGGATTTTCTGTCAGAATCATAGCAGCTAGGAAGCCTTTGATACAGAGAGGTGAATATCATCCAGAGGAGGGACACTGACAAATATCCCCAACCATCCCCACAGTGACTTGCTTTTTACATAGTTCTCCTTCCTGCTATAGGAAATTATAGAACAAGATCACAGCCCAGTTCCTCTAGGAACTTTTAATATCTGAGCATGTAGTTAATGAAGAGACACCTCGGGCTGTCTTCTGTGAACCTGCCTTGAAACATTAACAATCTTTTGTTGCTCCTGGCATCTGCATGAACAGCCTTCAACAGACTGCTAGCATTGTGTTCCATGTCACAGGATAGCGGTCAGAGAACAGTAGAACGCTCAAAGGCACAACTACCCTTGTCTTGAATACATCCACACATCGCTGCTTTGGCCCATCTGGGAGTTTATATTATCAAGAAGATGTTTGTTCTTGGGGGGGGGGTGAGTTTCAGAGAATCATTAGATGTGAATTCTTAATCATCAAAAAGATGCAGAAAGAGGGAAAAACAGGAAACAGAAGACAGCAAGCAGTCACAACCTTGAGGTTGACATGGGCTCTGCCTCTAAGAATGGGGCAAAGGTGAGACCTTCTGCCTTCCCATCTTCAAACCCGCCTCTAGCTACATCAGCCCACTCACTTAGGAACAGTGCTCACCTGGGCCTTCCAACAATGGGACTGGACACCTTGTTTGGAAGGATAGACATTGCCATGGCAAAACCCAGGTGAAAACAAATCAACAGGAAGGAAACATCCAAGACACACCTTCAGCATCCTTAAATAGACTGACTTGAAAGCTGGTCACAGTGCTTGCTACAAAATCAGCCCACGCTCTGTAAGGCTATCCCTGGTTAACTTCAAGGGTCCATCTAGAGCAGGGACAGCCACTCAGTCAGTTAGGCGAATGGTCCTCGAGCTCTGTGACCAGAACAGAGAGCACACACATCTGCTCACCACCTACAAGCGTGATCTCAGACAGAGGACTTAACTTCTCTGTGCCTCATTTTATTTCATCTGTAATGTGCTATTGAGAAGACCAAGGGCTGTTAAAAACTTAAATTTAAAATGTATGCTATTGCTCATAAGAACTGTGCTTGGAAGGCAGTGTTAGGTGATATTTTGATTTCATTTTGAAAATAAAACTGACCAAAATTAACCACAGAGGTTTAGAGGACTGTGGATAGATAGGAGACAGGAAGTAGTAAGGTGGAGCTAAGGAAGGATCTTGGCCTTTTTAGAGGAAGGAAAGAGAAAGGAGGGAAGGCTCTGGTGGCTTCTCTGTAGCTTCTCTGATCATTCAGATTCTTACCCCAATAGTTGACTTTTGATTCTTACTGATAAAGAGTAGTTATTTAAATGCTTCCAGGTGGCCTTCCTTCCATTTCTTAGTTAATACTAACAGAACAGCTAAGTATAGGAACAGAAAAGGATGTACAACCGTAACATGCTGGGCTTTAGGAAAATAAATGCTCCACCATGCTCCTGGATCTGACACCCAGCAGATGACAGCTCCAGTATTCAGCAAACAGGTACAGGAATAATTGTTCTGTGGGCAAAGGTTCTTGGAGTCTGTTTCCAGCCCCAACTCTGGGATGACTTCATTGTCTGCTTCTCTCCTTTCTCTCTAGACTCAAGGAACATACATGGAGGACCCAAAGGAACATTCACTTTTTCCTTTAGATGATGAAAAAGGCCACCACTGGCTCTCTTGAAAATTCCCAGTTTTGTCCCTGCAGAAAGAGACATCCCAGCTCCCAGTAATTTCAGGGGCACCATTGGAGCCATCTTGATAAACAGTCTGTGTGGGTTCAACCAGTACTCCAGACCTCCTCTAAAGACTGGCAAAGAGTGAGGAGGTGAGAACGAGGGTGCACCTCTGCTCAGCTTCCAGGGAAGGCAGGGAACCCACATGTCCAGCACAGTTTGGCTTGCACATGCTGGCCACAGTCCATTGGCTCCCCGCGGCTGAGCAAGTCAAGCTTTTTCTGATACAGTGAAGAGTGTTGAGGATATTTGAAAATGGGTCAACCTAACTTCAATTTCCAGCTCAGCATGAACAGATCTGTCCTGGAAGATGGAGCCCCCAGGGCAGGTAAGGAAAAGCTGCAGCCTGCAAGAGTTCCATCTGAGGAATAGGAAGGATCACTTCCCTGAGCCCTGAGCTGGGTGATTGCTGTGAGAACATGGACACCGCAGAGGTTGCAGATTTGTGTTCTCAGCGGCAGGCAGCAAGATGCTACACCGATGAATACAGCAAGTGCTTGTGGAGTGGATGTTGTCAATACAGAGAAGAATATTCACTCTGCCCGCAGGGGGAAACACAGCTGGAGAATTATAGGTTTCAAATAGAACAGGGCATCGAGCAAGACACAGAATGGAATGGGACCCACAAAACAGAAGTAATGGTCAAAAATAATAGATCAAAACCTTTGCAAATGAGATTGCAAATCAAAAGGACTCACTGAGAAAGAGAAATAATTATGGAAAATTCAAATCTGCAAAACTATATCCTGATGAAATTGCCCTATTCAGTATAATCAAGGTAGAAATGTACACTCCAAAGGGGAAATCACATCTAAACCGTCACACTGGTTAGAGGTCCCCTGCTGGGAGCAGATTTATCTTTGAGTTTCATTTCAGTGCTTATAAAATAGAGTTTTTATGATGAAAAATTTGAGGCTCAAGAATTCTATGTCATGACAAATTTCATGAGATTGTAAGTCAATATTTGATAGCAATAATAATAAAAGAAAAAGAATATAAAGCAGAGATATTAAAGAGTGAAAATATTGGGTTTGTATTGATTAAATATGAAATTATTGATAGTATAAAAGTCTTAACGATGAGACCGATGTGGGCTGCTCTTATCACAGAACTTGGTGGGTGTCTCAGGTCTGCCTTTGGCTTGGATGACCAGCCATGTGACATCCACAAGCTCAGCCTGGAGTTCACACAGGACTTTTCTCAGACCTTATCCTGCTTTCCCAGCTTTGACCCACTCCCGTGTGAGAACTGCTATAAAAAGCAGTTGTTTAAATTAAACTGTGTGTTTGCTGGTGATGCATAGAGAGTACTATGGCTTCCCTTCTTTAAATCACCAGTACAACCAACCCTTTTCCAGTTCAGTTTGCCCCATAGCGTGCCCCAGATAATTGAATGTTGAAGACCCTGGTTTCTGTTCCAGTTCCTTCTGATTTTCTAGAATGTTCTTGCTACATTTAGAGTTTCATAGTTCAATGATACAATTGAATTTCAGCTCTAATGGGACGGTAATATCTTTCAAAGGACCGTGGAAATGATGAAATCAAATATGTTTGCGCACGTTTAAGTTTCATGCCCAGCACATGACAAAAAGGCAATGAGCGGTAACACCATAATCATCTCCTCCAGCACCATGGAGAAGACAGCAGCAGACTCCAGTTCCGGTGGGAAGTAGCAGCCTTGGGGTGGGGGAAGGGAGCTCAGTCATTGCCTGCAGCAGGCTAGCTTTCTCAGCACGTCTCTTCCCATTATGGTATTGTGAATCAGGGGATGTGACACACACTCTAGGATTTTCCCACAGACTTCAAGTGAGAACTAAGTTCCTATCTGGCCCTGCAGGGGATAGTAAACTGGTATTGGAGAATGGGAATTCCAGGCCCACCCCAGTCCATGCCAGCCCATGCTATCCCACCCTGAATGGGGAGTGTGGTCTCCACAGACAGGAGGATTTGTTGCAAATTGACTAAACCTGGAAACTGCAGGAGCAGACAAGTCCTGGGAGAACCTTCATGTCTTCAGACAGCCGAGGAGACTAATGACTTCCTGTCAGCCTTCAGTCTTTATCCACTACACGACGGCTCGCTCCTGAGAATCTAGTGTTTTAATTTCTTGTATTTGCTGCCCAGTTGCTAAGAAATTCCCTATCTTCATCCGATAGTTTCCAAGGACCTGTAGAGGGATTTAAGAACTTTTCTGGGGGCTGGAGAGATGGCTCAGAGGTTAAGAGCATTGCCTGCTCTTCCAAAGGTCCTGAGTTCAATTCCCAGCAACCACATGGTGGCTCACAACCATCTGTAATGAGATCTGGTGCCCTCTTCTGGCAGGCAGGCAGGCATGGAAGGAATGTTGTATACATAATAAATAAATATTTTTTAAAAAAAGAATTTTTCTGCTTCTCTTCACTTTACCATCTTAAGTCAAAGTAGCCTACGTCAGAAATGTATGGAGTTTTATTTATTTAGGTTTTTTGTACTTCCACAACATTCCAAAAGATGCTTCCACCATTGTCAGACCTCAAAGGATAGACCCTCTGCCCTGTGTGCACATACAAACACACACACACACAAACCAACTCCTTTTCCACTTCTAGGAAAGCCTCCCAGGAGCTTGTTGCTATTGTGATAAACACCATGGCCAGAAGTACCTTGTGGGGAGGAAAAGGTTTACTTGGCTTATAGGTTATGGTCTATTCTCAAGGGAAGCCAAGACAGGAAGTGAAGCAAAGACCATTGAGGAATGTAGCTTACTGACTGGCTTCCTGCTTCTTTCTGCTCAGCCGGCTTCCTTCAACAGCCTAGGACTATCTGCTGAGGAGAGGCCCGGGCCCTCCCCAATCTCCATCACTTAGCAATCAAAAGAAAATAAAACACAGAGATGTTCATAGGGACAATTCCTCAATTGCGTGTCCTTCTTCCCTGGTATGCCAAGTTGATAACCAAGAACATCCGCTGCATCCTGAATAGCATCCTTCCCGGCTGTCAGTTTAGGAAATAATTACTAATACCCATGCACTGGCCTGGGGACCCCATGGCTACCTAGACAGAGATGGCCCCAGAGAACAGTGGGCAGCTGTGAGGACGTGGTACCCACCTCCAGCTCAGCACCACCTGGTTCCTTCTCTGCATTCTACAAGGAGGACACAGAAGCCTCCTTCCTTCCTGAATGCTGTTGCTTCACCCAATCAGACTACAGCCTTTCTGCCTTCAGTGGTCACTCTGTCTAAACGTGGGTGCCTACTGGGCTTACATGCTCCAAACCCTACCGTCTCCAAAAAGAAAGCAATGGAAACTCTATTGGTGTCAGCACACTGTTAGGCGATGTCCCGACTCAAGTCACAAGTGTCTGCATTCCTGAGGTTTCTTTGCACGTTTTCCCCTGTCCTTTCTTTCTTGCATCCCTAAGCCCTGAATTACCACTCAAAATCCTGTTGAGATGCCCTCAAAGCCCTTAAAACCTGTTACCCAGTCTTTGGTGACACTCCAAAGATGAGCATCCACTTCTCAGCTCTAATGAAGAGGCTCTCTCCTGCAGGATACCACTTCTCCTTAATGTCTGAGATTGCAAAGGAGACCGAGAACACGTCCAGCACTGCCCAAGGCCTCACGGGCTCTGGTGTCTCCCTCTCTGGTGGTGGCTTGGAAGCTGTCATCTTGACCAAGTGCTATAATTTTCCATCACCCAATCATGTTTTTCTTCTGTCAAGAAATTTTTTTCTTTTCACTTTTATAGTGCACTTACTGTAAATATTAATTTCACTACAATATTTATGAAAAATGGTCATCTTTATAAAAAGACGTTAGTCTGCCTTGCCAATTGGCAAAACTGATATTTGGGACACCATTTTGTGAAACTGTTCCATTTTCAGGGAATATTATTTTTAGCAGTAATAACTTAAAATCAATGCAAATTGCACAGTATCAGAAAGGCACCTAAGATTAATTTCATTAATCACCATTGCAACTACTAAGAATAATTGCTTTGTATTATCTCCAGCAATGACCCCACCAGGTTCCTCCAGATAGCCCCGATAGAGGGGTTGCACAGACGACAACTGGGGTTGCACAGACAACTAAATGCTTCACAAAACCACCCAGAAGTCATGTCTGGGAAAGTGACAGGTGGGGAGAAAAGGGGGTTGATAGGGAGAGAGGGAGGGAGGGAGGGAGGGAGGTAAAAGATGATATGATGTGATCACAGCCGTAACACATTCCATACATGAGTTTAGTTGTCAAGGAACAAGAGTAACTAATGGACAATAAGAGAAAATTTAGAAAAAAATAGTGTTATGATCACAATATGGTGTGGATCTGAAATATCCCCGCACTAACTAGTTATTTTTCTCATTGCTATAAAAAACACGCAACAAAAGGACATTAAAGACAGGATGATTTGTTTAGCTCATAGTTCCAGGGAGTGGTCGATCATGCAGGGAAGCACAGGGTAGGAGCTTGAGGCAGTAGTCAGCTCACATCTGCAGTCAGGAAGAGAGGAAGACGAATGCTGAGCTCGGCTAGTTTTTGACTTATTATTATTATTATTATTATTATTATTATTATTTTCTTTCAGTTTTTGAGATCATAGTATAATTATAAAAATTTCCCCTTTCCCCCCTCCCCCCATATAACTCCTTTTGTCTCTTTTAAAATAGTGGCCTCTTTTTCCGTTAACTCTGCTACTATACGTGTGTGTGTGTGGTGTGTGTGTGATTGAGTGTATGTGTGTATACATTCCTAAATATAACCTGCTCAAGCTGTGCAGTGTTATTCATACACATGTTTGGTAATAGACAACCAATTGGTGTCTTCTTCCCTGGGAAAACAGTTTCTCTTGTTTCCAGCATTCCTCACTTGCTCTGATATTCTTTCTGCAGGTCTGAGGCCTCGCAGTCGTTCCCATATCCACCTTGGGATGTCTATTGTTGATGTCCTTGTTCAGCTCATATCTAGACAATCATGTTGATGAGTATTTATGGGTCTAGCTTCTGATACTACTAGGAGACACAATCTCATAACAAAATCCCCGGTCCTCTGGCCCTTGATATATTTTTGCCCCCTCTTTCACAATATTCCCTGAGACTTACGTGTGGGAATTTTTTTTAAAGCTATGCCTGCTGGGAACTGGTTTCCAGAACTCTGTGTTTTGGTTGACTGTGGTTTTCTGTAATGGTCTCCTGTTACAAAAAGACATTTCCTTCACGAGGAGTGAGGACTACACTTATCTGTGGATAGAAGGACAAATATTTAGAATGCAGTTAGGGATTGTGCTAGTTTAGTAATGTAGCAGTTGTAGGTTCTCCTTCACTAGCCCTGGAGAGCTGGCTAAATGTCCAATACCAGGCATAATTCCCTTCTTGGTGAGTGAGCATTAATAGAGTTGTTGGATATCACCAAGATGCGAGTGCACTGTGGGGTTACTGGGCCAGGCTGGTCATTGCTGTTTCTATCGGGTACTGTGGTCACAGTGACTTAAAGAACAATGGTGCAGATGATCATGTATTAGCCTTGGAACTTGCTAATGGGCACAATGCAAATGAGAAATATTGTCTTCACTTATTTCCAAAATAGCTCTCAGTAAACGGGATATTTAGGCCCTCATCTTAAGATCAGTCTCATCAGCTGACAGAGTGGTGAATGACAGTAATTAAAAAAGTAGTCAAGCAGAAATTATAGAGAATAAAAATCTCTGTATCATCCTAAATGCTATTTTGGTTCTAAGAAACGATGCTTCTCTATATATAATGTATTTGATAAAATAGCATATTCCAATACCCTCCACATTCTCCAGAGTATCACACCCCTGTCCCAGCCGATCTGACATGTCTCCAAGGCAGCCACACTCAATTTGTCTAATATTGTGTTTAGTGCACTGTCACAGCCAACTGAGTTCATCATGCTTTGTTTTTTTGGAGTTCAGCAATGAAGTAATTTATCACTTTGCGATAGCTTATCCTTGACAAACAGCTTGGGCTTGATCACTTTCATCTGCTCGTAGTCAGAACCCCTCATTGTCCTAAGTGTTTTCTTGAGCAACAAACTTCAGTGCCCTGATCCTTTCACTGCTGAAACAGCACAGTGTGCAGGAAAACTTTTACAAGCAGCACATAATTGCACGAGGTGCTCTTCATCACCAGGACGATCACACTGGGAGGACCGTGGTTAGAAAGGGGACACGAAGAGGTAGTGTGTATACTGAGGCTGTATCTTTTTGTTCAGTGTGTTAACTGATTCTCAGCAGTTCTGAGCAGCCTGGGTCCATAGCAAAGAGCCAGTGGATTCATTCCCAGTGGCTCGAAATAGAATTACAAGGTAAATTAATATAGGTAAAGTTAGGGTAAGAAAGCCAGCAATAGCACCATCTCCTGTATCGTCTGCCATATTCTTTCACAGACATCTCCAGCGATCTAGCAATAAACAGGTCTATCTTGGGCCCTTTGTTTCACTGTACATGTCCCCTGGACACTCAGTCCTCTTGAGAGTTCCCTTGGTGTTAACCTTAAGCTACAATTTAACCAACTGGTTTTCCCTTTGGTGCCCGAAGGTTCCATCCTCTTGTGAACAACTCACTGGTCTTCTGAGAAACTACTCCTATGTTCGGCCTTCGACTGCCCTTCCACTATGCCATGTGCCAGCCACAGGTCCACAGGCTAGCCCTCCTCCTAGACACCTGACAGAGGTCTATAGATGAGTTCACATTCACCCTCTGCTGCCTATCCAGCCTTGGTATTCTAATCTTTTCTAAGCCCTTACCATGCCTTGCAGAATGCAAACTAAAGCCTGGGGGCTGACTGCAACTTCTGCTGCACTTACTCTTACCTGCCAGCTTGCTGCAGGACACCTGCAGAGCTGGCTCTGGACTCCATCCCTCAGCGACACACTACACCCTGCAGCATGCCTCACCATCTGAATGGTCTTTCTTTAATCTACTGGTCGGTCAGAATGGCCTGCATAAAACAATGTGTATCTTTAATTCATGCATGAACCACACATACCAAACCCATCCTCTAGGCCTGGGCATCTAAATCTAGCCACGCCCACCTCCACGGTGGAGGGCTTCACTGTTATGCAACCCAACTCAGTTTCTTCCCTGTGGGCTGTCAGTCACCAGCTCCTCCACCAGAGTCTCTCGCCCTCATTAGCGAGATTCTAGGCCACTTCTTAGAGTTTACTCTAGGACTTTCTTTTCTGTAGGAGTCTCTGTCCCTCTGTGGGCTCCTCTCCAAAGGTCCATGATTTCCTTAGAAGAGGTTTAATTCTCTGATTTCTAAGTTGAATTGAGCATTTGTATGGGTCCTGGAATTCTTACCCACACACCAATGCAGGACGTGCAAATACTGGGATACTTAATCCACCAAGGGGTGTGCAGTTCCCAGCAGGCAGAGGAATGAAAGAACTGTTCAATGACTTTTCTGAGCCCAGCAGTTTCCATACACTAGATTAAATTCAAACAATTTAACTTCAAAAAAAAGTGTTTAAAAATGCTTAAATGAGAAAGACAGTTATAAATACAATTTTGTCTTCTAAGGATCAGTCAGGCAGAACCAGAACCAATATGAAAAAAACAATAAGCAAATTTCTGATTCTTAAAACATACCAAAAGGTTAAGGCACAGGAAACACGGAAAGAGCAAACAGAGGTCAGGACGTATTAAACACTAATGAATGCAGCAGGATAGAGATGGAAATCAAATTTAAAAACGCTTTAATTGCATACTGGAATAAAACTTATATGAGGGACATTGAAAGCCAGCTTTGGAAAGGAATGCATCATGACGGTTGCTAGCCAAATGATCTTTAAAGCAAAATAAATAAAAAAAAAATAAGTGCTAAGAAAACATCAGATGGGAAGCTGACACAATTGTTTCAGGATTGCAACAATTTATCAGGTGCCGTCCCTGGATTGGGGAGGGTGGAGGGTATGTGTTGACATACACAATTAAACTAAGGTGTTATCAGCTTGATAGTTCTATAGTTACGTTATCTCCTTAACTGAGCATGTGTACAAGCTTTTAATGAATAAATATGAAGATAATAATATTTCCCATTAAAATCTTTTAAGCTATAGCACTATTCCTCTGACTAGCCGAAGGGCTTGTAAAATGTAGAACATATTTGTCAACAAAATTTTTGTTAGTAAAAAACCTTGCAGTTAACAGCTAATGAAACTGATTGAGTCCTGTTCAAATGATCCGAATCACATCTGCTGATCAAATGACAACCCTCTCTGTTTGCACGGTTTATACATGGTCACAGGAGGCAGTATTGTTCATCTTCTGGAATAGCACCCTCTGTCTCTGCAGGAGGTAGAGGACATCTCTGGGGTAGGTCAACGGGTGACCCTGTGAAGAGAAGATGCTTAGAGAATTTTATTTACAAACTCTTTAGTTGTTTTGGGCAAATTTAAAGGTCAGAAACTGAGTTGTGGAGAATCCCTTTCTTTATGGATAAAGTTCAACCTCATTTTTGACTCTGTGGTTTAAGAGACCTTGCCTAATGGGCAGGTCCAATGTCACAGGCACCTGTCAGCTGATCTACAACTTCCCCTCTGTTACGGTTTGGATCCTGGATCCGAACTGTGGTCCATAGGCTCATATTACCAGTTCTTGTTCTCTGCCTGGTGCTGTTTGGAAAGGCTTTGCAACCTTTTGGAAGTGGGCCATGGCTTGAGGAAGAGCGACTTTGAGGGATAGAGCCTGGCCCATGACTCAGGTACCAATGCTTCTTCCTGGTCCACTGCAATGTAAGGGGTAACTGCCTGGGCTCCTGCAGATAGATACTCTGCCTTGTCTTCCTCACTGTGATGTCCTGAGACTTCCTGAAATCGTGAGGCAAAATAAATTTCCCCTGCCTGAAGTTGTTTCTGTAAGGCATTCTGATTACAGAGATACACAAGTAACATAGATAATTGGTACCAGAAGCGAGGTTGTTCTGTCACTCTGCTTGACCGTGCAGTTGTTAGGCCTTCAGAACTGGGTTGTGTGAGGAACATGGAAGAATTTGTAAACACGTGTGAGAGAAGCTGCAGAATGTTACGAGCAGAGGTAACGGGTGTCTCAGTTTCCTTTCTGTTGTTGTGATTAAATTCTCTGACAAAGGCAAATTAAGGGAGAATATTTTATGTTTAATATTTGTATTTATTCTTTGACAGATTTATAGATGTTTACAACATGTCTTGATATGTCTCACCCACGTCTCCCTCCCAATTTTCTCAGAACTCTGCAACACATGGCCCTCCCACTGTCATGTACTTGAGTACAGCTAGTACCTGGGCAACCTGACAAGGGCCACATCCTGAAGGAGATTACTTTCTCTGCTAGGAGTAGAACCTCATGGACCCTCCCGTTTATTCCACAACTATTGACCATCTAGGTCTTGTCCAGGTAAGCACAGCTGCTGTGACTCCATGACTGGAATGCTATGCCCAGAATACAGCATTACACAGCAGTAATCTCCATACTATGGCTCCTAAATCCCTTCAGCCTTCTCTTCCACAATATTACTTGAACTTTGTAAGAGGGTGGACACTAACAGAGATGTACCATTTAAGGTTTGGTTGTGGTTTCTACGTTGGCACTTTCTTCCTAACAAACGAACCTCATCTGGGTCATCTGGCCCAAGGACAGAACCTCTGCCTTTTTGCATCTCTTATACAGAAAGGGTCTGATGTTACCCAGTGTCCAGGTTACAAGGGTGTCCCTGACGGGGAGAACTCTGCCTCTGGAACGCAGGAGACTAGTGGCTTCTCCTCCCTCTGACAATCAGAGCTGGGAGATACCTCCACGGAACTCTGAGGACTTCAACAGCCTCTGCTGCTCTCTGGTCTCTCCACAACTGCCTTCCAGCATCCTGACCCCACACACTTTTCCAGAGACAGAGCACGAGCCCCAAGGTCATGTCTGTAAGCCACACATGTGCGTGTGCACACATCATACACATGTACACACACACTTGAGAGGGTAGCTTATTTGAAACTTTTCCAGTTAGCTATGGACTAAATAATGTCAAGGAACTGCCTTTGTTTTAAGACCTCAAAAGGGGGTTGGAGCACCCGCTATTTTTACAGAGGACCCAGGTTCATCTCACAGCTGCAACTCCAGTTCCAAGAAACCCAGCACTCTCTCTTCTGCCCTCTGAGAGCACCAGGCACACGTGTGGTGCACGTGTACACGTGTAGGCAAACACCCACACAAATTTAAAACCCTAACTAACTAAATATCAAATAACTCAAAGGTGTGAATGTGTGAAAACATGAGTAATGGGTGCCAGGAAGTGGGTGCCTGGGCCATGAGGCCATTTCATTACAGAAAGTGTGGCTGCAATTTTCCTGTTTCTCTCACTCTTGAGAGAGTTCTTAACACACACATGATAAATCAAGAACCCTCTGGCCAAGTTTTTCCTCTCTTATCATCTTAAGCATAGGATGAGGTTCCATAATGGAGGCATTCTATTTGTAATTGTCAATCAGTACCTCTCTGTTTAGCAATTATAATACTGGAAAGGAATTTTGCAGAAAAAAAAAAACATGTGATTTCCCACATTATTTCATACTGTTGGAGGAAAGGGTTGACTGCTTCATCACTGCAACCTCAGTCCCTATGTAGAGTCTACACACAGAGCCATCCGAGTTGACAGAACAAATGAGGAATTAAATGAATGATTGATCAGTTGGCTAGCAGGCCAGTTTTTATTTGGACATAGCTTCAGCTGCACGGGCAGCAATTTTATTACACTGGAAGAGAGTAGCCGGGGAGAGTGTCATCAGTCACACACTGCAGAGAAATCTTTACCTTTGGGGTTCTCCAGATTAATCCTGGATTTGTAAAGCAATCTTGCAGCCTTCTCAGGACATACATATAGGTAGGAATTTTGCCAGAATTAAATTTTCTTGGAAATTGCTTCATTTGAGAAAGTTTAATAATAACTATAAAGCGAATGTGCACAGGTAAATAATGACACACGTGTTCTGAAATGGGCATTGGACCACAACTGTATGTATCAGTTACGCAACTGCATATAAAATCATTAAAGCCTCCTCTCTTTTAAGGATCACCAGCTTATCCAAATACATGTACTTTCTTGATGCTGGGATAAGTATATGGATGTAATGTCTTGGCCCTAAAGAGGCTGGTCCTCTGAAGAGGATACAATTCATGAAGATCTCATCCCAGCAGGACATCATTAATCTGACAAGAGGAGCCAGAAAGAGAAGATGGATTCCCTTTCAGTTCCAAAGTTAAGGCTCCAGAGTGGTCGGAGAAAGACCTTTCACACGGTATAGACAGGTCTGTATAGATGGTCAGGAATAAAGGAATGTACAGGGAAACACATTGGGTTCTATAGCCTGTGGCTAGCATGTTAGGTCTGGCAGCACTAGAAGTGGATGGAGGAGGAGGGATGGAATTTGAACACAGAGCTGTACAAGCAAGCCCGAATGTCCTACTGTCATCATCCACTAATGCTGGCCAGAGATAGAGGAGGAGGCGTGGTGGACCCTGTGGTCACACACGTGTGTCAGTTTTTCCTCCCAATCTCATTTTCGTACAGCTGTCACAAAGCTGGACATTTTAAATCCCTCTCTCCTCTCTGAAAGAGACACCTATCCAGGAGCCCTCGAAAGGCTTAGCTGCATCTGGCATCCATAGATTAACTAGGAGAGCGGAAGGAAGATGGATGCAAATCCAGCTTTTCTTTAGAACATGATGTGTCCTTTAAACCCAATGCTGCAGTCTTCTACCGCGAAGAGCGCCCTTGACCTTGGCCTGAACACTGCTGGTACCCAACTCTCTTCTCCTTGTTAGGGGAATAACACATGCTTAGGTTTTAAGTGCTGTGTTCCAAAACCTGTCCTTCTCTCCCTGTCTTAACACACTGTTCTTTGCAGATTTGTGTCGTTCCGCGCTGCGAGCCCTCCTCCATCTCCTGACTACACTCTCTGCCACAGTTTGTGCCGGCACCGTCATTTTCTCTCTGCTGCTTCTTTCTCGACACTATTAACTCATTCCTCCTGTCTCCTTTTTGCCCTTTGTGAAAACGAGGCTCAAAAGAATCTCTGCTGTGTGTTCTGGGATAGAGCGGGAGCTGCAGGAGTGACCGTCTGATGTTCCCATTCTGTAGAAAGTGGGCTGCAGCTTCAGCTGCTTCTCTCTTGAATGTCAGCTTACCATCAAAACTGAGGTGTGGGCTCGAGTTTTACTTCTTTAAATAAAGTATTTTGAGGTCAGATGTCAAAAGACGCAATTCTTCTAAAAGTGTTAACCTATTTCCAAAGGAAAGAAAAAGAAGAGTTTACCTGTTGTAAGCTTTTTCCAGCTTGGCTTTTTTTCCCCAAACTACAAAATAACGAAGTCAAAGACCTTGAGAAAATACATGTGTGTTGCAAGCATGGCTGATGGTTCCAGAAGAAACCCTACCCTGGGTAAGGTGTCCACAACACTGAGTAAGATCCTCACCAAACTGTTTCTAGCCCTTTCTTTCTAAGACACGTGTGGCTACTCAGTCACTTCCATCAGTGAGGATCCAGGACAGAGAAGTACCTGGGCCAGGAGAATAGAGGCAGATGCATCCGGAGAAGGGAGTGAACTTCCTGGGGTGCAGGGTACAGCTGACAGGGCAGATAGATCCCTGTGAGTTCAAGACTACCCTGGGCTACACAAGATCAATGCAGAAACAAATCCAGGTGGTGGCGCCTCACACCTGTAATCCCAGTACTAAGGAGTCATATGCCTTTACCCAGCACTAGAGAGACTGTAAACTGAGAGAAAAGAGAGGCTTAGCTTGTGTAGTCTGTGGTCACCCAGCCTTGGTAAAAGGTAAGACTCCTTTAGTGGGTGACTGCTTTGCTTTTCTGGTGTTCAGGCTGAGCCCCAATTTCTATCTCTGGGTTTTTATTAATCGAGCTACAGAAAGGGAAGCTGGGGGAAGTTCACAGCAATGAATTGGTGCTTATCATATTGGCAGTGGATTTGATTTATGACTTAGGGCTGTACTTATGCCATGATTATGTATTCAACATGTATTATATTGTATTTTTCTTTAAAGTATATAAATTTATCTTCTAAGAATGATAATAAGAAACAAGCAAAGAGGCCTGGGAAGATAACTCGGATGATAGACTCGCCAATTCAGTTCACAGCACCTACATTTAAAAACTGAGCACTAGCAGGGCGGTGGTGGTGCACACCTTTAATCCCAGCACTCAGGAGGCAGGTGGATCTCTGTGAGTTTAAGACCAGCCTGGTCTACAAGAGCTAGTTGCAGACAGACTCCAAAGCTACAGAAAATCCCTGTCTTGAAAAAAAAAAAAAGAAGGGAGGGGGGAGCACTGTTCTAATCGCATCTCTATGAAGTTGGAGACCAGTGAATCTCTGGGTTTTTCTGGTTAGCCTGCTTGATGATTTCTAGGCCAACAAGAGATCCTGTATCAAATATAAAGATGGATGGTATCCGAGGAATGTTTGCTGAAGTTGACCTTTGGCCTACACACACACACACACAAAACAACAAGCAAAGAGAAATAACTAAAGCAAACACAAAGTCAATTCTGTGGGGGTTTTAAGCATGCCTAATGGAAACCTCAATGCATGCATGCTTATGTGGGAGACCCCCCGATGCAGGCATGCTCATGTGGGAATCCCCCAATGCAGGCATGTTCATGTGGGAACCCCCCCATGCAGACATGCTCTTGTGGTGAACCCTCTGATGCAGGCATGCTCATGTTAGTAGCATTATAAACAGTTGAAATTTCAAGTGCTTTCAAATTGCAACTAGACAAGCAACATTGTATTAGGAATTTTCCATCATTAATAACTGTGATGGCCAGAGAAACTCAATTTTGCTCTAGGTCTTAATCTTGGTTCTTAATGACTGTTTGTCAGTCCTATATTCAAATTCCTGGAAGATGATTTCCCAGCAAGCAATCCTGACTTAGTGACCACCCGCTTCACGTAGATGTGCAGACATAACTATCTGGTTTTTTTATGATAAGGAAATGGATGGCTAACCACTGTTTTAACTTCTGTAACTTGCTAACCCAGATACCCAGATTGTTTTGTATCATCTTAGCCACTAACTTTACAGAACAGATCAGCATTCTGCTTGCTTGCACAGATATTGAAGGCCTTCCTGAAGTTTTCACCTGTAAAATACCCCTCCTGCTTGACATGCCTCAGAGGTTTAAGGCTGTTCTCTTGTAGCAGAAAACAATAAAAAAGCATTTGATTAAAATTGGATTGAGTCATTTGTCTTTATTTCAGGGGTCTCAAACTCCATGACATTAATCACAACGGAAGAGTGTATTGAAGAAAATTACTTTTCATTTCATTTGTACTAGGTTTTTAAAGATGGTTTTAATAATTCTTTATTTTTACCTTATTTCTCCCTTTCATAAACACATCCACAAATTCAGTGTGCTGTTTTTATTAAGACTGTCTCCAGAAGAGGGCTGTTTTGGCAGGTGCCAACTGCGCAAGGAGTGAGCAGTTCGATTCCGTGCACAGTGACATTACACTATTTCTCCCCCTGCCTTTCTCTCCCCACTGGCATTTATGAAAAAGCAC
>JABTXL010007601.1:5573992-5602897 GCA_025134845.1 Neodon shergylaensis | reverse complement strand
CCAAATATTTATATTTGTGGATTTTTGCTGCTCTCAGCTTTGGCCAGAGGTGTTTCTTCTTGCAGTGTCGCAGTGTTTAGTGCAGAGCTCAAAACCTTTCACAGCGCTGAGTATGAGGACCTCTGAGTGCTCGGCTGTGGCTGGGTCATCAGCAGCAAGGGCCCACAGCACCCGGGGCTCAGGGAATGTCACCAAAGATAGGTCAGAAAAAATGTGACAGCCAAAGCATCCTGAGGGGCGCTGTGACAGGCTGTCCTCTGGACATGACATGACAGATGGATGCACCCATGCACAGTGGCTGTGTCTAACTTCACAAAGGCTGTGTGAGATCAAGCCAGTCCAAATTCCAGTGGATGGTGAAGGCCCACAGACCCACCTTTAGCTGAGAAGCTCTTGGTAATTGATGGCCACCAAGGGAATAAAGAGTTACTCTCCATTAGGAGTATGGTCATGATGGTAGGCTGTTCATAGCCACAGTGGATGACTTCACACCCATGTACATATGGAGCTCTTCTGCATAGGAGAACTCGGGGGGTTATTCATAACAAAATACAAAGAGACATAATAATACAAATAAAGTTGAGAAAAGATTAAGAGGACTAGAGGAAATTGGAAAGAGGTGATGGTGGAGGGATAATTATAGCAATAACATCTAACCAAATTTGTAAACTTTCCCAGTTGCCCATGGGGAGCCAAGATTGGAGTATGGGTCTGTTTTCTACTTTACCCTCATTGTCTTTCTGTCCCTCTTTTTAGCCGTGGTGACAATTATTTCTTGACTTCTGATAGTCCCCTGCTTTCTTTTCTGTTTTTCTTTGTGGAATTTCAAAAAATTCTTTAAAATAGTGTTTTATTGCTCTCTGTAAGCTCCGTACACTTATAGTACCTGAGAGTTTATATCTCATCCACAAATACAAGGCAGAGAGAGAGCTAACTGGGAATAGTGTGTCCTTGGGAAACCTTAGAGCCCACCCCAGTGACATACCTTTTCCAACAGGCCACACTTCCTAAGACCTCCCAAAGGCACAAACTGAGGATCAAGTGTTCAAATATATGAGCCTGTGAGGGCCATTCTCATTCAAACCACCACAGCAAAGAATTCTAAAAGCTGGGAGAGCTAAGTGTCAAGTGGCTCCCACGGAGACCCTGTAAAGAGATAGCAGACCGCTCAGCAGAAATACTGAAGGCCAGTAGGACACCGATAAGGTATTTCAAATGCTGAAACAAAACACGGCTGACCAAGACTATAAAATTCTCTGACACATTTGAAGGAGAAATAAAGGCTGTTTGTGGGGGTGCAAATTAGGTCAGCCACATGCAAATAAGTTGGAATTCCCTAAAACTACAATCTGATCCAGTTTGATGTTTCCTGTGAAGGTACCCAAGGGATGTGAAGGGAGCACACCACAGAGACACCCACAGACCCATGGCCATCACAACAATACACGCAGTGGTCAGTAATTGACCAGCCTAGGTGTCCATAAATGGAACAGTGAGTAAAAGATACACACAGGGCTGTCAAGATGGCTCAGTAGGTAAAGGCACTTGCTGCCAAGCTCTGAGACCTGAGTCTGACCCCTGGAACCCACAAGGTGGAAAAAGAGAACTAGCTTCCATAAGTGGACCTCTGACTTCCACACTTGCTGTGTGCCATGCAACTGTGCCCTAGCCCCACACATGGATAGCATTCGTCCATAAAGAAAAATAAAACCTTGTTGTTTACAAGAAAATGAATACAACCAGAGATAATCACAGGAAGTGAAGTAAGATTCAGAAAGACAAATAATACATTTTCACTTACATAACTCTTTTCAAAATTATTCTATGTATATGGGTGCTTTGCCTCCAAGTATGTGTGTACACCACATCTGTGCAGTGCCTGGAGAAGATGCTGGATGGTGTGGGAATGGAATTAGAGGTGGCTATGAGTCACCATGTCAGTGCTGGGGCTCAAACCCTGATCTTCTGGAAGGACAACCAGTGCACTTAACGTCTGAGCCATCCCTCCGGCTCTTACTAAATGTCTTTTCAAAAGATGTTAAAGTAGAAAAGACATATTTGGGAAGTGAGAGAGAACAAATGGGGGAGAGATGGTGGGAACTGTAACTTATCCAAGTACAATATATACATTATGAAGATGCCATCAGGAGACACACTCTTTACACAGCTAATATACACCAATCAAAAGTTTAAAATGAAAAGAGCCCCCAGGTGTACTTGCTAGACCTGAATGTAGCCAAAAGCCTCTAGAAATCTCAGCGCTTTGCCAAATCTTTGGCTTCTTCAACGAATACATTTTTATTTCTTTGCAAATTTATGTGTATGACCGTTTTGCCTCAATGTGTGTATGTGCACCATGTGTGCCTGGCACTCAAGGAGGTCTGAGAAGGTACTGGATCCCATGGAACCGGAGTTATAGGTGGCTGAGAGCCACTCTGTGGGTTCTGGGAACCAAGCCAGGAAATCTTTTGTTTTTTAATCTTACCATTTTATTTTGTGTGTTAAAGGTAAAAACAGATAAAAGATAAGAACATACTGTACTCTAAAGGAAAACTACCACATAAGATCTTTACAGTTGAACAAACAGAATTTTATATCTAATATAAATTGCCCAGGAGTCAAAATTCATGTTATACTAGCTGCTCGCTCAGCTGGTAGAGCGCTTGTTCAGCACATGCAAAGCCCTGGGTCCTATTCCTAGCACCGCATAAAGTGGGTGTGGTTACACACCCAAAACAAGAATCTTCATGAGAGCGATGTGTGCCCTTAACTGCTGAATTCAATATCTTTTCCATGGTTTTGACTGAGAACTTCATACATGCATATAATATGTTCTTATCAAATCTACCCCCATTCCATCCCCTCCAAATTATGTCTTCATTCCACCACCACATTTTCCCCTAACTTCATGAGCTCTCTGTCCATCTCTATCTCTCATTTTTAAACCCACAGAGTCCTCTCCGCTGCTTCCATGTGCATGGTGTGGGACCATCTAACGGAACATGGATGGCTTCTCAGGAGCTACACTCCTGAAGAGAACTAACTGCCCCTCCTCAGCAACCTACCACGACAAAACATCACATAAACAAACTAACAGAAGCTGAGTCTGCATGCATGGACACACACAAAATAAAATATATTTTATGTTCAGTGCAAGTGAATGGCTCATATCATGTGACAAGATGTATGATGACCACACATGCTTATCCAGGGACACAACCCAGGCCCAGGGAAGAACTGTGGAGGCAATGGTGAAATCGGAATGTTTTACTTTAAATGATGCTATATTAGAGGAAGCCATAGTCCTGAGTGGGTCTTTGGGGCTCACACTTCTTTGATTCCTTTAGGATGACATGACCCCCTTCGTTCAGTAATGAATATCTCAAAAGGAATATCAACAACCTTCCACAGCCCTGGAAAACATAGACAGCCTCACCTCCAGAGCAAAGGCAGATGGACTCTGGGTAAAATGGCTGTGCCTCTCTGTGAAAGCCAGCAGACTGCAAGCCTTAGTTAAGAAAAACAAATACCTACTAGTAGTCGGTTTCCTCCTTGGGTCCATGACCTATCTCACTGTAGATTCTTGGTCCCAGACAATGGTGTCTAGAATGGGTTCTAACTTGTGGAAGGGGATTTGAGTACAGAGAATAGTTGGTTACTCCCAAGTCATTAGTGCCCAAACTCACAGCAGCTGTGACAGCATGGACACGATCTGCTCAAGCCTGACAGAGTCCCAGTACAGAGAGGGGAGGTGGACACAAGGTTCCATCCCTTCCTAGGAAGAGCGTGGCAATTGGTAGCTGCAGGGAGAGAAGGAATCAGTGCTTTTAAGGTTGTGGCCCTTAGTAGGTTGACCACGCAGCCCAAAGAATATGGGAAGCATAAGCTGTAATTGATGGGTCTTAAATATGTATAAGGAGAGGAAGAGAGGGGGAGAGAGAGTTACAAAGTTGGGTGGTTAGGGAAGGGAAGGTAGATCTGAGAGGAGCTGGAAGAGGCTGGTGAATATAACCAAAATTCATTCTATAAACTTCTCAAGCAACCTATTGAAAAATGAGGCCAAAAAGGTAAATCTCCCAAGTGTGGGTTCTTTTTCCTGTCTCTTAACCCACTGCATCTGCAGTTCTTAGGAACCACTTCAGGATGGGTTCTCCATCCTCCATAAAATGTCTCTGGAGTCACCCTCAGAGACATATCCGGAGCTGCATGTCCTAGGTGATCTCAAAATCCAGTCAAATTGACAATGAAGGTGAACAAGCATGGTATGAGACCCTGATCACAGCAAGGTTTAAAATCATATTTGCCATCTCAATGGGCTTAGAGGCATTTAATACTTGAAATATAATTGAGTGTGTTATAAAACGTCATCAGATTAGCAGGAGTTAGTGATTCAATCATTTTGAAACCGCAACTCAGTACTAAAACCTAAGGCATGCTGTGAAGAGCACACATTTTACAAAGCAAAAACACACTGAGTTCCACAGAATTTTCCCAAGATGAAAATCAAGTGCAGCTTATTTTAAAAGAAAGGGATCATTATGAAAATTTCATGCAATTACCAAACTACGAAAATTTCATGCAAGTACTGAATAATGCCTTAGTTTATTATTCTGCTCTCAAAGAATCGCATAATGCGAACGGGGAGCAGACGATCCAAAATGGCACAAAAGTGCGCAGCTTCGTGCGATTGTCTTTACAAGCAGGGTCCCCTGCTTCCCAAGTCCAACTCAGAAAGGCTTATAAAACACTAGCGTGACAAAGAATTCCCCCCCTCATTATGTTCTTCATGTGCACGGGGTAGGGGAGCAGCCTTCTAGTTTTCAATGAATACGTGGTTTCCATGGAGAGGGTGAGTCATACCAGTGGTGGGGCGGGGCAGGACGGGGGACTCAGAAAATCCTCCCTCTTGTATTGCAGCTGTTATTCCCTGATGCCTGTCACCAGCACATGGCGGACAAACGGCCACAAGCCTCCCTCAGAGGCTCCTACCCCTCTCAGTTCATTCTCCCCACTTTCTTTGTTCTGCGTGTGTTGAATAAGTGTTGTGTGTTGAATAAGTATTGAGGATGGCAGACCTTAGGAAATGGGTGCCACTGTCATGGGGAGCTTAGCTGGCAGTGAGTGAATACACAAGGCGTCAGAATAAAAATGCTGAGAATGGACTTAGAGAGGCTCACGGGGCAGTATGAGGAGATGAGTAGCTTTACACTGTGTGAGCAGCACGAGGAATAGAGCCATCCATCGCTGCAGCTGTGATAGCCAGGGAAGCGAGCCGAAGAATGAAGTAGTATAAATGCCTTTGGCTCTTCTCCTTGAAGGCGCATTGTGTCAAGAATCAAGTCCACCTCCCCAGCTATAGGAAGGGAGCTTTGTGCAGCTCCACCATGAGCCCCACATCATGTTAGATGCAGACAGTGGATGTTTTGGCAGGGGTTGTTGAGAGAAAGTCTACACTCCCTGTGTGTGCACAGCTCAGCAACATCTCAAGGTGCCTCTGCGTGGTTCTTCCAAAGCAGAACAATGACAAACTTGTACAGGTATTGCTTGAAATTATGACGAAAAGACCAGCAAAAGACAGCAAGATGTCTCACAGAATAATACGGCTTCTCGCTAAGCCTGATGACCCGAGTTCACTTCGTGGGCTACACATGCTAGAAGGGGAGAAGAGACTCACACAAATTGTCTGATGCCCTCTGCATCTGTAAGCACACATGCACACACAGACAGATAAATAAACGGTGAAGAGAAAATAATATATCATCAAAATCGCAAGTATTCTCCCTTACCCAGAATCATTTCCATGGCAGCCGAAAAGAAGTCATTTTATGCTATTGAGTAAGTGTGGAAATAACACTTGCTGTGCTTCACGGGGAACCCACAGAAAGGTTGCAGAGCCAGCAAAGAATCTTGCCCTTCTGTGATGGTGAGCAGTACAGCCTCTACTTCAACGGTGCACGTGCTATAAGCAGTAGCCAGTTCTCAAAGCAAAGGACCAGAGATGGCACCAACTGTACCCATCACACAGCTTAAAATTAGCTAAGACTGAAATGTCATTGTGGCCACTAACTGGTTTGATCCACAGAAGTGGGTTATTCGTGTCTTTATGAGATAAAGTCATCTTGCAACTTGGGGCCAGCCCTCCCTGGAGTCAGGTTCCAACCTCCCACAGAGACTGAGTGTCGCCATGTTTGATGTTGACTCTGAGTCCAGGAGTTAACCACGGGTGTCTTTGGAAACATTTGCATGCACCCAGAAGATATGGCAATGAAATGACTTCGTGCTTCCTATAGTAAAAGTTCAGGGAAATGGGTGTGGGAGGCTCTCCCTTTATCTCTGCAGTGAAACTGAGCCCCTGACTTTCATTTATGTTTGTTTATGTGCAGCTTATCAGAAGGTGCAGAAAGAGGAAGACAGGAGTGCAACGTGACAGGAGGAAAATCATCCTCAGGGCGACTGGAATTGCCAAGGGCGTGACTCAGCCTGAAGGTTGCTGAGGTCTCTGATGCTGCAGCAAGTCAGGCAGAGCTGCCCTCTGAAGCTGGTAAGGTAGGCACTCACCATCTGTCTCGCCACTCCATAGCCTCCTAGGAGCCTTCAAAGGCTGTTTCCAGACCAGAAGCAGGGTCTACAGTCCAGGCACAACTGTACCTTTGCCAGTCTTATTGGAAACTGGAAGCTTGGAGGATTGAAGGAGCCCTAGGCTCTCAGCCAGCGAGGGATCTTAGTTCCACAATGTAGGAATTGACTTTTGCCTCAGAACAGAATGAGCACGGAAGTGATATTAACAACAGAGGCCAGCTTGCCAACACTTGGATTTTAGCTCCAGGAGAACTCACAGAATACACCTACAGATTCTGAGAATAAATTGCACTAAGCTGAGGCTGACCAAGACTCACCAGGCAGCAAATAGCAAGCAGATGCAGCCCGTCTACCCTGTCTTGCCTGGACGATGTGCCCTGCTCCAGGAAAAGCCAGCAGTAGAACAGAAATATACCCTCAGCATGAATGGACTGGGATGGCTTTTACTCAGGTTTGGAAACACTGGGCTGCAGCTGAAGACACAGACCGATCAGAGTGTAGCATGAATAATAAAAACCCAGAGACAGAAATTGGGGTTCAGCCTGAAAACCAGAAAAGCAAAGCAGTGCCCCACTAAAGTCTTACCAAAGCTGGGCAAACTAAGCCTCTCTCTCCTCTCAGTTTATATCCCCTCTAGGGATGGAATTAAAGTCGTGAGACTTCATAGTACTGGGATTAAAGGTGTGAGCCACCACCACCTGGATCTGTTTCTACAATGATCTTGTCTGGCCTTGAACTCACAGAGATCCTTCTGCCCCTGTCTCAAAAATCCCAGGATTAAAGGTGTGTACCACCACTGTCTGACCTCTAGTATCATAGCTTTGCCCTTCTGATCTTCAAGCAAGATTTATTTATCAAAATATGAATAATAGACCTGTTGACAGATGTTCAGTCCCCCCAAAATACACAGAGGTCTATATTAATTATAAATTGGTTGGCCTAGTAGCTCGGGCTTCTTATTAACTCTTACATCCTATATCTTAATCCATAATTCTTTTCTTTGTTAGCCACGTGGCTTGGTACCTGTTATCACCAAAGCATTCTCATCTTGCTTCCTCTCTGTCAGGGTGACAACTGCAGACTGACTCTTTCCTCTTCCCAGAATTCTCTTCTTGCCCCACCTCAACTTCCTGCCTGGTCACCCCACCTATACTTTCTGCCTGGCTATTGGCCAAAGAGCATTTTATTAAACAAGTACAAGAAACAAATCTTTACAGGGTAAAACCATTGTCCCACAGCATAGACCACTGCATCAGAGGCAATAGAGGTTTTGTCACCATCTCTCATCTTCTCCATCCACTCCCTGCTGGGACACGCAGCCTTCTTTTCCTATTCTCCAGTAACTAGTGGGGAAGAATTAGTTTCTATCCCTTGCTCCCTTTCTGGGATGGATCTTACTCCCAAGCGAGGATGGGTTCAGGCATTCTGAGATTTCTATTCTCTTACCTCCCCTTCCCTTGAAATTCAAAGCAGGGTTCATCAGGGGACAGCCACAGTAGGCTTGTGGCAGACTCACTTCTAACCATGAGCACCTAGCTCAGGTGGAACTTTGTGAAGAGTGGTCATGGCTGGCACATGGCAAACTCACTGACAC
The DNA here is from genome assembly GCA_025134845.1 of Neodon shergylaensis. Lineage (NCBI taxonomy): Eukaryota > Metazoa > Chordata > Mammalia > Rodentia > Cricetidae > Neodon > Neodon shergylaensis. The sequence continues at coordinate 5,594,724 of JABTXL010007601.1, read as the reverse complement.
ACGTGTAAATGTCAGCGCTCAGTCTGGGCTGCTCTCAGTGCCACAAGCCTGTGTTCACCAATGGAGTTTGTTTTCTCCACTGTGTTGCTCATAAATACCCCGTTGTAACTGACAGTCAATCTGACCTGACAAACCCAGTCATCTGGAGCAGCTTTTGTGGAGAACTCCCTAAACTGTGATGCTCAAAAGTCAGCTGTTGGAAGCACAGCAGCCGGGCACAGGGCTGTGATGTGTGCAGGAGAAATCTGGGGCTGTTGAGCAACAGCCTGGTACTTGCTAGTCAGCCAGGACTGCTCATCTTGCTCCATAGAGATTACAGCTGAGGAGCACAGCCTAGAGTTAGGGAGCCATGTTCTGCACAACCAGAAGTGCCTAGAAACTCACAGAAGCTTTTTTGAGAGCAATCACTTGCTTCAGGTTAGACATCACGTTCTTTCTCCTTTGTTCTGACTGGACCCTGAGATAAGTTCTGGCAAGTCTGATGTCTGCAGGCAGATGCTCTATGGCCACAGGGCACAGGAAACTCAGTACCCAAGTGACATTAAATAAATATTACCAAAAACCTTCCACAATTCCCAGATAAAACAATCAACAAAGAATAAAGGGTTGACACTGTAGAGCGAATATCCCATGCAATTTCATTTATCCTCGGGTATTAAACACACACACACACTCCTTTTTAAAGTGGAAAAGTTGAGGTCTTTTGGCTGACTTACATTCATATAAGTCCACCATTAAGAAGTGTTTCCAAAATTATTGGATTCATTCCAAAGACACTTTATTTACAAACTTCAGTTTCTTGTTAGGTACCCTTTTAGTATAACCTTTAACAACTGTTCATTCCATGTCTGTCCCAGGATCTTGTCTATCCATGCAATATTATTTCTTCATAGGTTTTAGAATAGAATTTTTAACCTCAAAGCCCATTCTGGTAGAGCATTTGGTGGATCTGCTGTCTTCTGAGGGAGAGAGCTACCTGCACATTTATTTTACACAAGCCATGTAAGTCACAACAACCAGTTAGGTATTCTGGCACACACAGGAAACTATGCTCCAATCAGAAATCTCCTAGCTGACAGCCATGGGTCGGAGGGAAGGTTCTTGTTCTCCTCCCATGACACCTGAAGTAGACCTTGCCTCCCTGCTTCTCCGGGCACCTTGGTATTGAGAACACAGTGACCTGCACTTGTGCTCATCCCTGTCTGCTGCCTGTTGTCTACACAGGGAAACTGATTCTGGAAGATAACGGGACCCCCTGCAACTGAGGGAGGGATTGGTGCCTTGGATCACTTTCAGTTGTTGGTGTTTTCTCTCATATCAGAGGTATGTTCTATGTTCTTCTAAAGGATCATGTTGAGTGTCCTCCGGGCTTCTGTACCCACAGATGTACTTTTGATACCCCTCACAAACAATTCCTAAGGAACTCACATTTAGCTTCTGGATTAATCACATTTTGTTTACGCCCCTCATTTTAGTTGACCCCTTTTTTTAGTCCTGCCAGGTTACACTACTAAAGACAAACCCAGTTTAGTCATTCCTCAGTATTTGGATTTCAGTTCAATTCCATGGGTGGCACAGCCTCTGTAGGGTCAGAGCTACACACAGTGATTTTAGGTGGAGGGATGGGGGCTTCTAATAGCCTTCACTACTGTTAATCTTCTCTCTGTACACATGTTAGGAGAAGCCTCATGCTTGTAGAATGATATAAAAACACCATTCACCTCTGCATTTGGGTTGGACCTCTTAGGGCTTTACAAAGTTTAGAGAAAACCCAAGCCCAGTAATGTTCTGCTGCTCACAGTCTTAGTTAACTTCTCGAGAGAATTCTGTGATATAGGATATTGTCCTACTTCGGAGACAGGATTCCTCCTGGATACCAGAAAACCCTGGTGAGTCTTAACAGGAGATTTCTGCCTCTTTTCCACATGGCAGAGCTGACAGACAATCCCAGGAGCACCTTGTTCACTAATAAAAGCTGACAGTTCTGAGGGCTCAACACTAGCTAGGTGAAACATGGTCAATAAAAACTCAGAGAAAGAAATTTGGGTTCAACCTGAAGATCCGAAAAGCAAAGCAGCCAGCCACTGATTCTTACCTGTACCTCAGTCTGAAATGGCGATCCTGCCTCCACAAATCTCAGAATGAGACTGTGTTTGAGAGCTATTTCCTCCCATTTTATAATCCTCTCTAGGGCTGGAATTAAAGGCATGCACCACTGTAATTAAAGTCATGAACTGCCCGGTTTCTATGGCAAACTAGAGTGGCTACTGGGATTACAGGTGTGTGTAATGGTAATTACCTAGTCTGTAAGACTGACCAGTGGGGTTCTTTTACTCTCAGATCTTCAGGAAAGCTTTAATTATTAAAAACAATCGAAATGCCACTACACTGGGGCAGATTCAAAATATTAGAGAGAAGGAGGAGAAGGAGGAAGAGAACAGGAAGAACGAGGAGAGAAGAATTACTTCTTTCTTTTCCTCGTTAGTTTTCTATCTGGCAGTGGGTGTTTTTAATATTCAGCTCAGGTCCGTACTTCCTCAGATCCTCATTATTCAAAGGGGAAAAGTCTTAAGTCACCCGGTCCCCTGATTCTGACAAAATGATTCCAGTCGAGAACTACTGTCATCATAGTTTAGAACATCCCCTTTCATAGGACTCTAACAGGCACTTGAGCCACAAGGTCTTACAGTAATGCCTCAACTCTTCTCTCGTCACAGAACTACAGTCTTGATCTGTCTATTGACCCAGTATGCAGGCCAGAGGACTCCAGCTGGTATTGAAAGGAGCCGTCCATTGCAGAAATGAAGCAGTCTCGAGAAGAGAAGGGCAAAGGACTGTACTAAAATGAGTACTCTTCAAACAACCTGTACCCTGATTATTTTAGACGTCTGAATCACACACAACACCAGAAATATCCTAGAACCAACCAGAAGAACTGCCCAAGCCTCAGATGCAGACCTCTTATGCATCTGGCGTGGCAGAATGACTCAACAGGAGTTCATGTGGCTACTTCAGCCTCACGTGTGACAATAAAGATAACCCCATCTGCAGGAGAATGTTCGCCCTCAAGCTGAAAAGCAGAAGGGTGAGTGCCTCCAAACAACAAATCACCATAGACAGAGCTGAGAATTCTTCCAGGCAGCTTGAGAGTCGATCGAGAGCTCATGGAATCACAGAAAAGAAAACAGGTGAACTTTTGTTTTTCTTTAGAAGATCTGTCCTACCAGTGTGTGTTGGGCCATGTTTTAAGAGGCAGGGAAATGTGTACTGTGAGTCAGATGAGAGAGAGAATCCACAGATGCACCATGTGTCCAGCCAGGTGCAGAGGCAGACAGGCAAAGAGCAGTCCTGTCTTTCCCTGTGACCTCTATATAGCCGGGCTGCTGCCAGGGATTTTAACCTACTGAATCACACTTGGTCCTAGAAATGTCCTTGAGCCAATCAGAACAGCCTTCCAGGCCTTGAATGGCAGAGACAGCACTTCTGGCCTCTAGAGACATGCCTCTTAGAAAATTACATCTAGCTCATCCGACAACTATGATTAAGCAGCATAGACTAACTGACAAGGTTTTGGACCCAAACACTGTCCTTTAATTAGTTTAAAACTTAATTTGAAGAAGACTGATGAGGGAGGCGTAAACTTCTAAGAGCAGTTGATCAACTGTTTAACAAAACTACATGTCCCGAGGGTTTGAATTTGTTAGGCTAAGCAGCCAGTGTTCTATTGATGAACCCCTCTGTCCAGTGAGTCTGTGTGACAATATCTGTTTTGTCTAACCACATAACTCTGGGATGGAGCTCAGAGTCTCTAAACAAAGTAATTCTTCAGGCCCATGACTCCTTGGAGATATGGAGTCTCCTCAAGGACCTTCACCTGCATTCTATCTCATCCGTGGGCAGTGGAGAAAATGCCAAGGGCTGTTTTCAATTCCATGAGCCCGAACTCAGTCTCCCATTGACACATAAACCAAACCGTAGAGGAGCCTAGATGTTGTCATTCTCGGACACATGAACACTGCCCTAGTTTCCTTCCTATTACTCTGATAAAAAATATCTAAATGCAAGCAGTTTATGGGAGGGAAAGGGTTTGTTTTTTTTTTCACAGCTCACAGTTATGGCACACCATGCGGGGGGGTCGGCTCACAACAACAGGAGCCAGTCACATCACACCCCATCTGTAGCCAACAAGTCAGACAGGTGACTGAATGCTGCAGTCCTGGACCCCTTGCCCAGGCAACGATCCCACTCATAGATAAGATGGGGCTTCCCACAGCAGTCAATGTAATAAACACGCCCAGAAGCATGCCTCCCAGGTGATTCTAGATTTTTTTCAAATCGAAAATTAACTTTACTGCTTATTCTAATAGTGCTCTTGGTGAAGAATGGATGATTCAGCAGCTCATAGCAGGAGTCCTCATGGCTGGGGCAGGTATCTGTCTGGATAAGCAATTAACCTGGATTCTTCAATGGAGAAAAAAGTGAAACTGAGATTTTTTTTTCTAGTGGTCCATTGCAGCTCCATCCCTGGCTTCTCATCCAACTCAAGCCTATTGGACTGACTTTCCAATAGCTCCTGGATGGAACCTCCTTCAACTACAAGGTGCCTAGAGCAGGGCCCTCCACTGCAAGTCTCAGTGCAGTTGCTTGTTTTTCAAGCCCAGCAGGAGGATTCTGGTTCTAGCCTGGGAGGAAAGTCTCATGTGGGCTGACGATGCTGTGGGATCACATTGCCCGCTATCTCAGAGCCCACTCAGGGAAGGTACCACGCAGTGTGTTTACCTTAGAACTTGGGGTCACATTAGAACTCTGTCTATGAAAAATGATCCCTGGAACTTGAGGCCTGAGACCAGATGAAGAGAGAAGACACAGAGCAAGACAATTGGTTCTTCACTCTTGATTATGGATGTGGTGTGTTCATCTGCTTCACCTCCCTGACGGGAAGGGCTGTGCCCCTAAAATGTAAGCCAGAATAAGCCCTCTCTGCCTTAAGCTATTTGTTCTGAGCATTTTATCATAGCAACAGAACAAGAACCAAGACAATATCTAAAACACACACACACTTGTAAAATTAATTACATACCATGGGGGAAGCATCTCAACTTTAATCACGTATGTTTAAAATGGAGCAGATATATGACTGTCATAATAAAGTTTCAAACACTTGTTCAGCCCCCAGAGGATTATTAAATTAAAGTGAAGACAAACACTTTAGCCTCCCTGCCTGTGGAGTTGCACTCAAGTATTAAGGAGTTAGAAATTCCGTGGAAAGAATGCTTTCCCTCGCGCTCACAGCTTCGTGCTCCAGAGACTGCTGATTTCTACCTGAGTCAAGCCCTCCACTGTGAACAAGTGTCCCCTCTGACTCTGTCTGAATCTTTAATGCATTCCAGGTCATGCCCACTCCACAGAGCCTCCTTCCTGAAAGTGAAGGTCACAGAAGAGTCATTTTCACAGGTGCTAGCCACGGATGTATGGGTTCCCTTTAGGTCCAAGCTTACTCTGTGCATGAAATAAATATAAGATAATTGTCCATCAATTGAACACTACCCAGGCTCATTCCCTGCCCTGCTGGTGTCTGCCAGTTCCCAAGTCATGCTTAAATCATGTCTCTTCCAGTTCATCCTTTGTTCTCAGATTCTTGCTAACATTGCTCATCTTAGGTGTGCATATTGTATACTTTATTTCATATTCAGCTGCTACTTTGTATGAGAAATTAACCATTTTTAACAGTTTTTCACCCACTAGAAAAATTTAGAATGTTTCCTTCATACTGTATCTCTTTCAAATACACCTTTGCATACATGAATAAACACTAAGCAGGAAAGTCAGTTCCATGTGCTCAGGCTGAATCACTCCTCATGGGAAAAAGAAGGATTAGTTATCTGTAGGTCCAGCTCCCTTTACAGAGAATCTCTTACTTTGAAACAGTTGATCTGACCAAGGACATTCTCAGTGCCAAAGCCAACACACTTGGTGGTCTCAGGCATATTTACTAGTTTAGCTCTTATGAACAGCTGGCTGTGGGTCTTCCATCAGTCCTTGAGTTTACGGGCCTGGTTCTTGGGCACAACTATTTTTATGGCCATTTAATGGATTCCACCACCAGAGAGCTAAAGACTGTTTCCTCTCAGGTTTATAAGAAATTGAGCAGAAGTTATGATTTCACCTGAATTAGTGTCCCTGCTGCTCCCTGTGGTCTTGTAGTCCTTACTTGTCACTTGACATGGGTAAAAAAACCCCAAGTCCATCTCTCTCATACACACAGGCATTGCCAAACAGTGATCTTGCAAAAATGCTTGGCTTCAGTATTGCCTGAACTATACCAACAGATCCTGAAACTTAATATTTCAAGTCCAGTGTGTTGGTTCTTGAGAAGCTAGAGAACAAAGCTAACTGTCCATCTTGTGAGAAAATAAATGACCTAAAGTCCAACTTTTAGTACAATGACTTGAGGAAAGTGGAGAGATTTCATCCTCAGTCAGTGGAGAGTGTGGGACCTGGGGAGACCTGAGCTCACAGAAGATCTGTGGAACCATGGGGTAGGGAGTTCTCTCCTTTCAGATGATTGAAACACAATCCAAGAATGGAGTAATGTCAGGGGAAATCTGAGTACTTGTGAGAAAACTCCAAGAAAACAAGACATGAGTCCTGTGACCTCAGTTCCTCCAGAAAAACCGAATTGTTCTGGGATTGTGTTTTTGTGCCACTCCCAGGTGTGGCAGATAGAGAGAGTATACTTTAGACAATTCATTCAGCTAACTATTATTATTCATGTGCCTCTATGGAGAAACATGTTTTTGCCACTTGTAGCTTGTCTTTGTGACTGAACACCTTACTCATGTGACTCTTTTTTTTTCATTTTTTTAAAATTGATTTTATTGAGCTATACATTTTTCTCTGGTCCTCTCTCTTCCTCTCACCTCCCCTTCAACCCTCTCCCACAGTCCCCATGCTTCCAATTTACTCAGGAGATCTTGTATTTTTCTGCTTCCCATGTAGATTAGATCTATGTAAGACTCTCTTAGGGTCCTCATTGTTGTCTAAGTCCTCTGGGATTGTGGTTTGTAGGCTGGCTTTCTTCACTTTATGTTTAAAAACCACTTATGAGTGAGTACATGTGGTAATTGTCTTTCTGGATCTGGGTTACCCCACTCAATATGATGTTTTCTAGATCCATCCATTTGCCTGCAAATTTCAAGGTGTCATTATTTTTTCCTGCTGTTTAGTACTCCATTGTGTAAATGTATCACATTTTTCTTATCCATTCTTTGGTCGAGGGGCATTTAGGCTGTTTCCAGGTTCTAGCTATGACAAACAATGCTGTTATGAACATAGTTGAGCATATGTCCTTATGGCACGATTGAACATCCTTTGGATATATACCCCAAAGTAGTATTGCTGGGTCTTGAAAAAGGTTGTTTTCTAATTTTCTGAGAAATTGCCATACTGATATCCAAAGGGGCTGTACCAGTTTGCACTCCCACCAGCAATGCAGAAATGTTCCCTTTTCCCCACAACCTCTCCAGCATAAGTTGTCATCAGTGTTTTTGAACTTGGCCATTCTTATAGGTGTAAGATGGAAACTCAGAGTTGTTTTGATTTGCATTTCTCTGATGGCTAAGGATGTTGAACATTTCTTAAGTGTCTTTCAGTCATCTTAGATTCCTCTGTTGAGAGTTCTTCACTAACCCCACATCAGAATTAGAGAAAAAAAAATCCCTTTCCACTACAGATAACTAGCCCAAATTCTGAGGAAGAGACAGAGTTGGCATAATCCTGAATCTTAAGGGAACAAGCTAAAACTTTCACATTCTCACTAAGTCACTGGGTGACTTATGGTGGCAGGAGTCAGTGTTTCTGTTTCAGTGGTGTGTGTGTGTGTACATTTCTGTGAGTGAAATGTTGCACCCCAATTCTCTGAGTTAATTGGAGAGCAGTACCCCCTTCTTTAAGCTTATCAGAGAGCAGAACCTCCCTTCTTTAAGTTAATCAGAGAGCAGAAACTCCTTCTTTAAGTTAATCGGGGAGCACCAGTTGATTGTTTTGCTTTCTTATTCACAACAACCTTAGATTTTAATTATACAGACTAGGGTCTGCTGAAATTAAATGATGATTTCAATCTCATAAGAAATGTCTTTCTAATTCTCCTTCAGACACATTGTAATTTAGCGTTTAGTAATAAAGAGACCATTCAAGGAAATTGGAGACAGGCACATGAGTCAGTCAACAGACCAGCATATGGGATGTATTATTCTCCTCATTATTTAGGGTCTTACACACTAAGCAGAGGCCTGTTCTGTTCACATGCCTGCATCACGGATTATTTAGACAGAGACAAGCAAGAATATTAATAACACTTTTATATAAATGCAATGACTAGTATTTACTAAAAAAATTACAAGTCACTGGAGCAGGAACATCACTTTTAATTTAAGGACAACGTGAACTGTGTAATGGGTTCCAGGCTAGCCAGGACTACAGAGCAATATGCTGACTCAAAAAAATAATAAGTCATCAAAACAGTAAGATTGTGAAAGTTGAAGGTATTCATTAGCAAATAATTACAGCTTTATTTCAGCTAGTCTTGTTAGTGATATTGTTTTGAGACAGGTTTCCACACTGTAGTGCTGGCTAATCTCTTATGGAGTTGAGGGTAACCTTGAGCTCTGGTTCTGGGATTGCACACTGTTCTTAAACTAGACCTGTACCTGCAGCCCTGGCTACAGCCGCAGAGAGTGCTGGGTATCTCTTGCAAATTCAATGGGTCAGCAGCCTCCATTTCCAACGATGCTCTGGGTAATGTTGGACAGCAGCTCCAGAGACCGCACTTGAGATCCCAATAGCCTACCTTAATTCCATGTTCAGATCCTAGCTGGTCTACAACCTTAAGGGAGGATTCCTTAGCTCCCAGAGAAAGTTGTGCTCCGTTGCATCTTCGCCTGGTCTTCCATATATCTTTATAGGCCCACAACAGTCCAGTAGACACTGCTGAAAGAGTTCATCGGCGCCTGTCCTGGTCCCACTGTCATGCGTTTTGTCCACCGTTGCCTCTTGATGTCTATTATATATGCACAGTGTGGTGCTATAATAAGTATTACTGCAATATTCTTGTTTTCCTTTGAATTTTAACTCCATTCCTCTTTAGAGTAATACTTCCACACATTTGATGGCAAGTGAAACACTTAAGGGATGACACAGAACTTCTCTGAACCCAACACCAAATGATACGATGGTTCCATTTGCTTCGTTTCTTATACACTTAGAAACACCATGCCCTTCTTTAAGGCTCATTGTCTAGCTGGCTTCTTAACTGCAATATCTCATGTATGTGTACTGCATCTATCAACTCCAGCACTGCTCTGGACCAGCTGAAGGGCACAGGTATGCAAAGTTCATGTTTTGGGATTCATGGATCCTTGGTACTGTATTCAATCACAGATATGGAACTCCTAGAGCCTCGTAATGCGATTAGTGGAGGTCAATGGTAAAACATCAGTCTCTTAAGCATGGGAAACTAGGAAAGGGTGAGAATTACACATATCCTTCAAAGTTATACTCCCAGTAACTTCCTCCAACAGGCTACACCTTCTAATAGCTATTGACCTGTGAATGCATCAATGAATTGATCTATTGAGAAGACCAACAGTCTCATAATTTAATCACCACTTACTGGCACTAGCCCTAGGGCTTATGCTTCAATGCATGAGCCTTTGGAAATATGTTATTTATAAAACACAAGAGTTACATTAAAAATGTATCAAACTATTCTGATATGGAGTATTTGTACAATGCTATCTTTCTGTTGTACATCTTCAAGTTTGCACAAAAGGTTGATGAGATGTCTATTTATGGAAATGTTCCTGGTGCATTACTATAACTTGTTTTTCTTCCTCTTAGACAATAACATAAAATTATATTAATGTTTATCTGCTAGTACTAAGTGTGCTATGGCTCCACGTATGTTATGAATCAAGAATAACTTTGTACTAATAAACATGACTCATACCAAGAAATTCTCTGAGTTATTCAATTTTTTCCATAAGCAGGTTAAAATGGTTTCTTCCATAGTAATCATATTTTCACATTTTATTGGATTTTAAGATGAGTAAGATAATATGAGGAAAATTTTTCCTCTGGGTGACCTCCTCTGAGGAGAGGGAAGGGTAGAACTGGGCAGGGAGCGCGTGAAGTAGGTCTTAGCCATGAACAGAGTGGATGTGCCTTAGCTAACCCAGGAAGAAGCCAGACATTTGGATACTCAAGCCCATCACAGACAAGTTCTGGTCTGAGAGAGCTGCTGGTATTCCATTTGTCTTTACAACATGCCTCCTGAACATGCCATCGTCCAGAGAACTACAGTGGAGGAGAACAAGGACCATGTGTGATTGGTGTCACTTCAGACCCCCTTCTCTTTTGCTTCACTTACAAAAATGTAGCCAGGCTTAAAGTCTTCCCTCCTCTAGGATCCAACCAGGTCTCCCCTTTCTTCTGAGTTCCTTTCTTCTTCCCAAGTCCCTCTGCGCTTTCCACATCCACTCTCTGTGATGGTTAGTTTTCACTGCCAGCTTCACCAGACTTAGAATCTCCATGGAAACACATTTCAAGGCATGACAATGAGGATGCTCCAGAATGGTTGAATAGAGTAGAGGAAACTCATCTTGAATGTGCATAGCACCCATCCATGGGCTGGAGACCTAGACCGAATAAGGAGAAAGTGATTTGAGCACCTTAATTTGTTTCTCTCTGCTTTCTTATGGTGGGTGCCCTGTGAGCAGCTGCACTATGCTCCTAGAGCCTTGCTTTCCTCAGCATGACTGCACCTCAACCAGCCAAGTGAACCTCTCAAATGGCGTTTGTCCGGCGTTTGGCCACAGAAATAAGAAAAGCCACTTCACGCATACCTCAGCCTATTTTGTGTTTGTTTTTTTTTTTTTTTTTTGGATATTTGTTTTTGAGACAGGTCTCACGGAGCCCTAGCTGGCCTGGAACTCACTGTGTGAACAAGGCTTACAGACTTGCACTAGCGTGCTGCACCCTGGGTGTGGTGTTTCTGATTCCGTGCAAATCCACTTCCTGCTCTCATTGGATTCACAGTACACCTCTCAGAAAGTCCTCTTGGTCTCTGAAGCCTGCTTTTCCCAGAGGCCTCAGTTGCTTCCAGACATGTCAATCAATGCACCTGGGATCCTTGAATGCTTCGTACTGGCCTCTTGACATTCCCTTTGGCAAACCATGTTTGTCATCTGTGATTTCAGCAAGACCCATGGCCCCCAAATTAGTATCGGTCCAGGTGCTAATCCTCATGCTCCACAATGAGAAAGCCTTGCTCGGGCAACGGCAGGGAGACAGGAGAGGTCAGTGTTCTGAGCCTGCCTCACATCTCGGAATTTTCCTCCTTAACCTTCTTCACAGTTCATCAGCACCAGTGTGCTCCTGTGACTCGGCTCACCCCAGTATTGCAGAAAGACCCCCAAGCATTACCCTCCCCCACTGTCTCAGTCTCCACCACAAGAGGCCATCGTAAAGACAGTCAGTGTCCTGGCTAGTCGACTTTGAGTTGAGACCAAAACTAGAGTCAATTGAGAAAATGCCTTCGTAAGATCCTGTAGGGCATTTTCTTAATTAGTGATTGATAAGAGATGGTCCAGCCCGTGATGGGCTCGTGGTCCTGGGTTCTGTAAGAAAACAGGCTGAGAAAGCCAGAAGGAGCAAGCCAGTAAGCAGCACCCCTCATGGCTTCTGCATCAGCTCCTGCCTCCAATTCCTGCCCTGTTTGAGTTCCTGTCCTGACTTCCTTCAATGATGGATGGTGCCGTGGATGGGACACGTAAGCTGGATAAAACCTCTCCTCCCCAAGTTGCTTTGGTTATGGTGTTTCAACACAGCAGTAGTAACCCCACCTAAGATGGTCAGTAAATGCTCATTGGATGAAGAAAGAAAACAAGCCTTGTTTCGAGGCGTAAATGTTGAGATGAACGGTTCACTACTCTTCTCTCCTGTCCCCATGCATTGGGTTTATTCATTCTTGTCATGCTGAGTTTTATATAGATAGTTGCTTTCAAGTAGATCATCTACTTTGACCAAATTCAAGCTATGACCACTACCACCATTTATTGTTCCCACCCTATTGTCTCTTCCTATGCTCTTCCCTCCCCTAGTTTCCCTATTGCTTTCCTGTTGCAGAGTGTTCCTGTGTGCGCATGTGCACGTGTGTGTGTGCATGTGTGTGTGTGTAGTTTTATGGAACTGTAAATAATTCTAAGGGCTACAAATGAAAGAAAACATGTACTATCTCTTTCCTTGTGCTGGTCTGCTGGATATGATGATCCAAATGGAAACACGTTTCTGTCGAGTATAGTGGGCATGGGTGGACCAGCAGAATGGGCTCTCATGAATTTGGCAAGCTTCCTGAAAGTCACCCATGACAAAGACGCTTAGTGCAGTGCATATCAAAGTATGGTCTGACCTGTGCATAGAGATCACACGGGAGCTGTGGACTCCAAGTTTGTCTTGCGTTGTGGGAGCAAACAAGGCATAATTCCAAGGATTTCCAACCTTATATCTGACAGTTTGCTGTTGGCTAATAACTGAACCTGTGGGATTCGTAACACTTCTTTTTATGTTTGTGGTTAGCGCTGCCCTGCGTGCAGAAACACCTACCTCCCTCCCAGGGAGTATGGCAATTATGTGACACTTGGAAACACACCAAAGTCTGTGGCTCTCGTACAAAGCACTGGCCTCAGCACAGCTGTTTAGGAAGGATGCTTCTGCAGGTTTCGCTTGTTTCTACTAAACTCTTGCAGTAGAGGTGCCTATGGCTATTATTCCCGCCTTTTACAGAGAAGGATTGCTTCTTCTGTACCAGTATGTGTTTGCTGGTCACTTGTGAGAGAGTCGGCCAGGCAGCAGAGTCTTGATCATAACTGAGAACTTTGACTTATAAGTTAGCACACATTAACCTTTGACCTCTAAATTAACACACATGCATTGTTGACTTCATATGTAACCACCTTCTCTCCTGCTGAAGCTAAAACACAGCAATTCAAACCCTCTTCATTTTTGCTTATGAAATAAGAATTTACCATTTCAAGCAATTTATTTCCCATCTTAAAATAAAGCAGCCAGGATGTTGTCTTCTACCCTGATTTTAACATACACTACCTAAAGACACATGCACTTGTGGTGGGCAAGTTGATGTACACCTGACATCCTAACGCTGCAGAGACTGAGGTGGACGAGTCAGGAGTTCCGTGCCAGCCTAGGCCACAGAGAATCTCTGTCTCAAAAAACCATGCGAGCTGACATACACGCAGTCTACCCACTGGAATTCGTGTGTTGTTTATGTAACGTGAAGCTATCGCTGATGCTAACGAAAGCAGATAGCACCTGTAGGATGCTAAAGCCATGCCTCTGTTCAGCTGAGGGTGACATAAGACCCTGCCCTTTGCAGAGAGAAGGGGAGAGAGGCGATAAATTGTGCCGTGAAGGTGTGGGTCTTGGAGGCAGGCATCCATCTCCCCTGCTGTGCCTGTGCTGTTGCTGGACCATTTGGAACCCATCACTTCAGCGGTGCTTCAGTGGAGTGCACACACGTGCATCTGAATAGAAATTATTAAATTTACTTGAATCCCACAGAGGAACGTTACCCTGGACTGCTATTTAAAGCAGAGCGGCAGCAGTAACCGAGAGTCGCAGCAGTGACTGGAACTTCTCGGGGTCGTTAGCTCCCGGCCGCACATACCAAGGAAGAGAGAACAGCCTTTCAGACCTTTTATGTAGAAACAGCCATCTCAGGTCAGCACAGCCAGACTGTTCTCAGGAGGGCCACACAAAAGCCTGCTACTGCAGGGAGGCCAAATAAATAGTTACTTTTATGTAGTGGGTTGCCGTTGCCGCTGGTTCCAACAGGCCATAAATGGAAAGCAAGACCTGGTTACTTTTTACTGATTCCCCTGATATATAAAAAATGTAAATTGGTGATTATTTCTCCTTACATTAATATCTCTTTTCCTACTTTCTCTATATCTAAGTGATTTCTCCTGTAAAAATCTCAAGAAATGACATTAACATGCACAACCTTTCTCCAGAGAAAAAGAGATAGATTCTTTATAGGCCAATCTGTTCAGATAAATATTGTAACCCTTGATGGAATAAGGCTTGAAAAACTGACTCTGGGGGTGGGGAAGGAAGGGAGGGGGAGGAAGAGAAAGAGAGATTTAGGACATTAACAATCTAAGGGAGAGGTAACTACATCACATTTCTGTGGCGATGACACAGTAAGGGCTAACTCTGTAGTCTCTCAAGGGACATCAGAGCATGAAGCCAGGTCACTAAATGGGAGGAGGAAAGCCCTACATTTGAACTGCATTAGGAGTTAGCAACATTTTAGTAGCTTTGGGAACAATTGAAATTTGTGTAACTAAATAAAACTAAGTTAAAATTCAGTACTTAAACCAAACTAGAAGTCTCCAGGTGAGAAGAGTTTTGTCTTGAAATTCGCAAGCACAAAAAGTTAGCCAAACTCACTTGATTATCTTTATAAGAACTTCCATCGTTGTTTGAAATGAGCCTGGGGGCGCTGAATACTTGATATAAACACTGTGCATGAGCAACGGAGGTGTAGACATCACGTATATAAAAAACGCAATTTCAGACAGTATGAATTAGTTCCAGGAGCTCCCAGAGGACAGAGTGCCAAAGCCGAGTGCCAAGTCATCTCTCAGAGCTGTTTCTCACGAGTCACCCTGGAGAATGCGGATCCTGCCATGGCCACTGGCAGCTCCGGTCCCCATCCGTAGTTGTTTCTTTTGTTCATCCCTGCTGCCAGTGGCCTTCTGCTTTCGCTACTAGAGTTTAACTGTGAATCAATCTGTGGCCCACGTGCCCTCTCTCATTATATATACCAGGCTAGGAAATACCAGCGAAATATCAAACTGTTTTTAACATAGTATTGGAAAGATAAAAACATTGAGAGAGAGAGAGAGAGAGAGAGAGAGAGAGAGAGAGAGAGAAGGAAACTGTACCCAAACTTACTGCTCCTGTGAGAATTTGCTCCTAAGAAGTTAAGCTATTTTGGAGCTTGAAGCAGAAAGTGGGAGTTTTTATTTATTACCAGAAAACTAGAGTTGTTCCACCAGAAGGGAGTTTCAAATAAACTTCAGAAGCCAAGATTCCTTAAATGTGTGATGTTAAATGAACGGAAGCAATAAGTCACTGTGCTCAGCTCAGTAGGTTGGAAAAGACTGGAAAGCAAAGAGGCCCCTGGGAGGGGGTGAGTTTCATTGGATAATTAAGGAGAAAATTGCTTTTGCTGTGTTGCAAAACAAATACTCATTATATACAAATCAAAGGCTTTCAGAAACTTCCAGAAAGCAATAAGAAAATATGACTCAACTGTCTACAACAAAATATTCCAAGAACTGTCTTCAGGCTTTAAAAATAAAATACCGCTGAAACTATTGAGGAATATCCCCTTCTCTAAAATAAGCTTTCCTCTTTGATCAGGGGAAACACTTTTGAACCTACTAAGACGTTGCCCCTGCTGGCGCTTAGTTTGTCTTTCTGCACAGAAAGACAAAGTTTGAACAGACTGTTTAAAACAACGCCCCTGACACATAGCCACGCGCCTCTCAGTCTGTACTGAAGTCAGTATGTAAAAGTTTAGCGGAGGAAGATGACCTTGGTGGCTTGGAGCCAAGGGGCACCGCAAAGTCACACCATACAACAGCTCACCTGGAAGGTTTATTTGGGTGGAGGTGCAGAGACAGCCTATGAGCAAGAGCAGAAGGAAAGGGGTGGGGGTGGGGCCTGAGAAGAGAAATAGCCCATGCTTATAGGGAGAGAGCTAAAATGTTATCTCTTGGCTGCTGCTGATGACATCTTGCTGATAGATTCATAGCAGGCCAGTGTAAAGGACTGAATGCTAACACAGTGGCTTATTTTACTGACAGAGAGTGCCGTCTACAGAGTGCCATGCAGAATATCGCCGGTTTAGACTTTAGCTTCCCAGACTGGTAAGGCTGAAGGACTTGTTGCTCCTACTTCCCCTTCTGGGGACTCACCAGCTCCACCCATTTCTGCAGCCCTGGGGAGTTAAAGGTGATGATCAGCAGGCCAAGTCCCAAGCAGGGTCCTGGAGGACACAGAAGAAGAAAGAGGTGCTGCCTTTTTCTTCCCAAGATTATTGTATTTATTTCGTTTTTATATTGGGTGGGAGGTGCCCTGTTGTACTGGTGCCCTCAGAGGCTATAGAGAGTGTGGAATCCTCTGGACCTGGCAGTGGAAGTACTGAGAGCCAAACTTTGGTCCTCTGCAAGAGCAGCAAGGGCTTGTATTCATTGTGTCACCTCCCCAGCCTCCAGGAGCTGCTTCTGCTTCTGTTGTAAATATTCTAAAACTTCCACCTGTTTCCTTGTAAGATGCCCTGTGTTTAGTGAGAGTAATCTTTCTCAACACTCACACCATCTCAGATTTAAAATGCCCTGCTTTGGAAATGTTACCCAGACTCCCTGTTCTCTGGTTTCTGGCTCTATATTTTCCTGTGACTTTCCATGCATCTTTGCTTCCTTTTAGGAGCTAGATATTGAATGAAAGAAGTAGAACATATATCTAAGATGTTTATGTACACGTATGCTTACCAGTATATGTCTGTGTCTGTGCATTTGGTTAGTGTCCATGTGTCTGTGGGCGTTCCTGTGTCTACATACATGTGTGCTCCTGTGTGTGCCTGTGTGTGCACATGTATACACACAAGCAGGTTTATGTCTGTACCTTGCACTTGTAGGCATGAGTATCTTATGCATGCATATGCATAGGTATAGACCTATGTGTCTCTGTATGTGCATATGTATACACGTGTGCACATATATATATATATATATATACACTTATGTGTGTAGAGGTATGTGTAAATCTGTGTGCATGTGTATGCATATGCATGGGTATCCATATGTGTTTTTCTGCATGCATGTGTGTTTCTGTATGCATCTGTGTATACACATGTTTATATGTGAAGACATATGTATGCATCATATATGTATGTGCATCTGTGTGCTCTGATGTATGTGTGTGTGTGGTTATGTCTGCATATGTGGCAGATGAGTGGCTTTCACTGAAATGCCTTCAAGAGCACAGAGAACAGGCCTGTTAGGCTGGGAAGATATAACACCTCTTCTAGAAGAATAACATCAATAAAACCATGAATCAGTTCAGGGTAGTCTTCATGTTTCCTGAGGCTTCCCATATGTGAGATGACATTCTACTCCTTTTTATTCTAGAATCAACTAAATTTTAAGCAGAAAAGGGAAAGTGTTGTGTACCCTTCAACTTACAGATTGGTTTTCTTACCGTAGCTCACATCAGCCATGAAATGGGAAAAATTAAGCTGAAAGTGATTCTGAGCTTTTCACACTCACATGACGAAATATCAAATGACTTTTTAAGAGTATTGAATGCAGAGGCTCCTGCCATCTTACTAACATCCTGTTTCAGATGGGTATGCAGGAGAAATTCCCAGCAGAGGCTGTGGTAGCTGGTGAATGGCATCAAGTTGTCAATTATTCAAACACACAGCTGTTGGTAGGCCCACTTTGTCTGCAGAGTTAGGGGAACACACACAGAAGAGTCAGGGTGCAATGCCTCAGGTGTTCAGATTCTCCTACCATCTGTTCCAACAGCCCCAGGAGCCTTGCATCTCAAGAATTTCTCTGCCGAGCAGTACCTTTCAAGGTCAGATACAAAATGCCAGACTCCTTTATTTCAGGCCCTTATCCATTGTGCCAGAGCTAACCTAGGACTCCAAGGGTGAGGCTGTCAAAAGAAGAAAAACCTCTGAAGGTGTGAGTAACTAAGCCTCTGCTTGGGGTGGTGGTGGACTTCACTATCAGTGAGATCAGATAACAAACAGCTAGGACCATAGTGAGACCCAAGGTCTGCGAGGGAGTTTCCAGTCAGGTTCAACTGAGAGAAGACGTTCATACAAATGGTACCACCTCGTGGGCTGGCATCCCAAACTGAATACAAAAAGGATGCAAAGGATGCCAGCTGAGCACCAACACTCATCTCTTGCTGTTGCAAGGCCCCACAAATAGCTCTCCTCTTTGTCAGATGGAATTGGGATACATTTTGCAACATCTGGACTGGCCTCTGTGTGAGATGTGTGTTCTGGTTTGCTTTGTCAACTTGACACAGCCTCGGGTCACATGAAAAGGAGTCTCAACTGAGGCATTGCTCAGGTCATATTGACCTTTGGGGCACATCTGTGAGGAACTGTCTTCATTATTACTTGGTGTAAGAAAGCCCAACCCACTGTGGGCAGAGCCATTTCCCATGTAAAGGATTCTTGGCTATACAAGAAAGCTCGCTGAGTAAGGGCTTATGAATGAGTTAGCAAACAGCATTCCTCTGTGGTTTCCTTTGGAGTTCCTGCCCTGACTTCCCTCAGTGGTGGAAGTGTGATCCAGATAAAGCCTGACCCCTTCTAAGTTGTTTCTGGTCACAGTGTTTTATCGCTGCAACAGAAATCAGACTGTGACATTGTGCAACATTATAAATCATCACTTCTTCTAGAAACTGCAGTCACAATTTGCTACAACTCCAACTGCCCAGAGAAACTCAAATCTGCTCTGAGAGCCAGAGCCTAGTGAAGGCCTAAACCTGGAGGTTAGAAAAGGGGCACCTGGAGTGAAATCCCTGGCAGGGGATGGAAGAGCCCAAGCGGGACCTAGACTTGTTGTAGGACAAACACAACACGCCAGGGCAATTACCTGCAAGGGGCATTGACCGTATCAGTAAATCTTTAGGTTAATAAAAACTGGTTTCTCAGGGTAGGGAGGTATTGTGGTATTGGTTGAAACTGGAGTTAATGATGCGAGTTTTTAGATTTCCATGGAGACAGACTATGTGTTCTCATGGATAGATGTACAGGCATGTGTGAATAAATACATAAATGTCATAGTCAGCCACAAACTTCCCATGCCAGCCCCCGCTATGAGACCGTCAACGCCAGGATCATGGCTCCAAGATGAGACTCTCCACTAAGATGCACCAGCCTCCAGGAGAAATGGCTGGACTGAGGCTGGAGAAGTAAACTCCAGAGAAGCGCCTGGAGTGGTGGTATGTGCTTGTAGTCCCAGCCTTGGGAACTGGGGCGGAAGGATCAAACATTCACGCCCAGTATTTTAGATACACTGATGCTGAGACCAACCTGGGCTGCATGGGGCCCGGGCTCAATAAAACAAAAGGACAAATGAAGCATGCTTTGGTAGAAAGAAAGTGCTCAACACATAGGGTCAGGACCAGGGGAAAGAGAGGTCAGTGGGAAGGACACACCTGCCCAAATGTAAGATGCAGTGACTTGGAAATGAAGATTTACAATGAAGAATTTTATTAACCTGCTAATTGAAACATGAACTGTGCATCTGTGTTGATACAGATTCTTAATTTTTAAGATGATAAGAAATGGAGTATTTAAGCCATTTATAGTAATGCACAAAGTACTTAACTAAAAGGGTTCTTTTTTAATTTAGCATGAAAGCTGGCAAAACCCCACTCATTTGAGTGACGATGGTGACAGTCACAGGCACGCCCACCTCAGCTTCTCCAGACAGATGGAGAGGAACACACTGTCACTACTGCCAAAGGTGTGCAAATTAAATCTAACTGCTGGCCCGTAGCAAGGAAGCCTAGTTTCTATGTGTTCACTCTTCTCCAACTTCTTGAGGTCAGGGAAGGGCGGGAGGAATGTTCCAGACTGGAGGAGCCTGGTGAGAAAGCATCTGTGGTTCTGGGCTGGCTCTCCTGCTGAACTGGTTAGCTCTGTGCTGCTGTGAGAAAATGGCCAAGGCAACTTGAAGAATGAAGAGTTTATTTTGGACTTAAGGTTCCAAAGAGGTTTAGAGTTCTTTGTGTAGGAAGGCTATGGCTTCAGGCAGGCCATCAGGCAGTGATTCTTCAAATTTCCGTGGAGCTGAGCACAGCTACCAGCATCGTGACCTCTGGACAGAATGAGGACGTGTGAGTGAATGGCTGTAAATGCTTTTCTTCTCTGTTGCACTGTTTTACTTCCTGTCTGGTTGTCCCGCCTATACTTCCTGCCTGGTTACTGGCCAATCAGTGTTTATTTAAAATATAATTGACAGAATACAATTGTCCCACACCATCCATCCATCTCCTCTCCCTTCTCCCTCTGTAGGTTTTTAAATTTAACTTATTTGGTGTATATGAGTGTTTTGTCTGCATATATGCCTGTGTACCACATGTGTGCCTGGTACCCAGGGAAGTAGAATAGGGTATCAGATCTCCTGAACTGGAGCTGCCAATGATTGTAAAGCTCCATGTAGATACTGAGGCCTGAACATGAATGCTCTACAAGAACAAGTAAGTGTTCTTAACCACTAAGCCATCACTCTAGCCCCAAGATATTCCCCCACCCCTCCACCTAAACCTGAGAAGAATTCAAGTATCTATGGTGGTTTAAATAGGAATGGCCTTCATAGACTCATGTGTTTGAATGCCTGACCCATAGAGAGTGGCATTACTAGGAGGTATGGCCCTGTTAGAGTAGATGTGGTCTTGTTGGAAGAAGTGTGTCACTGTGGAGGCAGGCTTTGGGGTCTCAATGTTCAAGCTATGCATCATGTAACACACAGATCAAGATGTATGTTACATGATGCATAGTTTTCTTTCTTTCTTTCTTTCTTTCTTTCTTTCTTTCTTTCTTTCTTTCTTTCTTT
>JABTXL010007601.1:5543183-5573982 GCA_025134845.1 Neodon shergylaensis | reverse complement strand
TTTCTTTCTTTCTTTCTTTCTTTCTTTCTTTCTTTCTTTCTTTCTTTTTCCGGAACCATGTCTACCTGTATGCCACCATGTACTAAACCTCTGAAACTTTAAGCCAGCCCCAATTAAATGTTTTCCTTATAAGAGTTGCCATGGCTGGCCTGGCGGTGGTGGTGGTGCACGCCTTTAATCCTAGCACTCTGGAGGCAGAGGCAGGCAGATCTCTGGGAGTTTGAGGCCAGCCTGGTCTACAAGAGCTAGTTCCAGGACGGGCACCAAAGCTACAGAGAAACCCTGTCTCGAAAAAACAAAAAAAAAAAAAAAAAAAGAAGAAGAAGAAGAGTTGCTATGGCTATGGTATCACTTCATAGTAATAGAAACCCCAAATAAGATAGTATCCAGGTAAAATATCTTGGCAATATCTGAAGTGTTTTGGGTTTTATTTTTTCAAATCTGAGCTCTGCACAGTGCATTGGAAGAATGCGTGCTGCTATTGGGACTCCACTTGCAGCCATGCATACCCTGGAATGGTAACACACCACTCTGCAGGCCATGGTCCCTGTAGGATGAGTGAGGCCTCTATACCAAATGGTGAAACATACATTGATAAACTGCAAACTGCTTTTGTTCAATAAAGCCATCAGGAAGGAGGAAGGAGAACTCGGAGGAGCAGGAATGATGAAGGAGGCTCTGCACCTGCCATGCAGAGCTCGCAACATGAGTGTCAGGAAACAGGGAGATGGTTTCTCATACATTAGACTGAAAATTAAAATGCAATCATAATGCCATGGCAGGAACAAGCGGGAACTCAGTGCTGGTCAGAACAGAAACTGGTACAACTTCTGGAGAAGGTTTTGATCATCTCTAAGGGGTTACATACTTCCTAGACAGTATCTGCATACTTAGGAATTTGCACTGAGGTAATATAACTCATTAATTCAGAATTGTTTATAAGAGAAAAATATTTAAAAACAGCACAAATATTATACCATTGTGTGTGTATGTGCGTGAGTGAGTGCATGTGTGTAGAAGGGGGTGGATATGAAGAGGAATACTATGCACCTCTAAAATAATAGTAGATTCTTCCTTGGCACATGTGTGGAGCTTTTTCCGGCATACGTGTCATGCACACACAAGCACACTTGATTGCTCACACTGTCCTTTCCACAGCATGTGACTACCATGTGTCATTGCAACATCTAGTCTGGTAGAAAAGCAGACAGAATTCTGTCTGTAGTTTATATTTTTGTATCTGTTTGCTTATGTGAGGAAGACATGGTCGAGTTTAGGACACACCATCAGCTCTGCTAGTGGTGTTTTATTCCACAGGAGCCAGGGTGTAAGATTTTCTATTTAGGGAAACGAGAGTCACATGAAAATCCACAGCTGTGACTCAGGACTCACAGCTGCTTAATCATTTCCTGACAAGTCAGACATCGAAGCGCTCACCTTAGTCAGGTCATTTTCAACATGTGAGAAAACTATTGAATTGACGGCTCTTTGTTTTTCTTCTAAAAAAAGACTCTACATCCGCTTTAATTATCACTTTAGGATAACAATTATTTGAGAAATGAGTAACAAAAGTTCACATTTTGTCAATGATTTTCTTGTTTCTGGTGACTCAACAATAAAGTTCGACTAACTCGTGACTCACATTAGGAACGCAAAGAGTCAATACTGGGGAGGGGTCCTCTGGTTCACCAGTAGCTTAGCATCAAAAGTGACTTCTAATTCTATGTGGCAATAGGGGAATACGTTTAATTTAGCAATTTACTTTGTGGGCAAGTTCTACTTAAAAGTTATAACACTACCAAATTGCCTGTTTATTAAATAATTTAGGCTGAGGAGTGTTAGCACTAGTTAGCATTTCACAAGCACTCCCTGGGTTGCTTTCTCAGAGACCAAGCTGCCTAGGGCATCCTCAGATCAGGCGTCATTCTGGCCTAGAGGCATGAAGCTTCTGTTCCACAGTCTTCAGGGCATTGATGATTTTACAGGTGTTGGCTATAATCTCCAGCATGCTCCGGCCTAAAGCAGACCTAGATATCAGAAGCATTAGCTCATGACCCCAAATAGAGCCTAGAACATGGTGTACAGTGGTTGATTAAATTATAACTGCACCAGTTCCCCCTCACACACTTCCGCTCCTCACCTTCCCCCACCGGAAGTAGCTATCATTTCAGATTCAAGGCTTATCATTTCCTCACTGTGCCGCTCTTGTAGCTCAAAGATATTGTGTATTGATTACTTTTGTCATGACACTAAATTAAAAACCTCAGAGCCACAAACTGAAATCACACCTCTTAGTTCTACCTTATTTTTTTTTATCATGTAAACTTCATTAGCTATCTATTTTTTCACACCTGCAGGTAGAGAGGATTGCTTACTGAAATAGGAATAGAGATGGTTTTCTCAGCGTAAACATCTAACACAAAAACAGGAGTTACTCAGTGCACACAGAAGACTGGGACCCTTGGTGTCAGATAAGGACCCTCGAGTTACACAGCGCACACAGAAGACAAGGACAAGAGTTAGTCAAAGAACAATTTGTGGAGTAATTCCTTTAGTGACTGGACTTTGGGACATGAATTTCATTTGTTTTGCAGGATATTTGATCATGCTGTGAACCCCAAGATTGTGTTATTTATGGAAGAAACCTGTTTCTAGTGGTGTGGCTCAGCCCTATCACACACCTTTAACCTATTCAAAGCTGTCTGCTTGAATATTGAAAACAGGACTAAATAAAATCAACCATAAGTCAAGAGGTGGAGCAAGAAATCAGTAGACAGGAAGTAGACATGAGATTATTAAGGAAATACCATAGAGAGTAAGAGGGAGTCAGGAGGATGGATAGAGAGACACATAGGAAGTAAAAGGGAGGGACACTTAGATTGAGGAGAGTGGCATGAAGTGGTACGGGGAGAAGGCAGGAGGTTTCTGGGACATCAGCTGAGGAGCAAAGTCAGCCAGATGCTTCCTCTGCCTCTCTGAGCTAGCAGGCTTTCACCCCAGCATCTGGCTCCCAAGTCTTTATTGGTAAAATTGAAGACTGAGATTTTAAAAAATAAACAGCATATTTGCGTATACTGCTCTGATTATAATTGGAGGAGGGGCATGACCAATATGTGAGAAACATGTATGGGCACACTAAGGAAGTGCCGTGGATAGGGACATTGAGTTTGAAGCCAAGAGGAAGACAGTTATATAACAAAATGAACCTTTTCTGCATATCTATTAATAAGGAGAAGTAAAACTGAGACACCAAGAGAGGAAGGGTTGTGTTTTTGTGGGTGTCATGGCCTTGTTGAAGACTCCTGAAAGGTTGACAAGATGTGTGGGGTCATGTCACGGGGATTATAGCCAAGTGGAAGAGTTCCAGTGTGGGGCAGGAAGCCAAGAGGAAGCACACAGCAGTGTAAAGCCCAGAAGTATGTCCAGCCCTGTGCAAACTCCCACAACAAACTTGTACAATTGCCCAGTGGCACAGTGGTGGTAACCGCAGATATAGAGAGTTCACCGGGGTGAGAAACCAAGTTCCCATTGTGGACTCCAGAGTGGAGTAGACAGAGCAGGGACAGCAGCAGCTCTCCGCTCCACACAGAAGGCAGGACCAGTGACAACTGTACCTATGCATAAGGAGGCCCATCATGAAAAACAGTGGAGCATTTAACCTTCATCTTGCAGACTGAAAGAATTTAATTAAGCAAGACAAGTTAAACATGCTGAGTGGTTTTTGTTGGTGGTGGTGGTTTTTACCTCTCTCATTGCTGTGACCAAATCTCTGACAAGAAGCAACTCAAGTGTTATTTGACTAACAGTTTGAAGATACAGCCCATCATAGCCCATCATATTGGTGACATGGGCACGAGGCGGAGGGTCACGTGGCATCTGCCATCAGGGAGCAGGGGGATGAGTGCTGGCTCTCTGCAGAGGACGGTGTGTCCACATTCAGAATAAGTCTTCTCTGCTCAGTTAAACTTTTCTAAAAACACCCTTACAGATACACCCAGAGCTGTGTATTCAAAATTAAATCAAATAGACTATGAAGATTCACCACCATGCTCAGAAAACCCTCAAGAAGTCAGTTGTAGGAACAGCTATTCTTTTTATTACCTTTGTGTGTGTGTGTGTATGTATATGCATATGCTCACATGTGCACCATGCCCTTGTGTTCATGTGAATTCATGCATCCTTGCATGCACATGTGAAAGCTTGACATCAATGTTGGACGACTTTTCCAATGGCTGTCAAATTTACTAGTATTAGCATTAATTAGTACATTGAGACAGTCTCTTACTGAATCTACCGCTCACCTGTTTATTCAGCCATACTGTCTGGTGAGTCAACCTCTGAGGTCACTCCTGTCAGGCCTCTCTGGCCCTTTATATAGGTGCTGGGTATCTAAATCCAGGTTCACATACTGGCATAGCAAACATTTTAGTCCCTAAGCCATTTTCTCAATACCTTGCAGTAATGGCTTTTAATGAGTAAAGGAATATCACAGAACAAAATGTGCATTAATTAATTAATTAATATGGAGGTTTAGGATAGTTCCCATTTTTCCTAGGTCCCAAGGTGCACCATTATGTTATTTGAGATTTCTTTGATGTTTTACTATAGGCACTTATTAATATAAACTTCCCTCTAAGGAGTGCCTTATTATATCGCATAGTTTTTGGCACGTTGTGCTTTCGAATTTTCACTTAATTCTATTAACAGAAAATTTCTTTCTTAATTTCTTCAAAGACTTACTTATTATTCAAGAGACTTTTATTCCATCTCCATGAGTTTGTACATGTTCTGTAATTTCTCTAGATGTTGATTTCTAGTTTTATTCCATTGTGGTCAAATCGAATATAAGAAATGATTTCCATTTTCCTATATTTGTTAGGCTTGTTTTTATGTCCTAGAATATGATCTGCTTTAGCGAAAGGACGCTGGGCACCTGAGAAGAACATTTATGTATTCTACAGCTTCTCATAGAACTTTCTGAAGCTGTCTTCCGGGTTGATTTGCATGATGGTGCCATTTAACTGAGAGGTTCTACTGTTGATATTTTGTCAGGATGACCAGTCTGTTAGCGCTCAACCATAACAAAGAATGAAGTTTGTTATCTGCAGGAAAATGATGTCACTGGAGACAATCCTATTAGCCAACTGGGCCAGTCCGGAAAGACAAATACTGTGTCTTCTCTTGTTTGTAGTGCTTAGATTTTATACAGATAGTCTAGATTGTATATAGCTAGATACGATCACGTATGCAAATGTGACATGAGAGTAGACATGAGATGTCTAAGGGAGCAGGGACATTAGTGGTGAAGAAAGTCAACATAGGAAGATGTTGAAAATATACTCAAAGCGTGTTGAACCCTCGCATGCAAAAGTCCTTCTGTAACACAGCATCATGTAAACCGAATCTACATGATGAAGGAAAGATTTTAATTGTATGAAATGTTTGTCAACAAGCAGTAATTCTTACAGGCTTCTTGAACCCTGAAGGTTCCTGCAGCTCTGCCTGATGTGAGCTGTGAAGGCGGGGCTTGGAGTGAGCTGTGAAGGTAGGACTATCCACATGTTTTCTTGTTGACAAAGACTCTTGCCACTGAGGCCAACATCTTTAGAAAATAAATAAGTCACTTTTCTCTTATCCATTTTCTAACACAAAGTTGATAGCAAAATGATATTTGGAAGTTTCTAGAAGCCAAACTTACATGCATGTAACTAGTCAACAATAACCAGCATCAGGCAACTAATTTGATCCAAGCTTTTAGTTACCTTCATCAAAAATCTTTACATGTTTAAATCAGATTGGGATAACATTGAAAATCTGTATGTATTTAAAGCACATTGGGCTGCGTCCTGGAATAAAGGAGAAATTGGCTGAGCACATGCCTTCATCTCTCTCTCTCTCTGCTTCTTGAGTTACAAGTATTGCAGAATTTTCTTCCCTGTCTCTGTTGGGCCAAAATTATCTCAGGGTCTCTACCTCAAGGCCTGTAAGACAGAGAAAAGCCTGCCTCACGTTTGAGGGAGTCTTAAAGCTACCGAGGATAAAACAGCAAAATCTAGGTAGACACCCCTCCAGCCAGAGGGAGGGCTTGGCTGTCTCTCATTGGCTGGAGATACCCTCAAATCACACCATGTCACTTAACCTATATAAACTGATGCTTACGGTAATAAACTGAGTTCCTGCTTTGACTTGACTCTCTATCGCGTCTGATTGTCCTGCCTCATGGGGCTGCAGATCTGATTGTTTTGTGTCAAGGGGCCATGGAATAGGCAGATAGCGCACTCACCATTCCCTGGGGAATATGGAGGCTAAGGAAGCCTAGCAGTCTCTATACATATAATGATAACAACATATTATTTTGACCATTGTTGAAGTATTTTATTTGAATTCAGTTACTTTAAAGACTATTTTTCATAAACAATTTTTCTTAAAGTACTTTTGACTTGACAGGATTTGCATTAGTGACTGAATAGTCACAGCTCATTGAACCTTTTATAGTTCAGTCAGAAAAGGTGTCTTTTAGAATTGTAGAAAGAGCAGCAGAAAACACCCGGGTTTTATGAAGATGGCTTGCCTTAGTGTGTTTAATATCAGAAGGGGAGTTAAGTGTAGTGATCAGGCTATGGCTTGGAAGTCGCCCAGCTCAAACCACGACTCTCAGGAAAACTCACAGGAAACCCAGATCCTTGCCAGCAGGCAGAACCCTGGTGGTGAGTCTGGTCCAGCTTCACCCTCTCTGCGGGCAGAGTTGGAGCACAGCCAGTATCAGTACATCTGTTGCCTGACCCTAAGCCTTTGCTGGCTTCTGTTCTGCAAAGCCCTTTATAAACCGGGCTGAAATCCCATCTCCATCTCTTGCCTCGGTTTGCCTCAGGGACCTTGTTCTCTACTTCATCAAATATTTCCTAACACGGCATTCACCAGATCGTGAGGCGGAGTTGGCAAAGCCTGTTCAAGTGAAGTAATATTTTCTTCTCTGATGATTATGATTTGGTTAATGCCCCTAAGGAACAGCTGGGAGTGTTTTCACACAGCCTCGTTGTTTCCTGCAGTATTTTAGTATTTTTTATTTTTCATATTTGGTTGGCTTTGAAATAGCATCTCATGTATCCCAGTGGCCTCAAACTCCTTATGTATCCAAGGATAGCCTTGAACTTGTTATCCCCCTGCCTCCAACTCCCAAGTGCTCAGATTACAAGCACCGCCCTAAATATTGTCTTTCAGGCTCCTACAGAACAGCTCACTAAACAGTAAATGCTCAGTGACTTTTCCATCCCAAAGTTCCAAACCACCATACTCTTCCCCGAAACAACATGGCAAGGGTTGTCACAACAATGCCCCACAATCCTGGTACCAATCTCTGTCCTAGTCAGATTCTGATTACTGTGGTGAAGGCCACTATGAAAAGCAAATTGGGAAGAAAGGGTTAGTTCAACTTACAGCTTACAGTCATCCTGCTGAGGAAGCCAGGACATGAATTGAAGGCAGAGACCACAGGGTTCATCTACTCACTGGCTTTCAATCTCACATTGGCCATCTGCCTAGGAATGGAGCTTCCCACAGTGGCCTGGACGCTCCTACATCAGTTATCAATCAGGAAAATCCTTCACCAATGCATCTACAGAGCATTCCATGGAGGCAGTTCCTCAGCTGAGGCTCCCTCTTCCCACTTGTGTCACGTTGACCACAATAATTGGTCCCCACAGGTATGCACAAAACCACATTTTATTCACAACTTCAAATACCTCCGGTGACACTGCCGTAAAGCTCATAGTTATAAGATAAAACGATAACACCCACCTAACTATAGATGAAAATGTATCGATTTATTCCAGCACTGCAGTTCCAGAACCAGGTGTCCCCACTTTGCTTGTGAATTTTAATTATAAGTCCTGTGTGTAAAATCGGGGACCAAGACCAAGTTGAAACTGAGCATCTAAAGAAACTAAGGTTTCAGGCAGAGGTCTTCATCTTGAAGGTTAAAAGGGGCAAGAGAAATTAAAAACCCAAGGGTTTCCCTACACATCTGTGGTCCTCCCAGGAGTGAGTACACCCCCTGCAGCTGCTCCCAGGCAGAACTGGTCTATGGTGTCAACTATGCCCGTTCCCTAATGCAAGATGGCCCTACCTAAGATCATAACTGCCCTGTTCTCCCACACAGAGATTTAGACAGACAATTCTACAGGGTACTTCCCTACAGCAAACGAATGCTAATAGGGTTCTACTTCTTAGTGATTCCAAGGCCACTAGGAGCCCTCAGTCTCCCCAGACCTATAGTTGTGTAGGGAGCATCTGGTCCGGGAGGGTAGACAGGGAGCCTGTGCTTGGCTTGTAAGGACCATGAGACACTAAGGTCCCTCTGTGAGCCTGTGACCTCTTAGAGGGGCTTGAGGGAGGATCCTGAACCTCAGGAGCACCACCTAAAATCACCTGGATCCTTGAACTCCACCGAATCAGTAGATCTTATAGTATCTACACCAAATTCCTAGTACAACATGGAGTCTGCCCACCTACTTAATTGTCTTTCCATCCTTCCATTGTTCGTTCCTTCCTCTCTCCCTCCCTCCCTCCCTTCTGTCCTTCTCTTCTGTTTCTCTTCCTCCTCCTCTTTTTCTTCCCCTCCCTTCCTCCTTCCCTCTTTCTCTCCCCCATCCTCTCTTACACTGGGCCCTATTGTCAGCAGACAGTAACTTTTCTTCTTGCCCATAAAGATGGCCCCAGCCAATGATCACAGAGCTCCCCTTTCCTGCCCTCTCTCACACTTCCCGTCTAGTCACTGAGCTGTTTTCTGTTTGTCAGAATTTCTTGGGTTCAGTCGTTTTGTGTAGCAATGAAAACACATACCATCTTCCCCACAGTTCATCACAAATAATAAAAAATAATAATAAGAAGAAAAGCAAAGCAGCAGTGCTTCCGGGCTGAGTCAGGCCTCCAGGATGGAGACGCTCACCTATTTCCCCAGCTTCTGCTGGCCCCTGGGTTCCTCCCCAGCAGTACTCTGCCTTACTGGGCATGTTCCTTGAGTATTTTTTTTTGTTTTCACCCCTGCTACACCTTCACCGTGAAGAGGAACTTATTTTTCTGGCCACTTTATCTCTACCATAGATCCTAGAGATAGAGAAGATGGCCAAGCACGGGTTTAGCAAGAGGGCCTTCAGCCAAAAGCTTTGCAATTTCTTTGAATTACTTTTCCTCTTAAAAAAAAAAACAACAACAACAACCAATCAAACAACAACAACCCTCCCCAATGTACTTGTGTAGTCTAGGTTGGTCTCTAACTCTCTGGGTAGTTAAGGGTTGCCTTGAAATTGACCTCTTGATCCTCCTGCCTCTACTTTCCAAGTGATGGAATTATAGGCACCTGCTGTGTGTGTGTGTGTGTGTGTGTGTGTGTGTGTGTGTGTGTGTGTCTTTCTCCATGGTAAACCTTAGTCCTGCTGTGATTATTTTTAATGATCAATATGAATCATATAACCCAAATAAACCCTTTCCTCTCCAAGTTACTTTTGGCCAGTGTTTTGTCACATTGATAGAAAGCAACCTGCAACACAATTATAATGTTTGGACATTATAGCCAACTATGGTGACATTTCATGATTTCAGATGGAAATCAGGTTTGGCAGATCACTTACTCTACTACATAACCATACTCAACAAGCTGGCATTGTTCCTCTTGCTTCATTCATGCAGTTAATTTCAATAGCCCTTGAAAATCCTCCAGGGCTTCCTCTTTGTAACTGAACACAATGGCTCACACCCTTGTGAGTGAGAAGTAAAAACAAGCAGAGACAAAAAAAAAATAAGCAACGAGACTCAATGTCCTGCAGCCTAGTGACTAACACTTGGTATTTGAAGGCAATTTAGGAACAAAACAAAAGAGTAGGAGACTTTGGTGAGTTGTCGGAAACTTCTATGGCAATGTTCAGATAATAGAATCTTCTCCAGTGCCTTACAGCCCCACTAAGCTGAGAGGCATCTGTTAATTAAAGTATAAAACAGAGTTCAAAATATCTGCCATCCATGTAGGTAAGAGCACAGGAGATGGTTTCCTTCTGATGAGCTTAGGTCTATTTATGGAAAGTCCAGCACCTAATCTTCCATGGTCATATCTTCTGAAGACGTAGAAAGCACAACTTAGAAGCTAACTGAACAGATGTGAAGCTTCCACATAGTCCTGGAAACTCTATTACTCTCACATGCAGAACAAGGCTCTACCCCTAAATCAGCCTTATGGGAGCACTGTGGTATGTTCCCAATTCCCAGTCACAGCTCATCAAGAAGTGAGAGCTGGAAGAAGCTGATAATTGTTGTCTCATCCTCATTGCTGCCCAAATTCTACAGTGAGAGATGTAAAGAAGAAGGCAGTGCATTCCACAAAGACAACGACCTACAACTGGGTGGAGGTAGAGTCCATCTTGGCTAGATGTCCTCCTCATGCTTAAAGTCCAGACCTACGCCCCTGAGCATGTAGAAACTTGTCACAGAGGAGAGAAGGTTCCAGGGCAGGGTCATGTGTACAAAGCTGCTTCCCCCAAATGTCACTACACTTGTCTCACATAGCCCCATCAGTTACAGCCTTCTTAGCATCCTGCAGACAAGGCAAGGCTGTCCAACTCTCAGGCCTCTGATCTGCTTAATCTTGGGCATGTTAAGTTTTTCCCCCCTCTGCATAGGTATACACCTAGTCTTCTCATGATTAAATATTTACAGTAAGATTTCCTGCTATATTCTGAAGATCAGCTTTCTGGGGTTGGTGAAGATCTTTTCCTGTTCTGTAGGCTGTCCTTTTATCTTATTTGCCATGTCCTCTGCCTTCCAGAAGATTTTCAGTTTCAGGAGGTCCCATTTATTGATCACTGCTCTCAGTGTCTATGCTACTGGTGTTATATTTAGGAAGTGCTCTCCTGTGCCCATGCATTCAAGGCCACTTCACACTTCCTTTTCTATCAGGTTCAGTGTTACTGGATTTATGTTGAGGTCTTTGATCCACTTAGACTTGAGTTTTGTACATGATGATAGATATGGATCTATTTGGAATCTTCTACATATTGACATCCAGTTATGCCAGTACCATTTGTTGAAGATGTTTTCTCTTTTCCCATTGTACCATTTTGGCTTCTTTTTAAAAACTCCAGTGTTAATAGCTGTGTGGGTTAGTGTTAGGGTCTTCTATTGGAAACCATTGGTTCACACATCCTGTTTTTATGCCAATACCAAGCTGTTTTATTAAAATAGCTCTATAGTAGAGCTTGAAGTCAGGGATGGTGATGTCTTTAGTGTAAGCTAGCCCCAATCAAATATTTCCTTTATAAGAGTTGCTCTGGTCATGGTGTCTCTCCACAACTATAGAAACCCTAGGACACCTACTGATTCCAGGGTCCACATGCTAGAAAAGAGATTGCAATATTTGCCTGGCCCATTGACCAATCTCAGGATAAAATAGTGACTACATGAACATACTGCATAAGCAATAAAGGCCTAAGAGAAAGCCTCTGACCTACATTACTGAGCTGAATCTAATTTAACCCTTTTCTTCCCAGAGTTCTAGTTTAAATACATTGGGGATGGGGGTAGCTTGATGAGATGAAGGAAAAGTAACAGCCCTTTTTAAAGAGAAAAATGTTACCTGTGACTTTTAAGCAGAAATTAGAGTCCTGGAAGATGAAGAGAAGAATCAATTTTAAATGCTCTACTTTAAATGCTCTGAGCAAACTTAGTTAATTGCAATAAATGTTAGCAAGTGTGTTTGCATGTTACTATGAAAGAACTATTCATTACCTGATATTCTTCCCCTGAAGGAATCTGGTTTCTATATGGAGATGCAGCTAACTGAAGCCACACCCCAGCTCTCAGCATATCCGAGGTGTGATGGATAATCTGTTGTCTGGAAAACACTCTTTTCTCCTAGTCATCCACTATCTCTGCAATCTTCCCACCCAGTATTCCTGAGCCTGGGAAGGAGTGGGTGTCCACAATCTTTTGTTCTCTGCACTTTGACCTGCTATGGATCTCTGTGCTAATATCATCTAGACTGTTTACAGAGACAACAATCTATGGGCATGACTTTGCAAATGTGGGCATTGCTATGCCCAGATCACAGAGCCCCCCAAACCAACTAGGAGACTGAGTCTTGTATGTAAAAGCAAAAAGCCTTTATTCTTACACAAGTTTGCAAACTCAGTCTCTCCATGTATTTAACATGTTGGGAGAATTGAAGATGCCTGAGCTCAGTCAGGGTTGGATTTTTGTAGTAGCAAAGACGGGGTGAGGGATTTCTAAGGTTCGGTACCCCTGATTAGCTGACATTTGTCTAGGGGTGTCCTGGTGAAAAGTGATGGGTGTGTGCTGGCTAGTGATCCTATCTACAATGGTTGGAACATTGGGACAGTCAGTTCCTGGGTGGTGCCTATGCAGTCTCAGTTTGTGATCTTTCTTGCAACCAGGTATCACCTTAGGGAAAACTACTAAGACTCAGGACTCTATTGAGCTTGACATGGCCGGGTCCTACAGCCTTTCCCTTTTGGTTTAGTCTGGAACACCAGCCCATGTAGTAGTAGTGTCTACAGTTGGAGTGGATCTTCCAGCTCAACTGGCATGTCTTTAACATCCCATACCAGCATGCCCATGGTGTGTCTCCTAGTGATTCTAGGTCCTGTTGACAATCAGAAGTAATCATCATGGACTTCATAGACTATGTGATAAGCAGTGTAATCCCGGTGAGTATGAGTGTGTGTGTGGACCCTTTGCCAGTGTACTAAATGGCCTCGGGCTTAGTATTTACAGCTTTTCCTCCCCCAGAATAAGTAGAGCTTAAAGAAAAAAAACTATCACATCAAACAGAAGTTCCCTCCCCAGCTAAATTTAAGTCTCAGATAAACAGGTTTGAGTGCAAGAGCACCTAAACTGGCACTGTACATTGGAACACTCATATACTAACATTATTGGGTTTTATTTAAAATTTCAATTTATCTAGGAATCTTCTCTTTTATCTGGCAGCACTATTAACTGTGCTTTGTGTGTGTGTGTGTGTGTGTGTGTGTGTGTGTGTGTGTGTGTAGGTATGGGATTGTGTGTGCTTGCGTGCCCGCACACACGAGCGCATTCATGCACGAGCATGCATGTTTACTATGTGTGTGGATGCCTGTAGAGGCATGTGCAAGTGTACCTTCCAAGTCTGGAATGACAGGTGGGCTGCCATATCCACCTAACAGACATGGCTTCTGATGATCCAATCGCCTTCCTTCTATCTTTTTTGGCAAGTGCTTTGAACATTGAGCTGTCTTCCCAGGCCACCATGATACATTGTAGCTAATGCAGGCTTCCCAGGCCACCATGATACACTGTAGCTAAGTCAGGTTTCCCAGGTCATCATGATACATTGTAGCTAACTCAGGCTTTCCAGGCCAAAATGATACATTGTAGCTAACTCAGGGGCCCCACCATCATGATACACTGTAGCTAACTCAGGCTCCCCAGGCCATTATGATACATTGTAGCTAACTCTGTCTTCCCAGGCCACCATGATACATTATAGCTAACTCAGGCTTTCCAGGCCATAATGATACATTGTAGCTAACTCAGGCTCCCCAGGCCATTATGATACACTGTAGCTAACTCTGGCTTCGTAGGCCACCATGTTACACTGTAGCTAATTCGGTCTCCTCTATTGACTGAAGCGTCTCTCCTGACCATTTCCCTTCCTTTCCTATGACAAACTGGGGCACAGAATGGGGAAATTCCTGAGAAACTGCAGTCTCAGGACTCTAGAATAACTTACATCTTTTGAAAGCAACTGTGCTCTAAAGGGAACCTTGACACAGCCCAGAGCTGCAGCCTAATACAAGCAAATCAATGTCTCTTCTTGAATTCTAGTTTCCAATCTTGAAGCAAATGGGTTGGGCAAGCTCCTATAATTTATGTCAGCTAATTGAGTCTACCAGGAAATATTATACTGCTTTGTTATGGAAGTTTATTTCAAAACAGACAGGGTTTCAGTGGATGCTGTTTGGGTTGTTCTCAGTAAGCCTCAAGTGTTTCATCTCTCTTGTAGGAGTCACAGTTCAGTAGAATCCATTTTCCTGTGCTGCTCCCCACCCTCCAGGGCCCATGACTAGGCGCAACCAGTAAGTTTTCCCTTGATTTCATTTTAATTGAATTTTAACATTCTATTGACCAGTTTTGTTTTGTTTTTTTTTGTTTTGTTTTGTTTTTTTTTTTTTTTTTTTTTTTGCTTTTCAATTCTTTGAACCATCGTTTAACCCTCTATTTGTTTTCTGGAGGTCTCTCTTATTCATTTGTTCTAATGGAATCCATACGTAATTTCTGAGGCAGTTTTAAGATGACTGTTCTAAATCCTTGTCAGATAAAGCAGCACCTGTTGTGTTTATTTTCTAGCACAAAATCATAGGATCAAGGTTAACTTCTTAGCTGTCACTTTGTTTGGACACAGTTTCTTTCTCTTTCTTTCTTTTTTTTTGTTTTGTTTTTTCATGACAAGTTTTCTCTGTAGCTTTGGAGCCTGTCCTGGAACTCACTCTTGTAGACCAGGCTGGTCTCGAACTCACAGAGATCCGCCTGCCTCTGCCTCCCAAGTGCTGGGCAATGGCACCCACCGCAGTGGGCTGCATCTTCCCACGTCAATCAACAACCCCTCACAGACACACCTACAGCATTACCTAATGTAGATAATTCCTCCTTAAGACTGTCTTCCCAGGTAACGCTATGTTGTGTCAAGTTAGCAGCTGAAACTAAGCAGCACAACTTAGCTCATGTTTATGGAAAATTAGTACAAGGTTCTTATGAAAGCCAGTCTGCATTAGGTCTTAATTAACTGAAGAAACATGAGGAAAGAAAGGGAGGAGGGGAGTTATTCTGGAATTTCTAATTGCATAGTGATCCCCTGGGAGGCTGACTATATTCAGAGTCTTTGGTCCTGGGTAGATGTTAGTTGAGCTTGACCTGAAGTCCTGTGTACTACGGGAGAACCAGTCTCAGGAAAGATTTGGTGGTGGGACAAGAGACATTCAGATATGATGCGTCTAGAAACTCTCCCAAGACTTTGGATCTGTGGGGCAATGTATACGTGCTTAATGTTGAAACCTGGGTGTGTTGGTACACACTATACTCTCAGCACTGGGGAGGCTGAGGTAGGAGACCAGCCTGCACTATATCAAAGGAGAGGAAGGGGACAAAATTAAAATTAAAGTTTGTCTCAAAGTTTAAGTCTAAGTAAGAATTTTTAATTTATTGTGCATCTGCTATGCATATTTTTCTCTGGACAATATAGCAGAATCTGTGGACACAAAAGATAGCTAGGGGACTACTGACCTTTTGCTCTTGGCTTCAAATCCATTTTCTTTCAGTTGCACAGTTGCAAAATAAAGTTGCATCGAGTTTCAGTTCACTTCATTTAGGACCTCAATTGCAGCACTCTCAGCCAGAACAAGATTATCAGCTAAAGTCATTCAGGTCATAATGAAAGGGGGGGGGGGAGTACAATCCACCAAGCCAATTTTCATTTCTGACAACCCAGAGCAAGCAGCAAAAAAAAAAATCCCTGTTGGAGAAAAGAATCCATTACAAATTAGAGTTGGCTACCGTGCTATCTTCTCTCCAAGTGTTATTTCATCTATGGCTGACATTGACTCAAATCTCTTTGTCCTGTCTTTTTTTTTTTTTTTCCTTTCTGGCCAGGAAAAAAAAAGATTTAAAAGTTACCGAGCTCTGATCTCAATCTACTCAGAAGCATTTTCTGTAACAGCATTCGTCTGGAGTGACCTTTCCAGCAGGTGACTCTGACTGTGCCACACACCTGTCCAAAAAAGGAGCCCTTCCATGTGGGCTCAGCTGTGTCTGTGGGGAGTTGCTGCCTGCCTTTTTCTCTGTCTCCTTCCCTCAGGGACCATTCCCACAACAAGTAGACTGAACCACTTAACAAAAATCTCCCATCAAAGAAAAGTCTAGGGTCAGGCAGGAACTGCTTGGCTGAATTCTACCAAACACTTGGATAAGGACCTATACACCCTATAGTGTAAGAACACATGTACTCTGTTGGGCAGGAAGGAATCTATGCACATGCTGATAATGATTTGTTAGTGTTTTGTTCTATGATAAGTTTCGTTTTAAATGTCATTTAAACAACTGGCTGTGGGGAAATGGTGTCTGGAACCCCCCCCCCACCTGCTCTGGAGAGGAAATGATCAGAGAAATACTATGTGCTATAATCTCAGAGACTGGAGTGGGCCTGAACAGATGATTACATTCAGAACCACTGACTACCTTGGTTTCCCCTTTGCATGTAATTGGTTAAAGACCACCCCTAACTAAGAAACTGTCTGCAATTGTACCTCTGACAAAGGAAAAAGTTAGTTTGTTCAGATATTCTTTGTCTTGTTGGTGCTTGGCTTGTTTATTTTAATTTTTATTTGTGTGTGTGTGTATTTTGGTGGTGTGTGTGTTTCTTGTTTCTTGTTATTGTTTTTGTTTGATTTTAAAGCAATGGAGAGAGGGTGGGTAAAGAGGTGGAGGTGTCTGGGAGGAATTGGGGAAGAGAAAGAACATGATCAAATATATGAAACTGTTTTAATAAAAAGTGTAATGAAATAAAGAAGCATCAAATAGATGGATATTTAGGGTAGTAATCTGCTGTCTTCTCAGCTTGCTGGTTCCCCCAATAAACCAAAACTAACACTTAGTTCCTCTTTTTGCCCATGGTGATGGGAAGCAGGGAGACTTATAGTTGCTGAATAATAATTCTCAAATGATTCCAACAAGTTGGAATGGGAATTCTTCTGAAAAGGACACTGGTGGTCAATGTTCTTGATCAACAAAGACACAGTATCACATTTAGTGACACAAGCCTGCAATCCTAGCTACTCAGGAAAGTGAAGAAGCAGGACTGCATATTTAAGGCCCGCCTGAGCTAAAGAGCGAGTTCAAGGCCAGACCGAGTAACTTAGTGTGAGACCCTGTATCAAAATAAAACCATTTTAAAAGGTTAGGGACATAGCCCAGTGGGGGAATTGATGCCTACTGCTGACAAAGCCAGTTTATTAAAACATATAGCCTAGAAGCAGACCCACACCAGTCCAGCCAGCTGACGAAGGTAATTAGAATTTGCATTGGGGATAACAGTCGTCAGTATACTCTGCTGGAAACCAGAGATACACATGAAAGAGAGCAGAAGGAGAAAGCATGTTTTAACAGTTACACAAGTTATCTGTAAATAGCCCAAAGACTGGTTATGAAACTACTAGGAAAAAAATATGGGAAATGCTTCAGGACATGGAATGGAGAAAAAGCGTATATAATCTCAAAAACACAGGGGGGAAAGCAAATACGTCAGGTGGGATTGCATCAAAATAAAGACACTTTTGCCCTGCAGTGAAGAAGACCAAGAGCATGAAGAGCCAGCCTGCAGAGTTGGGCATGGGACTTGCAAATCCTCCTTTCGGCTGGGGGCTAGCACCCAGAATCTATAAGGAACTCAGCCGAACAGCGATCTTGTTGAAAGGAGGCAGGAAGCTTAAATGGACGTTTATAACAGATGCACACATGGCTAGCAGGTCCATGAGTAAGCGCTCACTATCCCATCACCAACGAAGTACAAAGGAAGCTCACAGCGAGCTGTCGCCTCATTCCATTTGAAGTGACTGTTACCAGTCATGTGCGGAAAAAGCAAGCTATGCATGCTGTTGTTAGGAATAACTTAGCCTAGCCATTACGCAAAGCAGCATGAAGGTCCCTCAACAAAACAGAATAGAGTAGACTACCACGTGATCCAGCCATGCAAGGGAAATCTAAAGGAAATGGTGTATCCAAGGGAAATAAAGTCAGTGTGTTGAAGAAACAGTTGCGCCCTCGTGTTTACTGCAGCCCTAGGCACAACAGCTAAGTGGTAGAAGCCGCCTAGACGTCCATTGAGACGTGGATAAAGGAGCAATGGTGTACGCGAGTCTGCCATGAGAGGAACGCGATCTTGTCATTTTCAACCACACAGGAGGAACTGGATGCCACTATGTTAAGTGAAATACATCCTGCTCATAAACACAGGTGCCAGCAGAGTGTGGGTCACCAGAGACTGGGGACAGTGAGGACTGGGATGGGGAAAGACTTCTCAGTGGGCACCAAGTTATAGGTGTAAAGGAGCAGGAGTTAAATAGGACCGGAAGGCATAGGATTTCCCCACTAGTGTAGGACAGCCTTCCTGAGAAAGCCCTACCCCATCTTAACAGCCCTACACACCACATTTCCATGGCTGCTACTTTATTATGATAACTGGATAATGGAATATTTCTCCCAAAAGCTAAAAGAAAGACTTCTGAATATTTTTGCCACAAAAACATATAAATGTTTAAGGAGCCAAGTACGCTTATCCTGAGTTGAACCTAATATATGCCTGACCCCAAGCATCACATTGTACTTCAGTTTGAAAGAAATAAAAAATATTTTATATTTTTGAAAGATGGCTCCGTGGTTGGGAGCAGAGCATATACTGTTGAGGAGAAGACCTGGATTCGGTTCCCAGCACCCGTGTTGGGCAGCCCACAGACATCTGTGACTCCAGCTCCAGGGAATTCAGTGCCATTCCCTGACTCCCAGGGGCATCTGCATTCACACACAAACCCATACTAATATATAATATTTAGAACAAAAATAAATCTTAGAAGCATATAGATGAACTTGTCAGGAAATGGTGAGGTTTTATGAAGTCAGCTGTTGAGAAAATGTAATATTTTAAATGTATAGCTTGCTGTTTTGAAAGAAAGATTTTTTTCCTCCCATGTGATCTAAGCATTGACTTTAATTAAGCAAGATCCCCAGAGTGAGAAGAGAGAGGAAAAACAGAATCAGAGGAAAGATGCGCCCAAGGTCTTTGTCCAGAGCAGAGCTGCCATGGCTAGTGTCAGCTGTGATCTTGTGGTGTTAACTGAAGATGGAAATGGAATGGAATCGCTAGGAGAGACTTCAGCCTAGACTCCATGGCAACAGGCCATGCCTAGCAACCAGAGTGTCTGCTTCAGCAACTAGAGCACCAAACAGGCTGCTTTTTAAGGTCCCGGCCAGTTTAGTGGAGAAAGGTCATATTGCTTTTATCCAGGAAAATGAATCCACTTGGGAGAATTGCTAATACACAATTGGCCTGCATCATTCCATAGTCTGAAAGGGTCCCATTGGGGTTATCAGCTCACAGCACTTCCTCAGATAGTGCTGTCCCATTCAGGCAGGCCTATTAAGGCCTATCTATCATGGGTCCACATGGACGTTTACGTAGTAAAACACACATTTTGGTTTTTATTCTCTGAAGTGGATTTAAATGTGTTTAGGTTTAAAAATGTCTCAACTTTCAAAAAATGTAAAAGGAAATTTTAGATTGGTTACAGATATTCTACTTAATGTGAGATTGCAAAATCACTGCTTTTCCAAAGTCATCTTAGAACTGGTTAAAACTAGTTCAAAGCTTTCTTTCGCTTACAAAATTGAACGTTTTTCTTCTCTTTTTTTATTCCTTTCTTTCAGTGTTTGAGACATAGTTTTACTCTGTGGCCAGACTTGTCTGGGCCTCGCTATGTAGCTCAGGATGGCCCTGTGCTCATGACAATCTCGCCTCGGCTTCTCTCCAATAGAAAATAATAAGCTGATTAAAAGCCAGACAAGAGGCAAGGATAGTATTTTTTTTCCACAGAAGATAAAAACCCAGTTGTCTATGAAGATCTTCAACACAACCATTTGGATTCTAAGCCTTGTGTTCCAAATCTTGCTGAGAATTCACTGGAATGCAACACGAGAAAACACTTCCAAGTGGACTGAGAGGAATTATGATCCCTGAGCCTTGTCCTTCAGTGAAAGCGTTCCTACAGGTGGTATGCTCCATGGGGTATCATGAGGTATCACGATCAGCTGCAAAGATATGTTCTTTAATCCCTTCTTCTAGAAACTTTGGAATAGATCTCGCCAGCACAATGACTCTGAGATCTTGTTCACTCTGTGTGTGTGTGTGTGTGTGTGTGTGTGTGTGTGTGAGAGAGAGAGAGAGAGAGAGAGAGAGAGAGAGAGAGAGAGACTGGAGGTATACCACAGTATGTGTGTAGGTCAGAGAAGAACCTTTATCATCTGTTCTTTTCTTCAGTCTTTCCTGTTGTTTACCAAGGAATATACAGGCTGGCGGATGTAAGACCTTCCAGAGAGTCTCCTGTTTCTACCCTTCTCCACCCAGGGGCACTGGGACCACAGATGCATGCACACTACCACTTCCTGCTTTCATCTGGGCTCTAGTGATCCAAACCAACTTCCCAGGCTTGCATGGCAAGTGCTTTAATTACTGAGCCACCTCCCCAGAGTCTGTATAAATGTCTAAGGATTAGAGAACTTGAAAGCCAGAAGTTTGAGAGCCCCTGCTATAGCACACCATCTACTCTGAGGTATGCTTTCACAGAAGGACAAGTCGTGGGAATAATAAATCACCTCAATCCACCAACAGGCGTGTTCTTGTGATTACATAACAGTCAATTCCCAGCAAGGTCTGGAACATAAATCTTAGAATACAAAACGGTCGTATAAGGTCTTCTCAGCTGCTTCTTGCACGTTTGTGGTTGCATATATTCTTTGAAAAAAAAATTAGCTATTATAGCCCCTTGCCTGATTTTTAAAAATAATTTATTTAACTTTATTTTATGTGCATTGGTGTGATGTTGTCAGATCATCTGGGGCTTTTGCAGCCTGTGATTTGGGTCTGAACTTCAGCAAATAAATCATCGCCATGGCAAGTGATGGGAAGCGCCACCTGTTTTCTCCTGAGAGTTTTACCATTGGAGGGCTTAAGTCAATGTTCCATTCTTTTTTCTTTTCAATAGTGTAAGATAAAGGTTAGCTTTCATGCTCTTGCATGTGATTTCCCACACTGGAACGAGGAGAGCATCCTCTTAACATCAGACGTTCCTAGCATCCTGCATATTTGGATTATCGCTGGCCTCTCTTTTTATTCCATTGGCCCATGCATGCTCTACCATGCCATGACCACAAGTTTTCAGTTCCTATAGTGTTGTAGTACACTTTGGAACCAAAGTGCATGATGTCACCAGATTTCAGAGGTCACATGCATGGAAGAAAAGACATGGTGTTTAAACATCCTTATCACCCAAAAGTGATGTATAGATTCAATGCTGTTCCCAATGAACCTCAACACTATTTTTAAAGAAATTTAAAAAAGAAAAAACCTTGAAATTCATATGAGAGTCCCTGTGGCAGTTCCAGTATGCAGTGAATACTCCTTCCTCTCGGTCTAATCGGGTCTTAGGTGTTCTTTGAAAAGATGTCATTTTTTTTTCAGAATATCTTTTATTCTTTGACACTTTTACACATATATACAATGCATCTTGATTGTAACCATCCCCCATTTCTCCATTCCTGCCCCTAAAATCCCCAGTGTGCTCCCTCCCCACTCTCATGTCCTTTCCATTATTGACTTCACCAAACTAGACTTGGGTGGAATCTTTTTCCCCTGGTCTAGCTTCGGTGCTTTATCTGTTGATGCTTCCTTAGGAAAAGTCACACAATCCAGCATCCAAAAGCTTACATAGTGGATTTTGTCTGGACCACTTGTTTTGACATCAATACTGACAATAAATAGTTCAGGGTAGGGGCCATCTCATGGAATCCAAAATAGCCTTTTAATTCATGTAAAATGTCTAAGTTCTGGCTAAAATGTTTTGCTTCATTTCTGTTGTTATGGCCACTGTTTGGTGAAGCCATGGGTTTATTGGAGCTACTACAAGAACCAAGGCACTGGGGAAACTGGGCTACTCTAGAATGTTCTGTGATAAAGGACCAATCTCAAATAGGGAAGACACCTTTTCTGTGGACTTGCCTGCTCAGTTTTGCAACAGTAGCCCTTCCACAAGAGGACAGTATTAGGTCACCTTTGCCACTAACTTATTCCTAAGTTGAAGCATCAGAAAGGTTAAAGATTTCAAGGAAGAGAGAGAGAGAGAGAGAGAGAGAGAGAGAGAGAGAGAGAGAAACTTTTGGAGAAAATTGTGATGAGTGTATTTGAAGAATGACTGACAGGTTTGAAGATGTTTTGACCTCGTTCATTCTCCATCTTCTTCCAAAAGATAACTGTAGTCACACCAGGGCTGAGTTGTGCCTAAATCCTGGTCCCAGCATGTTTTTCTTTTTATCTTGATCTATTACCCTACAGGAAGTTCAGGAAGTGAAAGATGAACAGTGAGGGGGTTGCTAGAACCCAGGTCAGTAGAAATAAATGGCTCTGAGTGACATGACCCCTTTCCCCATCATGCAAACCACGTCCCATCCCACTGTCTAGTCCTGGGTTCCCTTCTTTCAGCAGAAGCTAGCAGTGTTAGAGTCAGGTAGGGTTCTTTGTTGCTCTCCTCCCAAAGTGGAAATGGGGGTTTCTAAAATCAGAGAACACTCAGATCCCCCACAAACTAAAAGGCTCTCCAGGCCATACAGAATACATGTCACATTCCACAGGCAGTGGGACTGGGTTGAGAACACACTGTACCTAGTCTTACTGAACCCTGTGAAGCCCTCTCATCAGCATCCATAGGGCAGAATCCCTTTATCTGCCAGTCGGCACAGGGTGCATCCATCAGTGCAAGTCACGTTGAATGCCTCTTCTTCCTTAAGCAACTGGGAATCACTTCAACCTGCACTGGCTGGTCCTCTTTGGGACATTAATCCTAATTGTCGACCTGACTGGATCTGGAATCAAATAGAAGTCAGCTGTGCACTCTTTTTTGAGGACTTTTCTTGATCAGACTATATGAAGTTGGAAGACCCCCATTAAATGTAGGTGTCACCTTCTGGTGGCAACACAGATTAAGAAATGCAAGAAGAAAGGTTTGCTTTTTGCCTGTTTGCCTTCACTCTCACTGGTGAGTTCTTCTGTTTTGT
The DNA here is from genome assembly GCA_025134845.1 of Neodon shergylaensis. Lineage (NCBI taxonomy): Eukaryota > Metazoa > Chordata > Mammalia > Rodentia > Cricetidae > Neodon > Neodon shergylaensis. The sequence continues at coordinate 5,551,068 of JABTXL010007601.1, read as the reverse complement.
TGTCCCTGGGTCATTTGCTGCTGGCGTTACTGCTCCTGCTGCATTCCTTCCCTGATACTAGAAGCCATCTTTGAGCTTCCAGTGTGAAGTGATAACCTGCCACCCTCCAGGATTTCTCCAGACCCCCAGTGCCAAACAGGGACTGCTGAGACATCCAGCCTTGTGGACTGAGAAGCTTCTGGGTTCTTGGCCCCTTTGGTGAGAGACAGTGATTATAGACCATCCAGATTGACTTGTATAAGCCAATATAATAAATACCCTTTTATGTGTGTTCATACTATTGGTCTATTTCTCTAAAGAGCCCTAATATATTTTTCAACACCTCTGGTGACTATTGACTCCAGACTCGAGCCTACAATAGCAACTTGAGGGCCAAGCTTGGGAGAAATTATGAGGCTATGGTAAAGGAAATTCCCTTAAAGCCAAGCTTATAAAACAGGTTCAAAACTCCAGGAACTCTAATATCCATAGAATGCCCAGAGGTCCAGGAAAAAGCCTCTCTGCCACCTGATGAAAGCCCACAAGAGTTACAGAGCGTGCATACAACCGACAGATCTATTAGACAAACCCATGGGAGTATACAGTCCACATGGAGAACCCGGCTTGCAAAGCTTCGGGAACACCTGTCTTGCATAGTCACCGTCAATTCTGTAGAAATCTTGCAGAATCATGACATCTCTCCCTTCCATAATAACTCAGCAGTGCACAAATCGTTCTTTAAACCTGACTTCTTCCTGTACTGGTGACTGTACACCTTTCCCACACCATGGAGTCCTGGTGTGAAAGCATTCACTCAGGCAAACCTTTGTTCTAACAGTCAGATCTACATAAAGCTAGTCCTCCACAACCACTCTTATTGACAGGACTCATGGACGAGAAAGGAGCCCTAAGCAGGAGGCACTGAGCAGAGACATGTCTTCTATAACAGCAGACTCAGGAAGGTGTAATCTACTGACCTTTTGCTCTGTCCTAACAAGCTAATAGTATTCTGTATTTACCCTTCACCTTGGTTTCAATTAACATAAGATCATAGCCCAGGAAATTAACTGTTTATGCCTTTACCTCGAGAGATACAAGAAAAAGACTTCAGTCACTAAACAAGCCCCAGAGAAAAAAATTAATTTTCACCTGGGTGCTGGCAATGACCCAGCTGGGGCTGGAAGCAAAGTCTCCAAAGAAATTCGCTTTAACTCAGATAGTTAGACTTGATGCAAATTAAACTTTTTCTCCCAGACTTGTGGGTTACTATTGGTTACCAACACTGTGTTCCCAGCCACCGGGGAAGGAAGCAAAAGTGTTCAGAACGTGCAACAACGCTGCTGTGTTTCTCGGAAGCTGTTCATCACAAACCTCTACCAGTTACACTTGAGGAATCTAGTCAGTGCATGTAAACACCTTCCTAGAATTTTGTATTGATTTAAAGTTCCATTCTTAATTAATCCTCCCAGTCTCTGCAGGGGAGCTTCACAGCCACGACCCCTCTGAGCTGCAAGGCACCTCCTTGTCAGATTCCTCTGGTTTTTGTGTTTCTGTGAAATGCTTGCTTGTTCACAGTCTGTATATAAACTGGAAACAGTGTGGGATGGGTAGGGCGGTGAGAGAACAGTGAGAAACATCAGGAGAGCATTGGACAGGGTATAGGAAGAATAAATGAGTCATGATAAAAAGATGTATGTGAGCTAATTTGTTTTATTTACCCTCAGATATCTTAGCCAGTTTCAACCTGTTATAGCAATTGTTCTGAACCCCAAGAGGTTTAGTGGGGTTTACCTCCAACATAAAGCTCAATAGACACCCCAGGGTTCTAAGAAACAACCCATCTAGAAAATGAATTCACTTCCCCATTCTGTCACTAGTGAAGACCCACTCCCCTACTTCCCTACTCCTTTTTACAAGCCTGCTCAGGCCCTGCTCAGGGCACTCTCCTATACCTTGGAATGGCCCCCTGCTCAGGGCATGCACAGGGCACTCTCCTATGCCCTAGGCTATGGCTCCCCTCTTGGACTAATAGTCTACTTTGCCATGAAGAGCTTTCTATATTCCCGTGTTTTGATTCCCTTTCTAAACTCAGTTCCTCCCATCATTACCATTCACTGGACCCCACCTATGTCACTAGTTTGTGCCCTTGATATGGTTGGGCGCAATTCATCCCTTACTTGACATAGATTTTTCTTTGATGCTAGGTAATTTGTGTGGATAGATGTTTGTTTTGTTTTACCCAATGGAATTAAAAAGAAACAACAGCAAAAATCCAAAGACCCACTGGGGAGTGTGCATTTTCTTGCAATGTGAAGCTAACGCTATAGGATAAGGATTCACAATAAATACCTTCTAAAATAAGCGTAACTAATCGCATGAATGTCCAGATGGAGAACAGACAGTTCATAGTTACAGTGTAACAGAAAACAGGCGATTGCTGTATCAGTTACTTTATATACTACTGGGATAAAAACAAACAAACGAATGAATGAGCAAAAACCTTGAGGAAGGGTTTGTTTTGGCTCATGTCTGAGGATACAGTTCATCACCATGGAGAAGCCAAGAAGCAAGAGGCTGCTGGTCACATTGTATCCTCAGTCAGGAAGCAGAGAGAGAGATGAAGGCTGGTGTTCAGCTCACCTCCGGCCTTTGGTCCATCCTGCCATCCCAGGCCATGAAATGGTGCCACTCAGAGTTAGAGTGGGCCTTTCTACATCTGTTAATCCAATTTAGGAGCTTTCATATGTGGTGATTCTCAGTATACCTAGCTGGCAAACAAGAGTAATCGTTCCAATTTCAGTTGATACTGGGGTAGAGAGTATGAAAGACTGACATACGCTGCCCTGCTGGGTCAGATGTTAACCAGCATCCCTTGAGAACCCTCCTGCAGGTGTGAGGCCCCCAACAATGCAATTGTAAAACAAGGAACACTATATATGTTTGTGATGGATACTATGGGTGAAAAGGGAGAAGGCGCAGCATTTTCTCACACACATAGCACATGGGTTCTGCAGTCAGTTTCCTTGGAAAATAAGCAATATGCATTTCTGAAAGCATTGACAACTCTAACTTCTTCATCAAGCTTGCCAGGTACTCTTGATGCCAAGTCATGGGCTCTGATTCTGCCTGTGACCTCCATCCAGTAGCAGCTCTGTTGAAACCCAGAACCCCCAGTCCCATCCTGGAGAGCAGAATATAAATGGAATTCCCACACAGAACTCTGTGAAATCTGAGCAACTTAACTTGACTGTGATTTTAATATGGCCCCAAATTTCCTTTGGTATTTATTTGATCTCGTATTCATAAAACCCGATGAAGGAAAATGGATTTGCTTTGAATATAAAAGTTAAGGAATACTTGAATATACATGATACCTGCCAGATAAGCATAAAGCTATCATCAATCAAATACCTTCAAAACAGCAGCAAAATGTGCTCTTTGTTGTGCTAATACAGCTCTATTGCCTTGATGAGTCTGCATTCCCACCTTGGAAGAGCGAAACTACTATCGTCTTTTCAAAACATTCTGGCTGCATTGGTTACTGTTTAGTCTGGAGCTGAGGCTCCTGGCTGGAACCACAAGCACACACTTGGCTTTTTACACAGCGTCTAGGGACTGAACTTGAATCTTCTTCATCCTTGCATGGCAACCATTTGACTGACGGAGCTATCACCCCAGACCCTGCCAAAGGCTTCTGAGCAGCCTGTGGGCTACACAGAAAGATCTGTCCTAACGTAACTCTGAAGAAAACTAAAGGCTGTCTATGCAAGGGATATTCCATAGTTGAGGAACACGTCCCTTCCTGCCACTATAAATATCACTTCATATCATCTCATGAAATGAGGAGCTTACTCCACATACACTCTATTCATGATGTCTACCCCTGCTGAAGAGCAAAGCAATGGGCTATCCAGCTTCAGGCTGGAAAGAACCATGAGCTAGAATACCCCTGTCTCTGTGTACAGACGCTGACCAATATAGTTATGTATATAAATAAAGTTGAAAGGGGACCGATATCCAGGGAGGCTCACCTCTCTGCTCTGTCCTCACGCCTTCATCTATAAAATAAGCAGGGGACATCCCCTGCACAAGACTTTCTTAAAGAAATGAATTTGGCCTGGTCATAGATGGGCACAACTCCAGTGGTGTCTGTGAATTGGTTGTTTAGTAGCTATTTGCATCTCTTCTATTAAATAAAAGCTAGATTTCAATAACAAGCATAATGATATGGAGAAAAGGGGTTGAAAACGAATCTTTCAATAAAAACAATGTAAATGTCGAATCTGCACAGGACCAAGACTGTAACCACTCTGCATAAATTCCAGGACGACTTCAAAGAAAAATTTTACCTAAGTCTCAGTTTCTTAAGAAAGGTTTTTGTTTTGGGGTCTTTTTGTTTGTTTTTGTTGCTTTTGTTTTTGCCTTTTCAGTTAGCAGATAAGGAATTGTGAGCCTGCATCAGCCCCAAACACTAAAGGATGTGCACATTGTCTCTTAGGCAGAATTAGTATGAAATCCACAGGATCTGCCTTCATTTCACCACCCATGTCAACCTTTCCTAGTGAGTGTGCACTGTGGCAACGATCAGGTGAGATGTGTTGAGCAAAGGTGCCTTCCTTTTCGTAATAACAAAATGTAAGTATCCTGTTGCAGTAACTACGGAGACAAGATGTGAGTGAAATTTGGAAAGAACCCTGGGCCTCCATCACAATAAAACCTCAATTTGGACTGGGATGGAAGCATTTCTACACACGTGGCAGAGAACACAGACACCAGCCTCCCAGTTTGAAGTCTGAACAGAAAAGAATCTATATTCTTTGTGTTTCACAAGTCTTTCACTCTGCCTTTTCTGGACAGAACTACTTTATTAGTGTTTCCCAGGGAGGATCTTAATTTTTATGTCTGTAACATAAAAGAAAGGCTCCCATTTCAGACGAGCAGAAAATCAGATCATAGACACAACCCAGGGCAAACCATGAAGGCCTCAGAACTCCATGGAAAGGGAGCCAGATATGCCATGCTGAGCTTGGAGGATGCTAAGGTAATGAGCTTGCAGCTATTCAGTCAGGAAGTTTTCAGTGGGTACATAGCAGAAACAAGGTAGAATTACAGCAATACAAAAAGGGCGAATAAGGTCTTTCCCAATCTTACAGCAGAGAGGTAATGGGAGGGCCTAGTCTACAGGAGAGAGCAAGCGCCTTGAGTAGAAGGCTGTGCTGAATGGCAGGTGCAGCACACACTAGTCAAGTGCCTGGTCACCCAGCTATGCTGCTCCTGAACATCTACCCAAAGGTTGGTATGTCTCCTTGCAGAGATATTTGCACGTTCATGTCTGTTGCTGGTCTTTTCAATGGAAGCAGAATCAACCTGGACGTGAGCCACTGTTGACTGGATCATGAAAATGTGCTGTGTATGTACACGGTGGAATTTTATTCAGTGGGAAACAAAATTAAAATTCTAAATTTGCAGGAGAACAGATGGAACTAGAAAACATTACGTTGAATAAGGTAACCCAGGCTCAGAATGTTTTCTCTCTCCTATGTGGGTTCTAGCATCTGGTTATTACAGACACATGTGGGGATGGGTGGGAATAAATGTGGGTCCTGGCCTGGAACTATAAAGAAATGAGGGATGGGGGAGATTTGAGAGTGGGATAGGAAGGCACCAGAATACATGAGACATTGAAGGACAAGAGGGGATAGTGGGGGCAAAGCGGAAAAGAGGGAAGAGAGATGAGGGGGAGAAATGGGTTGTGGGGGCTGGGTGGGAAATCAACCACAACAAAATCGGTATGGAGATGCCATAGGGAACTCTTACTCGGCAAACTAATTTTAAATATTAATTTTTAACGTAAGTGCAAAGGGAAGGCCACAGGTATGACTGTCGTGGCAATACTTTACTCACTTGTGAGGTTTCAGCTGGAGCCTTTAATGGAAGATGGGGCACAGATTTGCTTCCAGCAAGCTGCTCCTAACATCACCAGCCCTGTCATTACGGACACTTGGAACCAATAAAGTTGCTGTCACTACCCAAAGCTGTGAGAACCCAGGAGAATCCCAGGACTGTGACAAGCCACTCGCCTGTGTGAGATGGAGAGGTGCAAGCTGAGCACCAGTGCTTATCTCCCTTGGCTTCCTCCCTGTGGGTATGGCAGACAAGCCACGCTGTACCCCACGCCCACGACTTCTTCACCAGGATAGCCTGTACCCCTGAATTCTAAGATGAATCGAGCCCCTCCTACATGCTTCCAGTCAGGTATCAGGTCATAGCAACAAAGGACACAACCATTACAGATCTTGGCCCTTTTGTCTACACGCCCCTCTCAAGTTCGTATCGAATGACCAGAACACTTACAAATTTTAAAAAATTATCTATAAATAATGAATGGGCTCAACTTGTAACTCAATTAGAAAAGCCTTCATAGTTTTGATCAAGGGCATGTACTCTGAAATTTTTGATGTTATAATTTAATATTTATGAAATTTTAAAACTTCATTTACATTAGTACTTGGATTTGATGCATATTTTATTTATGCAGGTTTCCCTAATCATTGATCAGGGGATTTTCAGAAGAAAAAAAAATGAGAAGTTGGAGGAAAATGGAGGAGCCTGGGCAAAACTGAAGCCAAGCAGTGAATACAAGGGCTCGGACAAAACCCCAGGTCTCGGAAGATGGTTTCTGTGGGGGAAGCACTCACAGTGAAAGCATGAGAAGCTGAGTCCCAGCCCAGAATCCACATGAACATCTGGGTGTGGTGGCACCTGCAGGTCCATCCTGCAAGAGGGAAGCAGAGGGAGGCGGATCCCTAAGACTTGCTGGCCAGCCTGCCTGCCTGAGCACACCCCGTGACAGCGAGAGACTGTCTCAAAAGACAAGGTAGAGAGATATTGGGGAAGATACTTGAATATCTCTGGTTTACACACATGTGCACACACATACACACACACACACCAAAAAAAAAAACCACTCCTCATAGCGTGTGATGTTGGGCATCACAGTATGGCTTCTGAAGGCACAGTGAAAATGAAGGTTGAAATTTCAGCCTCTAAGATGTTATATTCATAGCTTATTCAATTCTTTCTTCTCTTAGAGAGATGAGGACAAGGGAAAGAACTTCATCCTGCGAACTGGTTTTACCCAGTGCAGATTGGCCCAAAATACAAGAAATCAAGATTGAGGCAGCAGCTGGTGCTGTGCCCCACTGCAGGGACTCTAGCCAGTCTGAGTGTGGCAGCATGGCTCTGGTAGGCTTTGCCCTTCTCCCCCGTTCCCTTTGCACTGTAAAAAAAAAAATTAGATTTCATTCCTAAAGCTAGCTACCAAGGTCTATTTGACCAATCATCCTTCCCTCTGAGGTTGACCACTAACAGTGAAAAGCCCCCTTTGGCTCACCTAATTAACATGCCCAATTAATATTAACACCTCATCCTAACTTTATAAACTGCCATTTTCCTGTGGGCCACATCTGTCTCCTCTCTATCCAGAGGCAGTCCTTTGTCCCTCCTGGACAAATATCCCTCCCCAGCTCCCTTTTTTCCTTTCTCTTCTCCTTCAACCTCTATCTTCTTTCTTTTTTCCTCCCTTTGGAAACTTGGTCTTTGGGGTCCTGAGCTGATATCAATCTCTTACACCTACACCTTCACCCGATGCCTCTCAACCCTCAGATGCACAGGAAAAGCAGCGTGTATACAGTTGGACATACCAGTTCACCCACCCTCATATCTACCACTAGCAACATGTCATTGAGTGGTCTCTTGGTGACCTCACCTCTGTGAATTCTGTGTTGTCCCCAGCAGGGCACTCACCTCTGAGATGTCACCTCATATCACTCTATGTGTGGCCTTTTTCCCCCTCTTCTTTTCTCTCTCTCTCTCTCTCTCTCTCTCTCTCTCTCTCTCTCTCTCT
>JABTXL010007601.1:5506319-5534975 GCA_025134845.1 Neodon shergylaensis | reverse complement strand
TCACCAGTACTCAACCATATCACCAGTACTCAACCATATCGCCAGTAATCAACCATATCACCAGTACTCAACCATATCACCAGTACTCAAACATATCATCACCAGTACTCAACCATATGTACACGTTAGATTTCTCTCACAGTAAGTACAAAAAACACACAAGGCTCCATGAAAGCAGAGAATTAACTGCCCAAGTCATAACATCCCAGGCTTAAGTCAGATTTTACTGTCTAAATCTTCAGTGATTTTAATTAAAAAGATTAAATACCTGTTTTTCTCTAAAGGGTGTTAACACCACATTAGGAGAAATTACAGTACTTCTTTGCAATTTCTCTGAGCTGTGTGAATTACTAAAGTCCACTTTTTCCCATTTGAGAGATTACTGGAAGCCTTGGAGAGATTATGACTTATAAAGTAAATCATTATTCTTCCGAGAAGAAATATTGTAAACGCGAGTCTTAAATTGGAAGCCACTGTGAATCCTGTAATATGGTCTCCTCTGAAGCCATCCTTAACAATGAGCTTTAGCAGGAGCCCGATGAGCTTTCCTGCATCTAGCCTCTCCAGCGACATATCGGTGCTAATAAGGTCTGGGGACACTGAGCAGCAGGCAGCAGCTAGGATAATTTTAATGCTCCCAAATTCTGTATTAGACCTTATTTGTGCTACTGCTTTGTATGATTTTCAGGCATATAATTGCACGTACTCATAAAATGCAATGTTAAGTGGCTCTCTCCTAGACAGAAGCCACAGCTCCTGATAGAGTCAACATGCAGAGCAGTTTTTAAAACATCTCGCTAACCACCTCTGATAATGCTTATTAGCTAAGCTCATTGAGGCAAGGTGAACAAGAACGGAAACAGGGTTTCTAAGGAAGCCAGGACAAATGTTGAATTCAATTTAACAGCGTGGTCAAATGGCTGAAAATCAAGACTGTCTAAAGATTATCCTCTGAATAACTTTGGCTGAGCACACTCATATCCAACACCAACCCTGCCATAAAGGCCAAGAGACCAGCTCTCAGCTCCTGCCCTGGGCTCCTCGGAGAACTGTTTATTAGGAGTGGGTATTGAACGATTTCTATAACTTCACACAGTATCAGAGGGTCATTGCCTTTATTTCTTCTTGAGTTCAAATTCTCTTGTCCCAATTGTCTATAATTTCTTGGCTCTAGTTTTCTGTCCCATTATTCTTATTTCTTCTACATTCTTCCAATCTTATTTCTTATACATTCTTATTTTTATCTCTATATTCTTTCTCCCCTTTCTGTTACAAAAACCCCAGGCATGTGTACCTCCATCCATTAGCAACTTGTTAGTAACTAAAAAGAAACTACAAGGAAATTCTCAGGGATACAGGTACTCTTTGAAGATCTGTAGCGAAACTTATCAGCTAGCTTGTAGCTAACCACAGACGGAGCTGTGAGGAGGTCCCAGCTGTCTTTTAAAGGGCCTGTTACAGGTTACAAAGCAAAAAAACTAAACCGTTGAGAGCTCTAAGGAAAAGGCAAAGAATATGTGGGTTATTTTACATTTCTTAAGTGTGATTAATAATATCTAGACATGGTCAGTCAATGGCCTTTCTTATCATCTGAATCTCAGGATGAAAACAAAAACAGTCGAATCTAAAATCTTACATGAGAAACAGGTACAAAACGTTAATTGCTATTTTGAATCGGAGCAGGGAGGTGCCAGTGAAGGACGCATAGAGCAACATAAGTGCCATTGATCTCTCAAAGGACTGTGATATAACAAAGACAGATACCTAAAATACTACCCTAGTTTACCATAAATTCTCAGAGGGGCTTAGATCCTACGAGGCCAGACACCTACATAAGTAAAATCTGTGAAAGTCTGTCTGTGAGCTTTCCAGAGGACATATGTCTGGCAAAATTGCTCTGTCATTAAGGCTAATATAAAGAACAGGCTTCTAAGTTTCTCATGGTGGTGTGGAGAACATTTGTGTAGAGAGTAGTCATCTTTCTGACCATCCACAAATATGGTGCCCATAAGACTGAGGTGTAATCATGAGATTACATATACACCCTCCAGCGGTAGGACTGGTACACCAACCCAGTCACAAAAACTTTGACCTACAATCTATCATCTGTCCTAACTGCAAGATGTGCAGGGTCAATGGGAAAAAGGTTTGCTTTTGTTTGTTTGGTTGGCTTGTTTGTTTCTTTTGCTTTGCGTTTTGTTTTTTTGTTTTGTTTTGTTTTTTTTTTTTTTACCAGTCTTAGGATTGGCATTTATTCCTAGAAAAGCTACCTTGGCAAAAATGCCAAGGACATGAGAAGAGCAAGAAGCCCTGGATACAGAGTTTGGGGTGTCCGGAGCCTTTCTGGAAAACTGAGACAAGGGAAAGACTAGAAAAAGGCAGGAAGCTCTCATCACACCGAGTGACATGACTGCAGGGTGACTTCACTCCCTACTGCAGGAACACAGAATGTCTGTTTATCAGATAGGACATCCATGTCACCATACAGTGGAAAGGCTGAGCATCCTTACGGCTGATTTCCACACAGCATCTTACTGAGCTTCCTTGCAGCTGCTCAGGAGAAAAAGGGAGGGGAAGGGCTGTAGTACAGGAGAACGTTTCTGGCCTGGTCCTGGCTTGATTTCCTGGTCTATGGGGTTCCTGCTTCTACAGGGTCTGAAACTACTTCACAGGTGCTCTAACCAGAAACTAAGAAAGGAGACCACACAGGAAATTCTGTCCTCTCCCCAAATGCTCCAAGCTGACAACCAGGGATTATTTCAAATGACAAAATCTCTCCCAACATCAGGTTCCCCTTCAGAACACGAAGCTGGTTTGAATGCTTTCAGAGGAGAAGGTTAGGGGAAAATCTGTGAAGTTTCAGTTCATACAGGAAAACAAGGGACACAGAAACCATTTGCTTACCAGGACCAAGTGTATGAAGCAAGAAAGTTGGAGAAGTGATGATCAGAAGAGGCCCTGGAGGGGAGACTGCCAGGGAAGCTGTGAGGAGCAGATCCCACATGGTGGCAGGTAGGGGTGGGGATGCAGGGGAGGCGACGGGTGCTGAAGGTGGTGAGAAGAGCTCAGGTCCTTCCCCAAGCCCAGGGCACTGTTGAAGCTTCTAAAGTGTTGTTTTCACCCAAATCTCAATTGTTCAATAAGCACCTGGCTGACCTTCCTCCTCCACCTACATCCCAGAAATGGAGCTTTCTCTTATGCTATCTCAAAACAGAAGTCCTCAATATGTGTCTCTCTATCCATCCTCCTGACCCTCTCTTACTCTCTATGGTTACTTCCTGTCAACTGGTTACTTGCTCCACCTCTTGACCAATGGTTGGCTTTATTTAATTCTGTTTACAATAAGCCGAAAGCTCTTGGATTAAAGGTGTGCTAGATGTGAGCCACGCCACAATTAGAAACAGGTTTTTCTAATAAAGAACAAGGGTTCACAGTGTGATCAAACATCCTGCAACACTAAAGGGCTTCCTCTGGATATTTGCCAGACCCTGATGAAGTCAAGACAAAGTGAAATAAGAAGAAAACAACAGAAAAGCTAACCAACAAGAACAGCAAAACTACAAGTAAATGAAAAACCAAGCAACCGGGAGGCTTGAGGGACTTGATATCCTTGAGATTTCTCTGCCTCACAGGAAAGGCTGACCCCAACTTAAGACATGGAAGACACTTTTTATGGAGATACAGAACCATAGGTGGATAAAAGAGGAACAAATGAAACATTGGGCAAGCCTATCCAGAAAGAAGAGCCAGGTTCTCACCCGCACGTACACACTCGCACACACAAACGTACTCACACACATTCACACTCACACACATACACTCATGCACACTTACACAGGAATACTCTCACACACACTCACACACACAAACTCACATACACACAGAAAGCATGTCCTGGTAGCCTTGTGTGTCACCAGCTTTGTATCAATCCTAAGCATAGTCAAACATTATCACCCCCTTGAGAAGAAACCAAGTGTCAAAGACAAAATCAAAAGCACATAAACAGAGAAATAATGGAACTTTCAGAAAACACAAGAAAGGAGATACCATGTACAATTCTTCTGCCCTCTAGGGAGTAAATTTTTCCAAGCCCTCAGTGACTGGATTCTTCTCCCCCTGCCCCCCCCCCCGCCCATCCCAGGACTCACAGCCAGACTTCCAGTGTCCAGAACCATGAGATGATGTGATCTTCGGATGTTAAATCTGTGACAGCCTGCTCTGTGTGCAGTGAAAAGCAAGCGGGATCCCTCTTGTAACAACTGGAACTTGTTCTTCAAACTTTACAAGCAAAATTTCTCTAACATTATTGCTTCCTTGGCTTTGTTTCTGTCTAGGAACAGTTATTATAACTGGGATGCTGAGCTCATAATTGTTTGCATCCACTTCTTTGCAGTGACAAGAGTGAGCATTCTGTCTGCAGTGAAGCGTGGCACCCAAGAAAGGGCTGCTCTGATGGGCTTCGTGGAGCCAGTTCTTTTCTGTGTTCACACTTTTAAGTATGACTTCTCAGGGTGAGCATGTGTGGTGGCCACAGCTAACTGAGCCTGCTCTGCTCAAAGGAGGACCAGGGTTGAGGTACCTTAGACCCATACCTGATCTACAGCCAGGTACTCAGCACAGAATCTCTGAGATAGAAGCCAGTCACTGAAGGTATTGAAAGATGATCAGCTTTATTCCTGCTCTGATTGCTTTTGCCATCAAAGTTGGCAACAGGAGAAGGTCAAGGTCATAAATGTTCGTTTCCAACCCCTCCCTCGTGCATAGATACTGAAAACACCTACGGATGCTATTCACTTGTAGAATTATTTATCTCACCCTTGAGGTCTGTGTGTTTAAAGGAAGTCATGACAAACCACTCCTCAGGTAGCTGGAGCATTTTCACAAGAATTTGAAGACCGGGGCGCTGAAGAGATGACATAGCAGTTAAGAGAGCTTGCTTCTCTTCCAAAGGATCGGAGTTCAGTTCCAATATCTATGTCCATGGCTCCCAACTGCCTGTACCTCTAGGAGATCCACTGCCCTCTCCTGGCTGCCACAATCACCTTCACTCACATGCACATACCACACACAGATACACATAATTAAAAACAAAACAAAATTTTAGACAAAAAAAAGTGTGCAGATCAGTAAATGATGAAAGATACACAATTAGTCCCAGAAGCCACACTGGGACTAATGCATACAGAGTCACTCTAAATTCGGTACTCTGGAAAAGCTACCATAATCTATTTTCAATGACCCTTAACATTTCAAATGCTCACTCATGTTCTTACAATGTTTCACTCATGTGCTTGCAGGTGATGTGCCCAGTGTGACTTAAATCATGTGTTCCAGTGTTACTACATCACGTGTTACATGTTGTGTGTACATACGCATGTATACATATACACAAGGGAAAACTTGGAAATATATATTGTGGAAACCTAATAAGACTGCACAATTTGGTGGCATTGAACATCCAGTTTTCATAAAGGATCAGTCTTGCTGCAGAGTTGAGGGCAATGCTAAAGTAAGAAGCCACTATACAATGACTAACATTGATTGTCAACTTGACACCCACCCCTGGGAAGAGGGATCTTCTGTTAAAGAATTGTTTCCATCAGATTGGCCTGTGGGCTTCTCTTGGTTCTATTTTTTGGTTGCTGTTTGGGGAGGGGCAGCCAACTGTGAGTGGTACCATGCCTAGGCAGGTAAGTCTGACCTATAGAAGAAAAGTAGTTGAGCAAGCCAAGTGGAGCAAGACAGTAAGCAATATTACTCCATGGTTTCTGATTTAGTTTCTGCTTTGACCTCCTGCCTTGAACCCCTGCCCTGGCTTCCTCCAATGATTGATGGTCACCTATAATTAACCTTTTCTTCCCCAAGTTGATTTTCATCATGATTTTAATCACAGTATCAGAGAAGCAAGTTAGGTCACCTCACAACAGGTAGCAGTGCAGCAGATGTGAGGGGTGGTTGTACGAAGGTGATCATATGATTATCTCCATGGGACCAAAGTCTGACCAGTGCTCATGACCACAAGGACTCTTCCAGCAGAGAGACCTGCATCACCCACCAGGAGCAGCACCAGCTCAAGCTTGCCCAGATCGTCTGTTATTATGATGTCATCAAGGAATAGACCATTGCCACCTTTGTCAGACAATGTGCCATACTAATCAGGGAAGAAGGCTATGATCTTCTTCAGAGTTCACAGAGAACAGCAAGCCTTAGATATGACCCCCTGCCCCGCCCAAGAAGAGGTGACCAAACATGGCATAAACACAGGAGGAGCTGTGAGGCTTATCTTCATCCTATCGTTCATGTCAACCTTCACTGTGACTTGAGAAGATTCTGTAGGGACAGGGGCAGCAGCAGCAAGCAGAATTATTGATTTTCATATTTTTCCTGGGACTCAGAGACTAATTGCCAAGTCTACAATGGAAAATCTGCTGGAAGGAGCTGAGAGGCCAAGCAAGAGCAAGGGGCTGAGGGAGTGGGCTTCTGCCAGGTGGGGCTGGGAAAGAGCAGAGTCCTTTCTCATGAGAGCACTTGTCCTTGAGGACCTTTAGGTGACTCTAGTTGGAGCTGTTTGGTACTTGTGGACCATCTTCCAGGGAGCTAACAGTAAGGTTTTTCATGATACTGACCACAAGGGTGAGGGCATAGCTATGAATGGTTGCTGTTACTGGCTCTCCCAGACACATGCTTTATGGTCTCAGCTAAGCCATTTAGGTCTCTCTGCTAGTGACTTAAATTGTCCTGTCCCCAAAGCATCAATCTCAGCCATCAAGAACCACTTCACTCTAGATGCCTAAAGTGACTGTCCTCCTCCAAACTGGAGCTTCCCAGCCAAGCATGACTATCTTAGGGAAATAGAGAACTGTTCCCTCTGCAGTAAGGAACACTGCTGTCAATCACACCACAGAGCTCCCGAGCTGGGCCCAGGAGAGACAAGAGCTAAAGCCAGGCTAGATTTCTCTCACTTTCCTGGCTTATCGCTAGACCACTCATCTTTGGGATCAACCACCTACAAAACACCAAAGCCACAGACCAAGTATTTCCAGTGACTGCCCCCACCCCCAGATAGAGGCAGGGGAGTTGTCCCATTGAGAGTTAAGCTGTGCCCAGAGTCCCCAACACCAGAGATGAGAGACTTACATACTGTTGCTACTGTTTAATCCCCCAAAGAACTTTGTGGCAAAGGCCTGGTCCCAGTGTGAGAATGTGGAGTGCTGGTTGCCTTTAGCGTGCAAAGTCTAGGGGAGGCCGGCATGTCTTAGTGTGGTTTCTGCTGCTGTGATAAAATACTCTGACCAAAAACAACTTAAAGGAGGAAAGGGTGTATTTAATCTTACACTTTTGGAACACAGTCAGGGCAGAAACTCAAGTGAGAACTTGAAAACAGAAACAAGGGAGGAACTCCGCTTGCTTCCTCCCTCATGGGCTCCTGGTTAGCTAGTTTTCTACAGCCGAGGACCACATCCCCAGGGAATAATACTAATCACATGGGATAAACTTCCTGAATCAATTAACAGTCAAGACAATCCCCCAGAGATATGCCCACAGGCCAATCTGCTCTCTGTAACCCTTGGCTGAGACTCTGTCCTCAGGTGACCCTAGGTAGTGTCAAGCAGTTAATTAGAACAGAGGCCTCTGAGGCCTTACTGATTCTTTCTGTCTTTCTCTCTGGTTTGCTGGGGTTTCTCTACCACAAACTCTGACCACAATGTACCATTTTACCAGAAAGCACAGAAGCGATGAGACCAGCCAAACATCAGCTGGAACCCTCTCTGTAAACCAATTGTGTCTGACCTTTCCCAATGGTGATGGAAACAGACACAAGGGGAAAGGCTTAATATGAGACTTTGTTGGGTGAAATCATAAAGGCAGTACATTTTGGAGAGACAAAAAGGTAAAAATGATATCTTACAGTCACAGAACAGATGAGTGTCTCCACTATTGGGCTGTATTAGATGAGGGAACAGGCGGTAAGGGAGGCACACCTGCACCCTACCTTCAGAGACTGAACAGTTTCAGTGCTGCTGAAACACAGAGGGCGGGGCACACAGGATTATTAAATGATCAACCAGCTTCAACAGCGTCTGGCTCATTCGGGAAATAACTCTGAGGAAACCAGGGCCCAATGTTCTCAGTGGTCTTCCAGTACCCACAGTCAACTTGGTAAGACTCTGTCCCTAAATGCCGGGTTGCTGGATGGCTATGCCAAAAGGCTGCCTCCTAAAAGACCTCACTGCCAGCTGTCATCTCTCTCGGCACACACTTACGTCTGTTCCACACCATCCCACTGCACCTGGAACAGTGGCTTTGGATTACAGCCTTGACACTCCCAATATCCTCACCACGTCTCAAAAATATTCCCAAATGTACATGTCACACCGTCCAACCACCCGGATTACATGTAGAATAAATTTCAGAATTTTCCTCCTAACCACCAGGTTGGCAACCTAACTCCTGCCTCTCTCTAATGCTTCCTTGCTAATATGATGTATACAGGTCGTTTTTATGTCCCCAGGTGTCTCTGCCTCAACACATAATCTAACAACTCAGAGTTGAGATTCCTTCTCTTCTGCATGAAGGGCTGTTTCTCTCACTACCCCCTTTTATCGTGCCAGCTTTGATCCTGGCACCTATGAATATCTTGTGGAACTTCTGCGTACACATTGTGAAACTTAGGGCTGGGGCTGAGGGATACTGTTCACCTTATAAGTAGGAGAGTGGGGGGCACTAATATCTCAGGGTCACTCTGATGAAGAGCAGGAAACACACCTGGAATCCAGCTCCTGGTGAGCAAGTTGACAGTCAGAAAGGGCAGAGCAGACACCGTGGTGGCCACGATTGTGATCAAAACCCTTGTTCCTGTTTTGATGCCTGGGAAGGTCAACGTGGTACTTTCCCTAGTAAAGTTTAAACATCAAGCAACTAGTTTGATGTTTTAAGCAGTTTTTCTTGTTCCCGTTCAAAGCACATTAAAGAAGCTTTCAGTTATTTTAATCTAAAAGTCAATGAAATTAATTGAAATAGGAAATACAAATGTGTTTATTGGGGAAGAGATGTTGAGGAAATAAAGGCTGCTCAAGGTTGAATTGCATAATGAAAATATGTTCTTCCACAAGACCTTGAGAGAAGACTGTCATAGGAATGCGAAGTGAACTATCCTTGGAATGCTGGTATGAAACACAGGACGTACCATGATGCACGCCTTTCCTACACACTCCATCCTTGCTTTCTTGCCAGAATGTTCCTCATAGTTTCCTTTCTACTCCTCCCCACGGGGTGGAGCCCATTTGAATACTACAGGAGGTGTGCGATGTACCATTCCGAACTAACAGACTTGGTCTTCTGTGACTTTCTTCTTATCAAGAATGCTTGGCAAATCAACTGCAGTTCATCATTAGCCAACCATTGGCACGAGCAGCCCCATGAGGGGAAAATGTGAGTAAAATAAATACTCTCTAATGGCAGACTTCATTCTTGTCCTCAGGATGAGGTACGTGGATGAAACTCTGTGACAACCCCTTAGGTTATTTGGCTCCTGTTGCTCCCACAGGCCTGAACCCTGCTCCACAGGTGGCCTCACTTGAAGCTGTGCTCAGTTTCAGAGCACCAGTCCCTGAGGGTCCAAGGGGAACCTGGTGATTAACTTAAAATATGTTAGAAAACTACATGTAACTTGTGCCCCAAAATAACACAGAACAAGAGTAAAGAAAGCTCCCATAAAAGGTGGTACGAATTGAGTCCCCTTCCTTTTTAAAGACTCTCTTTCTCCCTCCCTCCCCTTGTGTGTGTTTGTCTGCATATGTGGTGTATGCATTTGAGAGTTTGTGGGTACAGCACACTCACCCATGCACACATGTAAGGAGGTCAGAGTTCGACACTGGCTGTCTTCCTAAATCACTACAGGTGTTGAGGAAGGGTCTTTCCCTGAGCCCAGGGCTCCTGTTTCAGACAGGCTGGCGGGTCATAAAAATTCATAGGAAGTTCAAAGTCTGGTATCCTTGAATTGATTCTTGACCACACAACTATGTACAGCTCTCCACGTGCTGGCCCGGCAGGACAGATCAGTGCTAGCCAACACCTGCAGCTTAGCATGGCAGCATTCGTTTCTGTTCAGGGAAAGCACGTGCCCTCAGCTGCAAAGGGCAGATCCACCTCACAGACTCACTTCTGCCTTGACTTCTATGCGAGTGTCGGAACAAGGTGCCTCTCACAGCAGCCCACACTAGCTATGACAGACCAAGAGTGACCAGGTCCCTGGAGCAGTGCTGTTGTCCATCCCTTCATTAAATCAAAGCTCTCCGGAGACTAGCGATAAATAGCCTCTTGTCTGAAGGCTCTAAACTGTCACTGATCCCAGTCACACCAAATCCTCTACCTCTGCAAAAATACTGCTACCAACCGAAGTGACAGGATGAATGCTTCTGTGTCACTTTGATTTGCTAGGCTATCTACATTTATAAAGCCTCTTTGACTCCCCTAGAGCTGTGTTATTGCCACAGATATATTGTGTTTATGTAAAGCATGTGAACAAAATTAATAGGCTAAAGCATTCCTGAATCATCTTCATTTGGAAACTGGCGCTTTCTGATCCAAAGCCATTCATTTCTCCACTCACTCTTGTGTGATTTCTGCCTTCTGTCTCATGCAAGATACTGGGATTAGGGCGCTGCTGAGGACAGACACTGACACCACACATCCAGATTAACCATGGTGCTGATCTGCCCCGGCAGTGCTGAGATGCACGTTCTCTTTATGTTATTAGTGATGTTCAGATGAGAGTTCTTGGGACTGGAGAGAAGGCTCCATGAGTAAGAGCACTTGCCGCATAAGCATGAGGTCAAGACCTGAGTTCAGATTCTTGCACCCATGAAAAAGCAACTTCAACACTGTGGAGGATGGAGACAGGAGGATGGCAAGGGCTTGCTGGCCACCACTCTACAGTAAGAACCCCATTTCAAAAGAGTAAGAGTTATGAAGCAGCACACCCCACATCCTCTCTAATCTCCAAGAGTGTGCACACCTCTACCCACATAGGCACAAGCACCACACGCATGCACAGCATTGTCACACCACCCACAGAAGGTCACAAAAGGAGAGTTCTTGATGTCAATAATGTCACTAGTATTTTAAAAAGCTAGGAGGACTGTGGATGTTTTCTCTATAAAAACAATAAACATCTGCAGATGTAGATATGCTCAACTATTGTGGGATAGTTGTAAGCTGTGGGAAGATGAATTGCTGTGATTGGCTTAATAAGGAACTGAATGACCAATAGCTAGGCAGGAGGTATAGGCGGGGCTTCTGGGCCGAGAGAGAGGAAGTAGGAGATGAGTCAAGGTGCACAGAGACACCAGCCAGAAAGACGTGGGATGCACTGGACACACAGAATGGGAGAGAGGCAGAGGCTACATGGTAGGACGTAGATTAATAGAAATATGGACTAACTGAGGCTATAAGAGCTGGTTGGAAACAAGCCTAAGCTAAAAGCCAAGCATTCATAATTAATAAGTCTCTGTGTCATTATTTATGAGCTGGCAGCCCAGAGGAAAGTTTAACTGCTCTCAACCTGATTTAGAGATCAGTGGCTGTGAGTATCAAAACCTCACACACTACCTTGAAAGTATAAGTGAAAAACTCATAGAAACAAATCGACAAATCGAATTCCATTTTACACAGGGCTCTTGAGCTGAATCCAGCCCATGGTTTATACGAGGTTTGTTGACTGAGGGATCAGGAGTTGTAGGCTGCCTCCACCAGAACTAACCAATAGATAACTCTAGTTTTCATAAAAATTGTTCTTTGTTTTCTCAGATATGTAGCAATACAAACACTCCGGGGACTGACGCAGCTTGATCATGTTCCTGTGTTCGCCTTCATAAAACCCGGACTATCCCATCTACTCCCTGAGCCCTGGAAGAATTTTCTTCCCAGAGAGAGACTCTATCCTGTTGTTTGAGATTCCCTGCTAGGCTTGTGAAATCTCTTGTCCTAAGAAGCTCTAGGTTTTCATGTAATGCCTCCAACACAATCGTCACTCTCATGATACACACAGCTAGGACCAAGCTTGGGCATGCACCCACACTACAGCTGCCACCAGGCCGATGGTGACTGTAAATTGACATCTACTGAAAGGCATACAAATGGTGAACGCTTAGGAAACTAAGAGCATGCGTGTGGTAGAATGAAGGCAGAACAGTCGTTAACACATGAGCACACGTGACATGCTGTCCATGTGTCCCATTCCTTCCTATTGGGTCGCTTGCTTTACCATAAGAATGTGCAAGGTAAGGCATATTCTCCATGGTGTCGTTGTCCCCACTTTCAAACCAGGAGCAAGAAATGTTCAGATAATGAGGGGCATTTTATGCCCAGGCTACCAGTCTAACTCACTGTTGCTGCAATGATAAACTCTCGTGAAACAATTTGATATAGTTGAGGAAGAATGGGAGACCTTAGAATAGTCTAGAAAAAGGAAAAAAAACTATTCATTTAATACAATCTACTACTGGGGTGGCCATAGAAAGCACAGAACACGCACTGAAATTCCAATTTTAGCCATGCAACCAATAATCTTTTAGTATTAAAGTAAAATACACATATACATATATACACATATATATGTGCATCTTCCGTGAGAAGTTACCCATCAGGAACCCTTCCCATTGCTTTCACACTCAATCAATTTCACAGGGATCCTAAATACAGTCCAAAAGGAAACTCAAACGTTAGTCTCAACGTTCACAGCGCTGCACAGGACATTCACACGCTGCTTCTTAAGTGTGTTATGAAACAAGCTATTCTGTCTCCGTGAAGCTTCAGATAAGTTCATATACATGAATTCATGAACTGGAATTTATAGAGAGAAGCATAAATTTCTCTAGGAGAATATAAATATTTCTTTCAACTTATACAATTGTGAAATTTATAAATTGAAAACGGTCTTAAAGCTTGGTGAAATCCTGCCCCCAAACGAACAAATCGTCATCTATTAGAAAGTACTGGATGTCTTAACCTTTTGGAATCTGCTCCAAGTCTTGGGTTTACAAAGTTTGGGTAAGTTGAAATTGTTAAAATTGTAAGATGAATCTGATTTTTGAAAGTCAACTATTTTCTCCACTTTCAATTCTTAGGTTTATTTTATTTACTTTTAGAGACTTATTTTCTTTTTTAACTTTGTTTTTATTTATTTCTTTGTGTCTTTCACATCATGTATCTCAATCCAATTCATTTCCCCATCCCTTCATAGCAGCCCTCTGCCCTTGCAACACCCCTGCCCAAAAGAAATAAAATAAAATAAAAAAGGAAAAATCGGTCTCCTCATGGAAGTTGTAGTGTGACGCGGTGAGTCACACAGCAAACTCTTTTCCCATTTATCTCTACTTGCAAATGTTCATTGCAAAGAGTCATTGGTCTGGTTCAAGTCCTCTGCTTTCTGCTACACTGCCAGTGCTGGCCCTCACTGGTCCTGTCGTTGCCCTGTGTCATGGAGACCCATACAGGGTCAGGCCCTTCATGTGCTCCTGCAGATCACAGATGGGGTGGATGCTGGGGTCTAATTCTGGGCCTGGGTAATTGTAGGGTCTGTCATTTCACCAGCAAACTCCTGCCCATGCTGCCACATGGCAGATGAGGGGTGGGGCCAGACCTCCCATGCTCATATTCTCAGGTCACTCACGCCACCCCTCTCACCAGGATCAGCCTGCTGTGCTTCCCAGAGAAGGTGCAGGGTCTGCGTTCCTAAGTGTTGCAGCTGGTCAGCTCCCTTGGCAGCTGGAGGCAGTGGGAGGCATCTTTCCCTCACCCCACCATTACACTGAAAATGAGGAAGGTGATACCACCTGTGCCCCTTCCATGCCCTCAGAGCTGGCTCACCTGCTTCCTTCTCTACAGGGCCCTTTTTCCCAAGTGCCCTAGCTTTGGGTCGGGTCCCCCACCTGTTCCAGGGGGCAAGGGACAAGGGGAGGCATCTTTCCCTCACCACAGGGAAGGCATGACCAGCTCTCCCATTCTCATGCCCTCAGGACAGCTTGCCCATGCCCCTGCCAACAGAATTGTGGTGATAGTTTGTTTGTGCTCTGACAAATAAAGCTTGCCTGAAGATCAGAGTAAGCTGAGTCACTAGTTAGCCGTAAAGGCACACGCCTTTAATCCCAGCATTAGGGAGGTGGAGAGAGGAGTGATATGGCAGGGGGAAGAAAGGAATGTAAGGCAGGAGGAGACAAGAGCTTGGAGCATTCAGTCTGAGGATTAGTAGAGACAGGATCACCCTTTCATTCCGAGGTAGAGGTAAGAACTAGTGGCTGGCCCTCTCTCCTGAGTGCTTCAGTCAGTGAGGGTCAGGATCAGTTCTCCCTAGTGTTACAGCCAGTGAGGAGGTGGGACCAATTCTGTACAGCCTTATCCTGTCAGCCTTTGGTGCTATCAGGAGCCACAGACAAAAGCACAAACCATGGCTGTGTCAGGGCCATGAACCCAGACCTTTTTGTGTGTCTCATTGTTCCCCTCAGTCCATCGTGGAGCTGGGTAGGACCATACTTCCTCCATACAGCCTCTGGCAATCTGACTTATCTTATTTCAAATTATGATTAGGTGTTTATCTGTGTGTACACACACATATGTGTATGTTTATAGAGAAAAAAAAAGAGGGAGTCAGATCCCTTGGGGCTGGAGTTACAGGCTGCTGTGAGCTACCTGGTGTGGAAATTGGGAACCAAACTTGGGTCCCATGAAAGGGCAGCAAGTACTCTCAACCACTGATACATCTCTATAGCCCTTTATTCTTTTAAAAACAAAACCAAAACTTTTGATTCTGGCACTTTTCTGTCAAAGGTTTTTTGTTCTTATTTTTTTTAGTCATAATTCTCGAGGGTGTTGTAATGTTAATCCTACCAAATGAAAGAAAAGTCCATTATCCAAATTAAGCAAGTTTTCTGTCAGACAGGGATATCTCCCTAAAGCAGGATTTGAAAATATAGCATTAAACACAGACTGGGAGATTTTCAAGGGTTGTGGGGTTTCCAAAAGAATTTCAGTTATGTAGGAACTTAGATGAATATTTAAACTTTGTTTAGCAGAATATCTTATCTTATCAGGGTATATTCAAGGTGTGAGAAAACTCCACAGGAGGGGGAGTATATCAAATTCCAGAAATAGGCTAAAGCACAGTCAGCTTGAATTTTACAACAAGCAGAAATGAACATGTTCTGACCTTATAACAAAATAGCTTCCACCCCTAAGATGGAGTCTGTCTTGTCCATCAGTAGTTTTCCATCAGCTCTAATCACAGGACATAGTAGCACCAAGGGCTCCTTCAAGGATCTTCTGCAGTCCAGACATAATCATCCTTCTCTCCATTGTGGAGAATCAATCCAATTTCCCCTTGGTAATCTGGATCAATCACCCCTCCAAACACTGTAATTACTTTTTTAGCCTGTTGGCTTAAGGGCACCAGGAGCTCACAGTGACCAGGAGGATGTCTGAGCTTTCAGTTAAATGCAATGTTTGTTATGGCTCTTGGCAAGAGAGCCCTCCTCTGGAACCAAAACTTCTAGGCCAGCAGAACTTAAAGTCTCAGGAACAGGGAGTGATAATTTTCACAGTGGGTCATTAGAGATAACAGTGGATGGAACTGAACTTTTCCCTTTTCCACAGATGATTCCTAGACCCATGGATCTGGCTATGGGAGAATTCATACCATATACTGGATGCTGATTCAAAGCATTTACCACCTTCTGGAGAGCCCCGCCCCAGCCGTCCGCATGGCCGCCACCTAATTAACTCTGTAACTGTGTTTTCAAAGGGCCATTCCATCTTCTATCAAGCCAGCCACTTCAGGATTGTGAAGAACACAGTAACACTAGCAGATTCCATGATCATGGGGTCCCTGTTACGCTGCTCTAACCTTGAAGTGAGTTTCTTAGTCAGAAGGATGGTGGACAAGGCATCCTGTAGTCCATGGATGGTAGTTTTGGCAGGAGCACTATGTGCAGGAAAGACAAATCCATAACCAGAATGAGTATCTATCCTTCTGCTCCAGGCCCCACTCAAAGACAGCAACTTCCCAAGTCACTCAGTATATTGGCCGGAGTAGCACGCTCAAGGGATGAATGTGCTATCTTCATGGTCCAACTAGACTCACTGCACACTGTTCTCTTTCTCGGTGATGGAAGGGGCTGTGCCAATAACTTATTCTTTACCTTAGAAGGAATATCTCTGCAAGCCCATACTACTGGAATCCTAAGAATTTTACTGGGGTAGAAGGTAAATTGAATTTTGGTTGAATTTATTTCCTATTCTCTGATCTGTATATGTATTAGCAGCAAACCCAAAGTGGTTGCTATCTCCTGCTCACTGGGTCCAACCAGCACAATGCCATCAACATGGTGAGCTAATGTGATATTTTCTAGAAGAGGTAGATGATAAAGATCCTCGAGAACTAAGTTATGACACGGGCTAGAAAGTTAGCGTATCCTTGGGGTAAAACTGTAGACTTACACTGTTGGCCTTGTCGACTGAAAGCAAGTCACTTCCCGTGATCCTTGTAGATGGGCACCAAGGAAGAGGTATGTGCTAAATTAATATCTGCATACCATATACCAGAAGATGTATTGATCTGCTCATGTAAGAACACCGCATCTGGTACAGCAGCTACAATTGGAGTCATTACCTGATTGAATTTCCAATACTCAGTTGTCATGATCCATCTGTCTTTTGCGCTGTCCAGATAGGTGAGTGAAAAGGAGATGGTACGGTGGGAACCACCATCCCTACATCTTTCAAGTCCTTGATGGTGGCACCGCTGTCTGAAATTCCCCCAGGACTGTGATGAAGGTTTTGATTCCCTATTTTCCCTGGCAAAGGCAGCTCTAAAAGCTTTCATTTAGGCCTCACTCAACATGTCAAGGAACCAATGTGAGAATTCTGCCATCTTCTAAGTATGTTTGTCCTAATTACACATTCGGGATTGGGAAAATAATTACAGGATGAGTCAGGTTCCCACTGGACCTTTTGTGAGTTGGAGTTCAACCAAAACTTTGTCAATCACTTGACTTTAATCAGAGGGCCACAATGATTTTTGGAGTTTTCCAGAATCAGTGTCAATGCTGATCTAGTGTACAGTAGAACCAGGGTACTGCTACCATTTGAAAAGGCTTTCAGACACCTGGGGAAAGACTTCAGAAATGCTAACAGTAAAAGTCACCTGGGACCAGCCTCAGCAGATAAGTGGGTCTCGAACCTGGGATGTCTGGAAGGTGGAGTGAGTGCACGGACACAGGATTCTGATGCAAACTGACAGGCTATCAGCTGCAGGGCAGATTTTTCTCTCCTCTACGCCAACCTTTAAACCTCTCTGATTGTAAATTTTACACAAGGAAATTGATTTTTTTTCTTGTCACAGGTTAATCATTACATGGGCAAAGCAGTTCACACAAAAAAAAAGATTCTTTGAAATCAGAACATCATCATTCATTATGACATTTTCCCAGTTCCCAAGCCCCAGGCCAGCCACTATATTCTTAATTTTTAGCTGAGTTAATCATTAAACAAATTCTGAGTCTTTCACCTCAGAGGCTAAATACCTGCAGTTACAGAAGCATGGTTCAGTGAGTTTTACTCCAATGTCATACCTTTCCCATTGTTGGACCTCACGATTCCAATACATATCATTTTGATTTATAAGGCCACAGGCAATCTGCCCCCAAACCCTAGGTTCTTCAGAAACTTTATTCATCATAGCCAAGCTCTTTTTTTTTTTTTGGGGGATTTTCGAGACAGGGTTTCTCCGTAGCTTTTTGGTTCCTGTCCTGGAACTAGCTCTTGTAGACCAGGCTGCCCTCGAACTCACAGAGATCTGCCTGCCTCTGCCTCCCAAGTACTGGGATTAAAGGTGTGCGCCACCACTGCCCGGCCCAAGCTCCTTTCTGTTTCAGTATAATTCTTTTGCCAAGTTTCATAATGAGGCAAAGAACAATTTCTGCATTTTTCCAAAATTTCCTCAATTCTTTCATCAGTTAGGTTTTTCCCCATGACTGGCTTTACAGCTTTAGTGCCTGCCCAGTCTATCAGATTAGAAAGATTCATATTATCGTACAACACATCTGTTCTTTCCAAAGTCTCTAGTGTGAAAGGAAAAAAGAGCATAAAGAACAAGTACACTAATAAAATTGCTATAACCAAAACTATTTGTAACATTGCCAAATGTGTACGCGGACGCCGTAATAGCGGTCCTCGGGGCACATAAGTATTTTCTCCTTGGCTCTCAAGTAACACTCTCATTGAGCGGCCACTGGGTTACCTGGAGGGAATTGCTTCCTACCTCTCAGGAACCACACATAGGAGGGGGTTATGGCTTGCCATCTCCGGCAAAAAGTCTTGTGTATTTTAGCAAAGTCCTTCCTCGGGAAACCTGGTCTTCCCTTCATTCAAAGGGCTCTGGATCTGCAAACTGGCTCCAGCTGGGAAACTGGTTCACAGGCTAATACTGCCTTTGCCATGATCTATTGTAGCCTTTCTTTCATTTGTTTGAGGGTGTTTCTGCTTATTCAAACCAAGCAAAAATGCGATAGGTTTTTTATCTGTTTCATTCCTGGAAACACCATAATTGATTAGTCAGTGCCAAAGATTCGTATGAGTCTTTTCACCATAAAAATTATTTTGTTTGTGCTGCCTGTTACCGGACAGGCCATTAAGGGCATTGCTTTGCCTATACTGTCCATTATGATAACTATAATCACCTGATCACCGTGCCTTTGGTAATTCCGTGGAACCACGTGGTCCCTGCTTCTTAAGGGCTCAATTAGACACATTGGATTTAATTCGCCCAACTGAGCAGCAGTGTCTCCAACCCTAAGGTCTCACAACAAAAAAGGTAACAACAAAGCTCGCCAAATGTGCTTGTGTAACTAGAACTTTGAGGTCCAGCCCCAAGACTCTCTTCAGGGTTCAGATTGGAAACTACTACAAGCTAAAAGGACTTTTTCTTTGGGTATCCAAGGGCAGACAAACAAATTCTCTCACACATGCTTTTCTGAGTCAGTCTCTTTATTGCTCAGCCTCTATTCTAATTCTCTTGTACTATTTCTAATTTCTCCTATCTTCCTTCTTCTCCTCTAGCCTAAAACCTCTTCCCTTAACAGGAGCCCAGAAGTGATTTAAAAATTACAAGTTACCTCTTATTGGTCAAAAGCACATTTGTAGGATAAGTGATTGTATGTAAACCATGGCAACACAAGCTTTCAAGGTTACAGGAGTAAGACTGTGACCAGACAGGGGGCACAGTGCCCAGTGACAAACTTTGAGGTCTATTGTCAGTAGACTGGAAAGTGAAGAGCTGGCATGTTTTTCTTAGGGAGCTTTGTGTAGCTACCTAGTTGGACATCCGCCAACTCTGACCTTGTACATAGCTGTAAGGTTTTAACTTATGATCCATTTACAAAAGCCTTTCGTCTAGTCTGAACTTGCTTTGACATAAAAGTGAGCTAACTGTGTGCAGTTAGTCTGAGCAACAAGGAACAAAGCAGGCTTTTAAGTGTCTACATTCCATGTAGGACAGATAGATCTAGTTATGAAGCCTGTATTCTGTATATTAAAATTGTATATCTAAATGAAAAGTCATCTTCCTGACCATCCACAGATATATGTGCCAATAAAACTGAGATGTAATAATGAGATTATATATACACATGACGTGAGATGTGAACACTACAATGCAGGTATCACGGAGACACCAGGCTGCTTTAGCAAAAGTAGGCAATAGTTTCCAGAGTCCATGGTCCTACAGGCCTCGTCTGGACAGGATTAGACTCCATCAGATAATCACTCCTCTGGTGGGTGGACATATGAAAGCCAGCTGTCCCCTGCTGCAACTCTCACTGCCTCGGACACTGGTGCCCATCTCATCATTTTGTGTCTTATATTATTAGTGAAGGGCATGGCTTCTGAGCCTTCACATTATGGAGGATTAGATCTCACATAGCAAACCCACTCTAGCATTGCAGTTTCTCTGAACCTTAAAACCTCTTCATCAACACTAAGCCAAGGAATATTAGCTATATCCATCTCCTTCTTAGTAGGCCATCTTTTCATAAATGCTTCAGTCAACCATTCAAACAAACTTTCGACACCTTTTTAACTTCTCTATTAAACCTAGACTCTCTACTCAGTGGGCCCATATCAATAAAATCAGTTCGATCCAGTTTTATGTTCCTTTCACCACTATCCCACACCCTCAAAACCTATTTCTATGAATATTATCCAGACTTATTCTTATATTTTTGGTTGTGAGCCTAGCCTTTAATGGCTGAGCCATCCCTCCAGGCCTCCAGACTTATTCTTGAATGAATTAGAAAACTCATTCATCTTTGGTGACATAATGTACCTCCCATCTGGGAGCCTGCTTAGCCTTAGCCATAAGTCTGGGGACATACTGATTTTGGGGGTCAGTGCTGCCACCAGAGCCATGGTGACAGCCAGGCCCAAGCTGCTTTCTAAGGCCCTGTCTGGGTCCATGTTTCTGATGCAGCTAGGGTCTGTGCTGGTGTACATGGTTCATGTTACCACAGGGAGTCATAAGAACCATACCTGTTGATATATGAGGGTCACATTGAGCCAGTTCCACCCCTCACTGGCCCAGAGATACTCCTGCCCCTCACTGAACACTGCATCAGGAGATCTGATCCCACCCCTCATGGGAGAGTTGGTCCCATGAACTTGGGAGAGATAGATGGCTCCACCCCTCACTATGGGCATGGGAGAGCTGGCCCCAGGGATGTGGACCTAGGAGAGTTGGCTCCATCCCTTGCCTGAAGGGGGGGGGGGGATTCCCAGTGTCTCAGACCAACCAGCTTAGCTACAACTCAAACCACACCCTCAGCCTTGGCTTGGCCCACTCTAACAGCTACCCCATCTATGACCTGTGGGAGTATGAAGGAACTGGTCTGGAGGAACAATAGCAGCAGGATCCCCCTGGCTCAGACAGTGGTGGGATTCCTGGGAGGAGTCTCGGGGAGGGTCCAGTGATGTTGGTGCACCAGAGGCCTTGACCCAGACCCATGACTCGCTGCAATGGACCTTTTGTGGGCTGATTAGACAAAAGGGTGTACTGTGTGACATACCACAGATACCAGTGCCACTGGGATGGATGAAACATGTTGGAAAGAAGCATGGCAGTTTGTTTTGTTCTGTTTTTAAGTAATTTGATGTGGGGTGGGTTCTTTTGGAAGGGATGCTTCAGGGGTAAGAGTTGATATAGAACCAGGAGATTGAGTGGGATTGGGGTACATGATGTGAAATTCCCAAAGAATCAATAAAGAATTATATTATTTTTAAAGAAAAATAAAAAGGAGAGGAAACCAACAATGAAACTTCTGGTTTTTCAGATTTCGATCACTTGGCCCCAATGACCCATCACATCTATTTTAAACCCAAGGTCATGACCATCATTTTGTCCTTTAGTTTTCCTCAGTTTGGAAGGAGTTGGTACCTGTATTTTGTGTCGTAGTGTTTTGCAGAGGGCAGGTCAGCTACTTTATGCTGACTTGTGGTGCAATTCCAGCTACGTATCTTCAGGGCTGTTTCCTCTCAAGAAACTACCAGAGCCTGTTGGTGGCAGTGCTGTCTTTGGTCACTTTGATACAAAGATGTCTTCCCAGCTTCCCAGAGAGTTAAGTCTCGGGTTCTCCCATTGTCACTGGTGAGCAAGCACCTTGTGGAGGCTGTGATCTCATTCTGCAGCTTATGGGTGGGCCCTGAGATTAGAAGCCTCACACTACTTCTCTCTCCTCTCCTCTCCTCTCCTCTCCTCTCCTCTCCTCTCCTCTCCTTTCCTCCCCTCCCTTCTTCTCCTTTCCTCTCCTTTCCCCTTCCCTCCCCCTCCTCTCCTCTCTTCATGCCCCTCCCTCTGCTTGGAGCTGCAGTTAAAATGTAAACTCACAACTTCTTGTTCTGATCGCCCCATATCACATGCTGTCAAATTACTCTACCATGATGGACTCTTGCCTCTCTAGAACCATCAGCTCAAATAAACTTCTTATATAAATTATCTTGACCTTGGTGTCTTATTACAGCAACAGAAAAGTAACTAACAGAGCTTCTAAAGCTAACTGTGTTGTAACGTCCTTTCCAAATTTAGAGGGAACCAGGAGCAGCCTGGAAATGGCATGAAATGGGAGCACAAATTACCTGCACGGCCTTTTCCTGTCTCCACCTACGATGGCTGCTGGGTCCCATTTCTCTCTGCCAATGGGACCAAGTTCCATAAAGTCGAGGTGAACATGGGACAAACGGCCCAATGCCAGACTGGATAGTCATTGGGCATATAGAATGGTGAGCAATACATCATGGGGCAAAACGCAACTCATTAACATCTGAGCTCCGGAGCCCTCCTTTCGGATGATGTGATTTCTCTGAGAGCTAACCTAGACCAGGCACGTGTTAACTAGTGGATAGAAATTCTGCCTTCAAACCCTCCATTAGTGCCAGGCAGTTTCTGCCACAGAGGGGACACAGTCCCATCTTATTTATCTATGCACATAATTACGTGGAACATTTAGTCCTTAGAACTAGAAGGTCACGTGGGAAGCAGTTGTACCAAGGTGCCAAGCACACGTGGGGTAGGGGCTGTAAGCACCAACCTGAAGAGCCTGGCGCAATGAAGAAAGAAGAAAGAGATGGAGGAGAGGAATCGTGATCTTGTTGTTTTGCCTAGATGCACGCTGCAGGAGAGAAAGAGCTTCTGTCAGCTGTGGGTATTTAATTCATTGCCAAACCGATTTCTCAGAACTTTCTGGTGGAGCCCGTGTTTATGTGGGTGCTCAGCAGTGGTAACCATGCCATTCCTGGAATTGGGAACTTGTTAGCACACAGACCAAGCCAACCATCTTTTTTTATTTCCAATATAGGTGTGGGATTCAAAATGATGCAGGAACGTGAAGATGTGTCCTGACCTTGCATCCGAAATGTTCTGGTGCTTCCATCCCTCCTGCTGTGAAACAGAGAAACTTCGAGTGCAGTTCCTGACAGGACGTCTTGACTTCTGATATGGAAATAGCGCAGATACCTCTTACTAATCTCAGGAATAGCTCCCAAAAAGCCAGATGATGCTTGTGTGTGCTTTGGTTTGCAAAGCAAGGTATTGCATGCTGTTGACTGATTCTAACAGACTCTCAATAGGAGGGTCTGTAGAAGTATACAAAGTCTGCTTTCAAAACCGAATGTCTAAAAGCCATTATGGATTTCCTGTACTTAATAGCACAGTGTTACCAAGTGAAAAACAATCAATCATGTTATCATGTAAAATAACTGAGCTACCAAACGGACATCTTTCGGCCTTGGACTGCAGTGGCTGTGCATCACTGCCTTCTTAATCACAGCTGTGGCTCCTCTGTGGTCCCTCTGTCCCTTCCACCAATGCTCTCTGCCATCTGCTCTGTCCTTCACCCTTCTCCCACACACTCTGTCTACGTTCTTTCCCTTCCAAACACAAATTCTGCCTCTGCATTTTAAGTTTCATGATATTGCGATGGACCCCCAGAGAAAGCAACACTTCTTTTTAAACTTGGTGCTGTAAGCAGAGTCAGAAAATGATCTGTATTACAAGGGTGTTATAGTGTTATACATAAACAAAGATGTACTATGATTCAGGCCCCAGGAGTCAACACTTAAGTGATTCTCATGTTGTGACAGGTGTTACAGTGCCTAGAGATTATTTGAAGTGTGCGAGAGGTTTGTACGGATCTCATGCTGAAGGGGCACCGTTTACACAGGAGGCTTCAAAATTTGGAAATTCCAGTACCTGCAGGGGGCCTAGAACCAATCTTCTAGGATAGCAAGAGACTTCTGGCCAAAAAAGAGGATCTGCCTTATCTAAGTTCTATAAATTGTAAACTCATTGATATTTTAGAGGAAACAGAAGAAATCCACATTGGTCTTTTCTAACAGTTTATATCAAACATTCTGCAGATAGCACGCTGTTCTCGGGGACAAGACATCCTTCTCTCGGTTTGAGTGTTTGTTTCCGGTTTACTTCCATTAGACTAGAAGTTTAGTGTAGCCAGGGAGCTGTGTGTGTTTCAAATTTGATTCTACCGCATGGACTGGCTTTGTGGGAGCCTAGTCTGTTTGGATGCTCACCTTCCTAGACCTGGATGGAGGGGGGAGGACCTTGGACTTCCCACAGGGCAGGGAACCCTGACTGCTCTTAGAACTGGAGAGGGAGGGGGAGGGGAGTGGGGGGAGGGAGAGGGAAATGAGAGGAGGAGAAGAGGTGGGAATTTTTAATAAATAAAAAAATTATGTCTGTAGTACTTTAAAGATGCCTGATATACAGATGGCAAGAACTCCTTTTTAATAAATTCATGCAAACCCTTGCAGGTGACACATGCCCATCAAAACTTGTAATGGATAGTATTAATATCTATGATCTCCCCTACAAAATCAAAAATATGAATCACCAGCTGTTAATCAGCAGCAGCAGCAGCAGCATGACCACCACTGTCACCGCTATCACAGTCACCACTCTCAATATCATCCCTATCCCATCATTATATAGTTAACAACATGGTAACTATCGTTTATTATCAACAACATCACCGTCAACATCAGCATCATCAGCATCTCTGTTAACAGCATCATCATCACCACCACCATCCTCATTATTGTCAGTTTCCTTCCACTGATAATCACATCAACAGTGGCACAGTGCCATCATCACCACCCTTGTGGTCGCTGCTCCCCTCCCACCGTGACTCAAAATGATTCACGCAAATCTTCAAATAGAGCTCGCGTTCTGTAAATCACTCATGTAGTCACTTTCACAAATTAGCTGAATGAAGTGATGGGGTTGGTGATATTATTTCCCAATTTATCAGTGGAGGGAATGAGACACAGAATGACCAATAGCTTATCCATAGACCACGGACACAGAACTGATAATTAGGGGGAAATTTGCATTCAAACCCCTGATTTCCTGCTCCAATCAGGGCATCATGCACCTGGGCACATTAAGCATAAAGGAAAAAGACAAATTTGACCCACTGCATGACCACTGCTGAGTCTACATTTTGAATGTACTACTGTGAGTTCAATATTCAATTCTGACCTTTAATGTTGTGTTATATTCAGCAACCATGAGATATCATGAAAACCACACCATAGGCTAGCAAGGGAGTCTTAGTGAAAGGAATTTAACAATGACATATTTTCAAGGAAACATTTACTTAAGTAATATTTAGAAAATAATGAACTATTTCTACAATAGTTGAATTTTAAAAACAAACACTCCACTTGAAGCACTGATTTTAACATAAAGCTGTTGGTTGCATTGCTTTATAGATACATGCTGGCAATGGTTGGATATAAACTAGCTATATTCTTACTTTCAAAACTAATAACTCACCCTTAAATGTTATTTGATTTTAGCATCCTATAGGGAAGGTATTATCCTAATTATTTCAATCAGACTCACAAATAAAGGTAAGTCTTATAAAAATGCCTCCTTATATATTTAAAATAGACAGTGGATATTTAATCATTGGCCATAAGTTCATGGATTTGTCAAATGTAAATAATTAACACATCAAACAACAGAAGCAGAGATAACTATCTAGAGAGATCAGTGTGCTTTTTCAAGATCATTGACTAACATACTAAGTCATTTTTATTCCATGACATCAGCACAAAAGCCCCAGGAGAGAGGTAACATTGCTGCTTCCAGCAATGTTGTTAATAACCATAATTCAAGACTTTCGGTCTGATGACTTAATTACTAGTCTATAATCCAGTTATTGTGATTTTAAATTCATGTAACTACTCTCTCTCAAAACAATGCCACCAAACTGAAGTAGACTGAATGACTTAATCTTGCTTTTAAAGGTTAATTTTTAACTTAGTTTTGTTTTAAAATATTATAATTTTCTGTGTGTGCATGTGCCTGTGTGCGTATGTGTGTGTGTGGTCTTTTGAGAAGGTTTCCCTGTGTAACAGCCTTGGTTGTCCTGGAACTTGCTCTGTATACCAGGCTGGCCTCAAACTCAGAGATCTGTCTGCTTCTGCCTCCTGAGTGCTGGGATTAAAGGCATGTATCACCACAGCCAGCATACTGTAATCTTTTTTAAAAACCTATTTTGCAGCTATATTTAAATCTCTGTAACTGACTTCTATTGAGTATTTTATTTCTGTGCCTATCCCCTGCCCTTCTTTGTTCTTTAAGTGACCACTTTTAGATTAGACAGTAGTTACTTAACAGTTTTGTCCATCTGGAAAGGGTTAACACATTTATCAAGACCGTTAGTCAATAGTCACTCACAAGACAGGAGATTGTGTGCACCTTCCTCCATATTGCCCTCTTAACAGGATGCTCTGGAACCACAGAAATCAGACAGGTGTCTCTGTACGTATAGAAGCTGTGCTGCAGCTCAACGTCTCAGGCACACATGTCATAGAATAGAAACACAATTGGAGCAATATTAGCCATGAAACTTGTTAATGGGGCCCAAGTCCTGATAGCGTTGTACCATTTTTCATTCTGACAAGCACATGTGAGAGACTTTGCATACAACCACACTTCAAAACAAACCAAGCGAACACCAACAAAAATAATGCCTAGGGCAGGAGAGAAAACACAGCAGTTATGACCACTAGTGCTCTAGTGGAGAACCAGAGTTCAGTTCTCAGCACCCAGGTCTGGCAGCTTATGACAGCCTATGGCCCTAGATCCAGGAGCTCTGGCGCCCTCTTCTGGCCTCCTCCTGCATTGCACTCACATGCACCTACCCACACAGTTGCACACACCCACAAAGAAACACTGAGTCAAATCCTTTTTTTAAAAAAACTTTTGCAATTTTAGAAATTAAAATATGATTATGTTTCTTTCCCTCTTCATAATTTAAAAATAATAATGATAATTAATCTTTGAAAAAGTATGCTGCGTTCTTTCAATCAAACTGATATGGCTTAATTTGAATTTCTCAGGACAGAGGCAAGCTCATGTGGATTTTTATATGTTTGGGAATCACTTTTTACTCCATGTCTCTGATCCATTGTTGATACATTTCCTTTATAACCACTGCCTTCCATACTGGCATCCTTACTCAATCACTTATTCAATTCCATGGATAAGTGATGTAAGTATAAACATTTAATGTTATATCCTTATTAGGTTGGCTTGCAGGATAGTACATAGCCTGATGATGGCTGTCTCATATTGGTGAGGTAGAAAACTCAACAGATGCTCCATCCATGAAGCCAGATACCACATCAGTGCCGGGCTGGCCCTGTAGGGCTGGAGGGTTCCTGCGGAGCTGCTCAGTTTCAGTCTGTGTTAGAAGATCAAAGAAGTTGGATTCTTTGCCGGTGAATGATGGTATCAGCAGCGGTGGCTTCCGCATGAGGCCAGCAGGGACAGATGAACTTGCCAGCACGATGTGAAGACAAGCAGGCAAGAGGCGGGCGTTCATCTTTGTCATTCTTCCCTTCATTTGGGCTACCATGGGAAGGCACTGCTCCCCTCTACTGGGCCTTCCATGTTCCATGGCCTTTCTGATAGCTAGTTCCAGTGTCCAACACCTGAGAAAGCATTGCCCTGTCCTTCTGTTCTTTCTGGGTTATTTTTGGGTGATTCCACGAGCCAGTAAGGAAAAAAATGCTTTTAAAGTGTTGATGATACCTAATTGGTGACTGCTAACATTTCGTATGTGTTACTGCTGTATTTGTTCTTGGAAATCAGCTCATCTACCTCTAAAATTGTGGTTCTCTGTTTTATTAGGAGGAACCTAAATGTGTTATTGATTTACCTTTTATTACATTGTCTCTCTCTCTCTCTCTCTCTCTCTCTCTCTCTCTCTCTCTCTGTGTGTGTGTGTACTGTGTCATGTGTGTACAGATCAGGGGACCGTTTTTGAGAATCGGTTTTCTTCTTCCACCAGGTGGGTCTCAGAGATCAAGCTCCAGTCAGCAATCTTGGCATCAAGGGCTTTTTCCAGTTGGACCATTCACTGGCCTCTGCCTTGTCTTTTAACATTTTATATTATCATTAGAGGAGGGATGTTAGTCTGATAGGGGTTTTCCTTAGACGCAGTGCAGTAATTTGGTCTGCCTGCTAGAAATTTTCTTTGTTATTTTCTGATTTTATTTGGCCCAGGAAACCAATACAAAATACCCCCACTAACAGTATAAGTTATTGACATTTCCTTTGGTTGCCTCCCAGAAATTGAAGATAAGACCCTGTCACTGAAGACACCACACACTTCAAATGCAGGACTTAGAGACTTCAAGCATGAACTGACCTGGAAGTCTCCTTTCAGAGGATTGATTAGCTCTGTTAGTATTGGAGGAGGCATGCGAGCTGCAGAGGGAGAAAAGCAATCAACAGTCCTACCCAGCTATAGCACCTATGAACCACAAGCATGAGGAGCACAGCAGGGTATCTGAAAGGCACAACCTGGGGTAACCAACAGCTCTCTAATAGGACTTAAGGCATGTTCAATAGGATGGGGTTAATGTCGGACACTGGAATCCTAGACCACCACCTGTGAGGACAAGGGCTCCAAAAGAGAACCTACTACTGCCACTTTCATAAACCAGTATGACTCTAATACTTCCGTTTATGCCCACAGATAAGTATAGCTCTCAACGCTGCCCCCCATCATCTTATGCCCACAGTTA